>CANTUT010000048.1:2500-602500 GCA_947687605.1 Reutealis trisperma
ATTTTATTCCATTGTATACAATTATATAATCATTCAGTTATATTGTTTCATAAACATACTTTTTTAATTAATTGATTTTCCATATTTAAAAATTTACCAAAATTTTTACCATTCAAGGTGGATAAAACCTTGGCATGGGGAAAAAATAGGATTGCGGAGGAGGCCGGAAGAATAAAAATTAAAGAAATAAATTATGGCCAAATAATATACTTTTATTGCCAAATAAATTGTGATCTTTTTTGTGTAAAATTCCCTTAATTGATTTAGATAGTGATTATCTAAAAAACTTTGAAAATTTTATTTAGTTATATTTTAAAAATAAGGCTTTATTACACTTATTTTAATTTTTTTATTTAGATAAATATTTAAATATTTTATTTGCATTTGTGTTTTGAAACAAATTTAAATTTAGATCATTATTTAATTTTTTTTATTTTAATTGATCTAGATAATGATTTAGATAATTGATTTATATATAGTTTTAATTAATTTAGGTAATTGATTTAAATTTTCTTTTAGATAATGATTTGATTTAATGGTTTAATGTAATATGTTTTAATTGAAATAATGATAATTGATTTAGAAAATTGATATTTTAATTTAATGATTTAATTTTTTTATTTTAAAAAATTGATGCTTTGACGTATGGCAACTTAGTGGTTCAGCATTTACTGATTTAGTATATAGTAATAACAATAATAATAATAGATAGATAGATAGATAAATTATTGTATAATTTATTGTTGTTATTTTTATTTTATAAAAAGGATCTCAATAAATAAAAATAAAAGTTTACAAGCTTAATATGATTTAACAAAAAAAAAAAAAAAAAAAAAAAGAAGACATTAGAAATTTGATAGATAAACGTGTAAAAATTAGCGACTTCAAAATGCAATTTTTCTATGTTCCTCTTTCCTAGTTTCTTCCTATCCAATGAAATGGAAGTTGAAATCTGACCGCAGCAGCCTTTCCAAGTCGCTGATATTTTCTCTTAATTCAATTTTGGAGTTTTGATTCTCAATTAAAAAAAAAAAATAAAATTGGAATATCAAATGAAAATCATAAACTTTTATAACTGAATGGCCTCCTTGGGCACAGTATTTAATTAATACAAATAATCATATCTAATGTTTTAAATTCTGGTCAGTGATAAAAAGCTAAAATTTAAAGTGATTGTTAAAATTCGAATTTCACTCAAAATCAAAATTAGTCTTTTCAATATTTAAAAAAATTAATTTGTGATAAATTAATAGTTTTGCATCATAATAGATGTCAATATTTCGAATTTCACATAATAATTTTACTTTATTAACGTGAAAAATAACATCATATTATTATCAAGTTCAAGGACAATTATGTTTAGCTCACTTTTTGTCTATTTTAAGGAAGACCACGTTTAATTATTTTATTTATTTTATAATAATAATTGTTTTAAGAAAAGTTTTTATTTTAAATTAATTATTATTTTAAGAGTTATATGCAACATTTATTTTTTTTTAATTTTATTATCATTTTCAATGTTATTTTTTTCACTTTTTATGCAATATTTATTATCTTTAATGATAAAATAAGAGTATATTTGTCTATCTCAATAAAATTTGAAATTATTTAATAGTTTTTTTAATATGTGTACAACTTTCTAAAATAACTATTATTATGAAACGGATGGAGTGTATGCTTTCTATAGAATTTCACTTAACTCGACAATTTTATTTTAATAAATTTGATTTGATTATGATTTAAATGCAAGACTTTTCAATTTTAAAAATATAATAATATATAAATATATTGAGATTAAGAAATTAAAAAACAAAAATATTCATTTATAGCTTGACTTTTAAAAATTAAATTATAATCAACAAAGTATAACAAGTAATAGAATTGTTGTATCATGGATTCCGATCTATATTGTATTGTGGACTAGGGGTTCAAAACACATTAATTATTATATATATAATAAAATAATTAAAGAGGTTAGCTATTTTAGGTGGTTAACACATTAGCCTTGCTCCTTTATAGTTGTAGGTTTGAATTTCAACATAAACAATGTTTTTTCCTTTTTTAATTATTCTTTTTTTTCCTTTTTTTATTGGTTTGTAATATTTACAATTAAAATTATATTTATTTTATTTTATTTATTTAAGAAAAAAATTATATTAATGTTTGATTTTTTTTATTTGTTTAATTATTCTGATTAAGTCTATATTAATTTCTATAAGAAAAAAATATACTAATAGTTGAATTTTTTTCTATTTTCCTTTTTTATTTAATTTATTTTTTCACTAAAAGCACATGCTTTTTTTTTTTAAACTTTAGGTATTAACTTTATTTTAATTTTATAATTTTAGTATATATATATATATATATATATATATATATATATATATATATATATATATATATATATATATATATATATATATATATATATATATAATGAAACTCTATGTATGTTACTGCTTCTTGTAATGAATATGAAATTTCATTGTAATAAATATTTAAATACACTAAAAAGAACATGTGTGATATATGTAATGAACATGAGATTTTTATTGTAATTAATATTTAAACATACTGAAATAAATATGTGTGTTATATATAATGAACTAATAAATCATTAGATATTATTTGCATCAGATGATATTATAAGTTTGTTATTATTTATTACAATAAACATGATGTTTATTATAATGAATACCTAAATATAATAAAATGAATATATATCATATATATAATGAACTTACTACTATTTACAAAATTACTTACTACTATTTATATGAGATGAAACTCTGGACGTATTAACACTTCTATAAATTTGTATATTATGCATGATAACTATTAAAATGATGTAATGATTTTATGTTACTACTTATTTTAATGAACTAGAAAGTTTATTATAATGAACAGTTAATTGTTATCCAATAAACATATACATGTAATGAATCTGAAACTCAAAAATTATCTCATATATATATATATATATATATATATATTTGTTTCTTGTAATAAACATGAGGTTCATTCCAATAAATAACTAAGTATAATAAAATGAATATATGTTTTATACATAACGAATATGAAAATCTCTTATTGCTATTTGTATAAGATGAAACTCCGGACATATTAACACTTTTATAAATTTGTATATTATATATAATGATTATTAAAATGATGTGATGATTATATGTTACTACTTATTCTAATGAACATTTAATTGTTATCTAGTGAACATATATGTTATATGTAATGAATATGAAACTCAAAATTATTATATATATATATATAAAAGAAATTGATTTAAAAAAATTAGGAAACAATTGATTTAAAAAAAGTTTGATTTAAAAAAAAAAAACACTTTGAAAATAAAAAAGAATCAGGCTGATATTTTGAGGGTGAAAGTCAGGTATTTTAAACCCTGATCCATAAAGCAATATGAATAGTAATCTATGATATAATTTGCCAAGCTAATGTATTATCAACCAAGTCAATCATGATATTAATTTTTTTTAAGTTGTAAAATTTCTTAGATTGATTTTAAACAATGACGAAATCTCTTTTTTTTTTTTTTTTTTTATGGGATCAAAATAAGTTTGTAATTCAATATCACATTTGTTATGGGCTTATTCCTATTGTCATTAAATTAAATGGGCTTTTAAAATTAAAATGCAATTGATGGCCCTGAAAATTTAGTTCAAAATTAAATACATATTTGAAGAAGAAATTACACCAAATATCATTTTTTTTATTTTTTTTTCAAAATTACTATTTTATTTTTTTAGGTTTTCAAAAATGTCATTTTTTATATTTTTCATATATCTTTGAAAATGGGGCATTTTTTAACTAAAAAAATTTAATAAGATATATTTTTGAAAATAAAAATGATGGATGGCATATATGAAAATATTTTAACTTTTTTTTTTTGGACAATCGGGTAAAGAACCCAATGTTAAAAGGGGCCTAGTCTTTTATATACGTATGATTTGAGTATATGTTCAATAATTAATTCTCCACTCAATAAGCAAGTCTGTATTCTGTAATCATGCATGCATCAATATGCAAGAATTTGCTTTATAATCGAAACACACAAATATATATGTGTATATATTCTCTTATAATAAATCAAGCTAAGAAAAAAAAAACTCAAAAAGGGAAAAAGAATAAACTGTTTTTGGAACAATTTATATTATTTATGTAAAAACCCATAGGAAGTTTGAGTAGTGGAAGGATCAATTGATGGGGGTTGTTCTAGTAAAAAATCTTGTTGAAATTGAGCTTCCTGTGTATGAAAAGAAGTGATGAGTAAAGCGATTTCTGCTCGAGTTTTAGCCAGCTGGTTTTCTGCATTGTTTATTTGTTGATGTAGTAGAGAGATTATCCCAACACAGCCATAAACTGGGTCTTCAATTCTGCACTGTGCTTCATAATGTAATGAATCTGCTGCTTGGACTCGTAGGTCATTTGGGAGTTGCTGGATCATAAAAACACAATTACCCATAATCTTATAATTAACAATCTGGCTATAAAATTATTATGCTACATGTGTAGAACCTTTAATATACATTATTTTAAGCTTCAAACTGTATATAATGCAAGTACTTAATACATTATTGGGCAATTAATTCAATAGCTTAAAGCTTTTTTACTTTGACGATAAAATAATTAAAAATAGAAAATAATGATTACCAGGAGCATTTTGGCTACATTGCTGGCACCATAGATTTTGTGAATACACGCGAATCTTTGAGGATTATTAGAAGGAAAATTAGGAGCGAAAACGCAATCTGAAGAACACCTTCTTCTCAAGTATTTACAAGCAGCACAACGACTGGAATTCATTATTTACAAGCTAGACAAAATCTAGCCAATATCTAAACAAGAAATTAATCAAATCAAGATCTTCAATTTTGTTATTGAGGATGAAATCCAAAGGAGATTTTTAGAATCTTTAAAAAATAGATTATGATGTTAATATAGGAAGAGCATATTTTGTATTTGAAGCAAATTTTAGCTGTTAGATTCCAACGGCTACTTTTTAAAAATAAGATTTTGAGAAGGAAATTGTTTGAGAATGGAAACAAATACTGAATCTGAAGTGAATTAAGGATGGAAAGACTGGCCTTGATAGTTTAAGAGTTTAGATTTTCTTCCATTCCTTTTGTATTTTTAGCTTAAATACCAAATTACATATTATAATTAAACGGTAACTACTGATTAATAAAAGGAAAAAAAACATACAATTTTATATAATTAACCCTTCAAAAATTTATTCTATAAGGAGAATACAAATTTTATTAATTAATTATCATTAGAAATATATTTTAGGATAGTAACCAATACCTTGGTTCCTTTGTAGAATACTACTATAAACTAAACATTTATCAACTAATTCTTTGTGTATCTTTATATATAGAGGGAGAGGTAAATTCTTAAGTTATTTTATTTTTGTTATAATATAGGATTTGATTGATGTCTTTCCATATACATAAATATTTTAGTTTCTATATTAGTATTAATTGTATTTTTCTTATTAGAAAAATTTCTTATTTCTTTTCCTTCTATACTTTATATAAAGGGTTTAATACTATTTAATGGAATAACTAGAAAAACTATTCTCTTCTCTATATTCTTTGTTTTTGTTTTCTCCATTATATTTATAATACGTTATCAGCACGAATCGTTTTACAATATTGTTTATAATTTTGGATAGCTTATAGTTTGCTACAGCGAAAAATTTGAAAAAATAAAATTAAAGATTTATGGTAAATAATTTTTGTCTAATTAATTACTATTATTATTAATATTTATGTATCAAATACAATTTTTTTTAAGAAAAAAAAACTAAATCGTTTTTTTTTTAAGAAATCGTTTGAACATATTGGGCTAATTAATTTGAAGAAATCATTTTTTTCTTCTCTCTTACAATCATTTATCTCAAATTGTTTTTTTTTTAGATTTATAAAGATTTGATATACTATTTAATGATTAATCAATTAAATTCTAGTTTCTGAAGAACTAGTATTATATTTTAAATACTAGTTCCTGAAGAACTAGTATTATTTATAGTTCCTAAAAAACTAATTAAATAAATAATTAAGTTATGAGTTCCTAAAAAACTAGTATTATATTCTAGTTCCTGAAAAATTAATATTATTTATAATTCCTGAAGAACTAATTAAATAAATACTAAGCTATGAGTTCCTGAAAAACTAATAATAATTACAGTTTCTGAAAAACTGGTATTCCCTATAGTTCCTGAAGAACTGATATTCTATATGGTTCATGAAAAACTAATCAAAATAAACAAATATAAATTCATTAAAGAGTCATTAAATATTTCTGAATAACTAAATGCATTGTCTACAAGTATTTAAAAGACTAATTTTATTATGATTTTATATTAGACAATGTTAATTGATGGCTCTCGACATCATGAGTAAGAATTATTTATATTGATGTCACTCATTCGGATATTGAAATAAATAAAATAGACATCTCTGAATAATTGATATTTATGTTCCTAAAAAACTAATAAATTTAATTTAAACTACACGCGTTGAATAAATTGAATGTCAATAAAGTACTTGCGTATGGTCATAATATTAAGATAAACTCTTTTACTTTGATTTTTCTATTTTTGGTGTTTCATTGTTGTTTATATATATTGGAATGATGGGCATGACCTATTTGATTAACCAACCAAATTGCAACTTTTAATTGGTTATCAATTATAACAACATATTTTATGCATAGTTTTAAATTTATTACTTATAATTTTTTTTTTGGGCATGAAATCCAACCCTAAATTATTCACTTATTAATTGATTGACTTGCTTTGTGGAGAAAGGGTGATCTTGCATTCATATTAATAGATTTACTTAATTCATTAAATTGAGATCGATTCTACTAGTGTATATATTATTACATATCTTTCGGTCTTAACATCTCAACTCAAAATTTGTTTTATGGACAATACATGTCTCATATATATATATATATATATATATATATATATATATATTTGTTAGTTGAATAGCCTACAAGAAAGTTATGTGTGTTATATATGTTTTGAATTTACTTATGTCAATATGCATTAGATGTGAAAACAATTAGAGATTAAAATGTGAGATGAAATGAATATAAATTATATAAGTGACATGGTTTTGTTAATTTGTGAATTGATGAATTTATTTCTGGATTGCATATATTGTTGGATTTATATTGGTATAGAGAAGTATAATTAGTACTTACCTTTCCTTAGTAGGATAAATTACGAATTTAATGTTTGTTAAAATTAATATTAATTTATTTTTTGATTAGTTTATTTAAATATATTTTAAATATATGCAAATTAAGTTATTTAAATAAAGTGAAGTATAGTGAATTAAAGTTTGGTTGATAATTTTTATATGCTCTCGAATTCAATAGGAATAATTTTTGACGCGAGTTGTTGATAATGAAATGCATTTAGATGCTAGCAAAAATAAAAGTTATTATCTACTTAAACATCATTTAAGTGAGGATTTAAAGGTTGAATATCTTATTATTAATGATTTTTATATTTTCTAAAAGAGTTTTAAGATATATATAATCACTTGAAGTATGTGGTACTATCACAAGCTCAATACAATTGGTTAAATCTATGCTTACAAGACTTAAAGTTTATTTGAGAACATAATTCAACCATGTTTAAAATTATTTCACAGCTGAAATTGTATGATAATAAAGTTATATGCTCCTGTAGTAGCAGTATAAAAAATGAAAATTTACAAATATTATTTTTCTAATGGTTGCAAAGAATAATTGTTAATAAGAAATCATTAAACAATGTCCACTAATACAACTGCATTCTCTGAAGTGAATGCTATAAATCATTGGGTAGATAATGAGAATTCTGAAAGAATAATTGTTAACGAGAAATCATCAAATAATGCCCACTAGTATAATTGTATTCCCTGAAGTGAATGCTATAAATCATTTAGTAGAGTATAAGATTCTGAAAGAGGAACCTCCCATATAGAGGACAACTCAATTCAATATTAATGATTTTATGTAAACTTTTTGAATGAGTAATTTGCAAGGATTTTACAAGTTATGTATTATAATAAGTTATTTCATTACTGTTTTATCCCCACTATACATTCACAATATATTGCGTTGAACTTGCAGTTCAAGCATTGAACATATAGTTCAATAATTAAATCTTGAATGTTTGGCATAAATGTCATTATGTACATAATATATACTCTCCCTTGAAAATTGCATAAGGACGTGAGCTGTAAATTTTTTTTTGTACCATAAATATATTAATATCACTATCTCAATGTGTGATAATGGGTCCATAAAAAAGACTAAGAATTTATTTTGATGAAGTATATTTCTCGACATTCGGGAGAGGAAAAGCACCTGCAGTGCTAAAGAATGTCGATAAATTTATTAGAAGAAAACCCTTTAAATTTTGGTCCATGTACAAGTTAGAATGAACAAAAAGTTCACAAAATAATACAGTTGTAACAAATTGCAACTTAACTGCCAAATTTGTTTATAGATGCTAAAAGAGTGACAAAGTTTCATATTATAGCTGCTAATACCCTAGCAAGGGTTGTGATTCCAATTGCAAATAGAAAATCAATCAATCTCATTACACATAAAATTCACGGAAAAGAAAAGCAGCGCTGCTCATAAAATCTCTATAAGAGAAACCTCCTGAAGAGGAAGATCTCAGTCAAAGAGTTATAGCCAATTATAAGACACAGACTGAGATAACGGAATAATTAGATCCTCCAGATATGGCTTATGGAGTTGATGATCATATAAATGAAAATTATGAGATCTCAATTATTTTTGTGATATAAGAAAGAGTTGATAAAAATTTAATTATCGTCGACGATGAATTTGCCTCAACAATAATTCTTGCTGTTACAAGAGAAAATATGGGTTCATAATCTTTAAGTATAACTGAATATTAGCATAAACATGATTGATCATCATGGAATGAGGCAATTAAAAAAGAGCTAGACTCGTTCTATCATTGACTATGAGAAAAATAATTCTCTTATTATGGAAATGATTATGTTCCGAAACTTAATTAACATGGCAATTAATGAAAGGTTTATTGTATGCCTTATAAAAGCAATAAGAGTCCCAGAAGGACTAAGTATATCATAAATGAATATACATTAAACATGTGACCTATATTTTATCAAATTACAAAAATCTATGTATAGATTAAAGCAGTATGGACATATAGTATGATTATTTGAATAAAATCTTATTGAAAGAAAGATACATGAATAATACACTATGTCCATTTGTATTCATAAAAGACCATAGAATGGTATACGTTAAGTTGATTTAAATATCAATGTGACTCATAATGAACTCAAATAAGTATGTACCTATTTGAAAAGTGAGTTTGAGATGAAAAATTTAAAGGAAATGAAATTTTGTATCGGCCTGCAGACCGATTATTAAGGAGTCCTAATACACCAATATACTTATGTGAAAAAGATATTTAAGCAATTTTTGCATGGATAATTATTCTCCCTCAAGCACACCAATAGATGGTCTGCTCACTAGAAGTGAAGAGAGACTCTTTTAGATCTAAAAGAAGATAATAAAGAGCTATTTGGTCTTGAAGTATCATATATAAGTGCTATAGGGCACTCTTGTATCTTGCAAATTGCATTAGGCCTGATATTGCATTTGCAAGAAAAATTTCTAACTAGGTATAGCTCTGCACCTACAAAGAGATATTAGAGTGATGTAAAAAGTTAGTAGTGTAAAAAGTTATCTTCAATATACTATTAATATTATAATTCATATTTGAAATTGGTCTACATGTGAATATTGGTTATTTGCTTAATCTCTATGATGGTAGATTTTAGACTGGCTATATATTCATTTATAGTGGTACTGCAATTTTATAAAGGTTTTTATGGTCCTGAAGTACCTCACTAAAAGATACTCCCATTGTATTTTGAGAATAATGCAATTTGTATTGCACAAATTAAATGTGGTTATATTAAGAGTAACGAAGTATACATAAATTTCACCTAAATTCTTGTATATACATAAGCTCCAGAAAAGATATCCACAAAATTCGCTTGAGTGACAATTTAACAGACTTATGTATTAAGTTTTTACCTAATGTGGTATTGAAACGATATTATTTCATCAATTAGTATACGCCGTGTTAAAATCTGTCAACATCAGGGAGAGCGAATTAGTATATGATTATACTCTTTTTCCTTAGTCAAGTTTTTATCCCACAGGATTTTATTGGACAAAAATTTTAATGAGGCAATCTATGCAATGATAAAATAGCGAATAAAATGTACTCTTTTCCTTAGCTATATTTTTTCCCACTGGGTTTTCTAGCAATATTCTTAACAAGGCATATTTATAGTGCAAGTAATATCATAAAGGAGTACTATAAATAGATTATTATATATGGATATTACTTAAATATCATTAAGTATACGGTTTGACAATTTGACATATTTGTTTACAAAAGGACTCCCTACAGCCACATTGAAAAGTTAGTCAATAAAATTGGCATATGCCGATTAAGAGATATTTGATAGAAATCATGTTTTTATGAGGAGGAAATTTTGGTACACTATACTCTTTTTTCTTTAGCCTAAGTTTTGTCCAATTGGGTTTTCCTTGCAAGATTTTTAACGGGGCAGTATTATGGCGCAAATCTCTATAAAATTAATGTACTTTTTTTCTTTCACTAAAATTTTTTCCCACAGGATTTTTTCTTAGTAAGATTTTGACAAAGTATATTCTTTGTAAAATACATCAAGGGGGAGTCTTATAATATAAGATTTGATTGATGTCTTTCCATATACATGAATATTCTAGTTTCCATATTAGTATTAATTGTATTTTCCTTATTAGGAAAACTTCTTATTTATTTTCCTTCTGTACTCTATAAAAAGAGTTTAATATTATTGAATGAAAGAACTAGAAAAATTATTCTCTTCTCTATATTTTTTGTTCTTATTTTCTCCATTATATTTATAACAGTTTTAAAATAAAGTATAATATTTTATTTTTTATAAATTTTATGAAAAAATTATTTAATTTACGAAAAATATTGTGATTCTTTGTCATTAGAGAGTTTTTTTTTGTAATTACGAAATTATTTTTTTTTAACATAAAAATTTTTAGTAAAGTTATTGTTTTGTACAAAATAAATCATATTTACATAAAATTAAAACTTTTTTCATAATTAAGAGGAATTACTAAAAAAATAGTTTTATTTACGAAAAAATATAAAAATATAATAATTTTTCGCAAGAGAACTTTTCTTATAATTACAAAATTATTTTTTTTCATTAATTTATAAAATTTTTCATAAAATTATTATTTTGCATAAAATAATATATTTTTTTTTAAAATTAAAACTCTTTGCATAACTAAAAAGAATTACAAAAAATATAAGAATATTATGATTTTTCATAAAAAAAAATTTTTTTTAATAAAACAAAATAGATTTATTTTAATTTTTAACAAAGTAATCATAAAATTTTTCATCAGATAACTGAATGATGAGACATTATATCTGTAAAATATCAAACAAAATTGCTAATGAAAATTAGAGAGAGTAAGTTATATTTTCTGTGTTTATTTACAGAGAATATGTAAGGTATTTATAGCCTATTCTAACACTATTAATGCAGTTAATTATAGAGTTTATACATGTGTTTACAGAAAGATATCTTGACTATTGAGCCTGTAGATCATGTTAGGTGTTGAATAAAGATGAGAACAACTGGTGTCTTAACTTCCATGGATGGCGTGTTTGTCTCTGTCTCTGACTTTTGTTAACACCCCCTCTCAAACTCATGGTGGTATAGTAGATGCCAGCTTGAGTTTGCTTAGAAGATCTTGAAATCGAGTAGGCAGATGAGTTTTAGTAAAAATATCAGCAGTTTGATTAACGGATGGTACAGATTGGAGCTGAATGGTGCCTTGAAGGACATGATGGTGGACAAAATGACAATCAATCTCTATATGTTTAGTCCGTTCATGAAACATGTCATTATGTGAAATCTGGATTGCACTTCTATTGTCACAATGAAGTATAGTGGCGGATGAATGGGTGATGCCCATATCTGCTAACAACCAATGCAACCATAGTAATTTTGATATTGTATCAGCAAGTGCACGATATTCAGATTCTGTGCTAGAGCATGCAATAATAGTCTGTTTCTTGCTTCGCCAAGAAATAAGGGAATCTCCTAAAAATAAACAATAACCAGTGGTAGAACGACGATCAGTTGGGTCACCAGCCCAATCTGCATCAGACTAACCAGATAATTCCAAAAATGTATTAGCAGAAAAATGTAAACCATGGAAAAGTGTTCCTTTAATATAACGAAGAATTCGAAGAACTGCTGCATGATGAGAGGAGCGTGGAGCATACATGAATTGACTAACTACATGAACAACATATGAGATATCTAGTCGAGTAACTGTAAGATAAACAAGACTTTCAACTAGTTGGCGGTATAAGGTAGGATCATTAAGAAGAGTGCCATCCAGAGGGGTAAGCTTACAGTTGAGCTCTAAAGGGGTAGATACTGTTTTTCCATCAGTAATACCAGCCTTAGAAAGCAAATCAGAGGCATATTTTGCTTGAGACAAGTAGTAACCTTGAGAAGTGTGAGAAACTTCAAGGCCCAAAAAATAGCTGAGAGTTCCAAGATCTTTCATTTTAAAATGTTGGCTGAGATATGTTTGAACTTCAGAAATACCTGTTGTATCACTGCTTGTAATGATCATATCATCAACATAAAGTAACAGAAGCACAATTCCATGACTGGTATGTCGAACAAATAGTGCTGAGTCATATTTGCTAGAGACAAAGCCAAATTTAGTAAGAGTGAAACTAAACTTGGCAAACCATGCCCTAGGAGCTTGTTTCAAGCCATACAGAGCCTTTTTCAGTTTGCAAACCTTATGAGGAGAATGGTAACTAGGAGGAGGTTTCATATAAACTTCTTCAGATAGATCACCATTAAGAAAAGCATTTTTGACATCCATCTGAAATAGTTTCCACTGATGGACTGCTGCTATGGCTAAAAGACTACGGACGGAAGTCAAGCGAGCAACTGGAGCAAAGGTTTCTTCATAGTCTATGCCATATTCCTGAGTATATCCTTTGGCTACTAAACGAGCCTTGTAACGTTCAATAGATCCATCTGAGCGTGTTTTGATTTTGTAAATCCATTTACAGCCAATAGGGATCTTGTTAGGAGGGAGATCAACAAGTTCCCAAGTGTGAGTTTTCTCCAATGCTTGAATTTCTTCAGTCCTAACTTGCTGCCATAAAGGTTTAGTGCTGGCTTCACGATAAGAGTGAGGTTCGTGAAGTGTAGCAATAGCAGAATAACAGTGAAAATCTCGAAGGTGAGAAGGTGTTTCTCTTACCCTGGTTGATCGACGGAGATTGACTTCAGTGTCAGGTTCAGGAGTAGGTGCAGGATCAATAGTTGGAGCAGGTACATTCTCTTCAGACGGAACTAATTGTGGAGGAGCATAATCAATATCAGAAGGCAGCTCTGTATCATGAACAGGATAGAACTCATTGAATGGATTAGTAAATACATGATTTATGTCAGAGTCATGGAATTTAGAAACAGTGGAAAATATAGTATTTTCCCAGAAGACCACGTGTCGGGATATGCGCAATTTGTTGGAGATGAGATCCCAACATCGATATCCTTTATGTTCTATGCCATATCCCATAAAACAACAAAGACAAGCACGAGGTTCTAGTTTAGTGTATTCATGAGGCTGGAGTAAAACAAAGCAAACACATCCAAAGATTTTTAATGAATGATAGTCAGGAATCTTACCATAAAGTCGCTCAAAAGGAGAAATATTTTTGAGAATAGGAGTGGGGAGACGATTAATTGTGTAAATAGCAGTTAAAGCTGCTTCTCCCCAGAATTTTTTGGGACATTTTGATGACAGAAGGAGAGCTCTTACAGAATCTAAGATGTGACGATGTTTGTGTTCGGCTCTGCCATTTTGTTGAGAGGTATGAGGGCAGGATCTTTGAACTAAAGTTCCTTGGTCATGAAAGAACTGCAAAAGACTTGACTCTTTGTATTCCATAGCATTGTCAGTTTGAAAAATTTTAATAGGATGAGAGAACTGTGTGTGAACCATTTTCACAAAATGAATGTAGATTTGTGGAAGTTCAGATCTATGCTTCATACAAAAGAGCCAAGTAAACCGTGAGTAATCATCAATGAAAATAACAAAATAGCGATTGCCACTAACTGTTGGAACTGGAGAGGGTCCCCAAATGTCATAATGAACAAGTCTAAAAGGAGTATCACAAATAGAATCATTATTATTAAATAATAACGCAGGTTGTTTTGCAAGTTGACAATGAGTACATTGAAGTTCTGCAACTTTTATATTTCCTAAAATACCATTTGAAATTAACAGACGAAGTTTACTAAGAGAGGCATGATTGAGTCGTAAATGCCATTGAAACAAAGGAGACAAACTACTTGTGGTAGACAGAGCATTGTGAGGTATTTGAAGAGATTGAAGTTCAAATAGCCTCCTGATTTTGATTCCACTTCCTACAATTTGTCTCGTCTTCGGGTCCTGTACCTGACAACCATTAGAATCAAAATGCACAGTTAATCCTAATTCACATATCTGACCAACAGAGAGAAGATTAATAGCTAAGGAAGGCACGAGATATGTATTAGGTATAGTAAGAGTAGATGTAGAAATAGTTCTAACATGACTGATGCCCATTTTATTTCCATCAGCAGTATGAACAGGGGCCAGAAAGTTATTTTGGGTTTTAGACTGAAAAATGTTTGGATCAGAGGTCATATGATTGCTACAGGTAGAGTCAATTAACCATCGATTGTTACCTGAGTAGACAGATATGGCACTAGAAGAGGAGGCACTAGAAGATATAACCTTTTTGAATATGGATTCAAGGTCAGAGAGAGTGATGGAGGCAGAGGAGTTGTCAAAGACAGCAGCATTGGCATTGGAGGACCTGGTGTCTGAGCTAATTCTGTACTTGGGATGATTGTCTCTTGGTTTTGCTGGACGAGTAAGACAGTTGCTTTTGACATGTCCTAGTTTGTGGCAGTATCTGTACTCAATAGTTGGACAGTTAGAGAATGAGTGACTAAGTCGATTGCAATTCTTACAATGTTGTAGTGAGTGAGTCGATGATGGCCTATGAGTAACTAGAGCCTGATCAAAGGAAGCCGGTTTGCTAATTTGCAAACGAGTTTCTTCAAAAATTAACTCCTTGACAGCCGTTTCTAGTGTTGGAAGAGGATCTCTGTGCAATAGAGATACACGAACAGGTTCATATTCAGACCGAAGAGCCATGAGAAATTGGATCAGATGGAGTTGATCTTCAGTAATTTTGGCTTGGGAGAGCTGATTCCAGACAGGTTGTATTTGACTTAGGAAATCATTGACAGATTGTCCAACTTCTTGTTTCATATTATTCAGAGTATTCCACAACTGATAATGATGAGCAAGACCAGAAATTGTATACCTGTTACTAAGAAAATCCCAAATTTCTTTGGCAGTATCAAATTGATCAAATTGAATGTGAATACTTGAAACAGAGGTGTTACGAAACCAAGTAATGATCTGATGATTTTTGCTTTCCCAATCATCAACACGATCATTGTATTTTATTTCAGTTTCATCTTGAAGATGGACAGGTTTAGGAGTTCCACCAGTGACAATTCTCCAGTATTTGATTCCAACAAGATAGCTTTTCATACTACTTGCCCAAAGATTATAATTAGTGCCATTTAAAATTGTCACAATAGGTTGAGCAACATTAATTTTCTCCATATCTATATTAAAGAGAAAGAATTTCACAAATCTGATAGCAAAAATGAAATCAGGAGGTCGAAAAATCTTAGAAACCGGTTCTTGATGTCTGAAAACCGGTACAGAAGTGGTTGAACCGGCGAGTCAAAGCTAAAGTCAACTGGTTTGATTGAACCGAACCGATGTGACACGTGGCGGACACTGATTGGCTGGTATCTGATGACAGGCGTGATGCGGAGTGCTGACGTGTCAGACACGTGGGAAGATGATGTGGCAGAAAAATACATAGTTGGATGACGTGGCTGATGACGCGGACGGACACGTGGATGATGACGTGTCACCTGATGACTGGGCAGTTTGATGACGTGTCAGATGATTGGGTGGACATGTGGACTGCCGCTGGCTGACGTGTCTGATGACGTGGTGACACGTGTATGATGATGTGTCGATGTTGACTGGACAACCGCCGCTGACGTGGAGCAATGGGATATTGACACGTGTCGGTGTGCTGACGTGTCTCGTCTCCTACCTCTGGTGCGCGTGGTGGCGCGTGGATTTCTGGGCAGATTCTTCAGGCGGCGCGTGGGGGCGCGTGAGAAGGTTGCTGGAGCTCCGGTTGGTCTTGTTTTGAAGCTTATGATGAGAGCTTCCTAATGGTATTCTTTTCTTAAATTATCAACGCGTTGCATGTAATTGAATAAACAGTAATTCGTTTTACATAGTAAAAAGAAAATGCAGAAAACTGAAAATAGTTAGGCTCTGATACCATGTAAAATATCAGACAGAATTGCTAATGAAAATTAGAGAGACTAAGTTATATTTTCTGTGTTTATTTACAGAGAATATGTAAGGTATTTATAGCCTATTCTAACACTATTAATGCCGTTAATTATGGAGTTTATACATGTGTTTACAGAAAGATATCTTGACTATTGAGCCTGTAGATCATGTTAGGTGTTGAATAAAGATGAGAACAGCTGGTGTCTTGACTTCCATGGATGGCGTGTTTGTCTTTGTCTCTGACTTTTGTTAACAATATCATACAGCGCAAGGCTTGACCTAACTAGGCCTCCAACGCTCAAAAGGAAAATTCCTTTTGAGTTGTGGTCTTCCTCTAAAGCTATAAGCGTGAGAGGTGCTACAGCTGTGTCAAGTGCCCAATGATCATACCAATTGAAAGTTGAAATAAGATTTTTTTTTTTTTTTTTGAATCATGAAATAAGAAATTTAATTACTATATGGTTGAAAATATTAAAGAAAAAAAACATGCATCTTGATTAATTTCTACCACATCAAATCATCAATATTAAATGATACTATGAGAGAGAGAATAAATAGATGGCTTAGGTAAAATTATGCATCCATCACTCAGATGCCTGCGTAAGTACTTTGTGTAAAACCATAGAAAGTACTTTAATCTTACACATAAATTAGCAAAAGGATATTGCCACCAACCCAAAGACTTTGCTGATTATTGTAATTCAGTTAAACAAATACTATATGAAAGTATTATTATTACTATAATTAATTAAGTATGGTCATATACGACTGGATTTAGATCAACCCTTGCAAGGCTGCTGCTGCATGCCATTCACTCAATAGGGGTCATTTCGAAGCAGGAAATCCAAGAAATCCTCGCCCCACTCCTGCATCAAATCAAAACCAAACCTTAATTACTATTTACAAATTTAGATTAAAAAACTAATGAATTAGTAATATTCCGTTACAAACAATGAAATTAGATATATCTACTCGCCTGATTATCCGACGATGCGGCTTTGTCATCAGTGCGCATGTCATTGAGCTCAGACACCATACGCTCCCCATTGTTATTGACTTGTGGCTACACATAAATACAACAAGAAATGGATTTACTATTACCATGCACGTTATTTTTATTTAAAACTAAAGAATTTACTTTGTTTGAAAAAAATTATTTTTTTACAAAAAATCATAATTTTATTTATATTTATTGTAAATTAAACTTTTTTTTATGTAATTGCGAAAAAATTTTAATTTTGCCAAAATATAATTTATTTTATATAAAATAAAAATTTTACAAAAAAAAATAATTTTATAATTATAAAAAAAAGTACTCTTTAAAAAAAATTAAAATTTTCTTATAAAAAGTATCATATGGACAAATCTTTAGGTCACTTTATTTTAAAATAAAGTATAAAATTTTATTTTTTATGACTAATTGGATAGTAACAAATAATAAATATTATTAAAATATGTAAAATATTATAATTAAGTTAATATGATATTACATTTCACTAATTAAAAATAAGAAATGTTAAAATGATTAAAGTAATATTTTAAATTTATGTACCTGTAAATTTTATTAAAAAAGGTCTAATTTACGAAAACTATAAGAAGATTATGATTTTTTTTAAGAGAGCCAGTTTTTCGTAATTACGATTTTTTTTTTGTAAAACTGTTATTTTGTAAAAAAAAAAATCATATTTTAGTAAAATTAAAGTTTTTTTTTGTAATTAAGAAGAAAAAATAATTTAATTTACAAAAAATATAAATAAAATTGTAATTTTTCTTTAAAAAATTATTTTTTCACAAATAAGGTAGATTCTTTATTTTTAAATAAAATAACAATAAAGTACCTTATTTCTAATATTAAGTATTAATATGCGGTATTTATAGCAATGAGAAAAATCAAATAATCACATTTATTATTATTTGTGTTAAGTAATTAAACTTGCCTGCTCAAAGCTTGGAAAATAGTTATTCAATGAATCAACATTGCGATCAAAGTTGGGGTTCACCATACCTTCCCCGGCATGAAGCTGCAGAAAGTGCAAATTATGGGAACTAATAAACAAGACTAGTAAGTAGAAATTATAGACATATATACATATATAAGCAGTAGACATGACATGCCTGGGAAGAGGATGGCTGAGTCAAAAGAGGTTTGTCTGCAAGAGTACACGAGCTAGAAAATTCCGCATTCAGGAGTTCATTCACACCATTATATGGGCTGCTAGGGAAGGTAACATCCAGTGGGACCCCTTCCAGGATTCGTTGCTATACATAATATATATCAAGAGTAAAACTTAACGAACGCATATAATTAATAAAATTGGTTAATGAATAATATTGGGCAAGGCAAGATATATTATACATACATACACATACCTGGCGAGGAGGAGTTGTATAGTTAGGTGAACCGAAAAGAGGTTCACCAAGATCAGCTTCGCTATCACCAAGTTGTTGGTGATTGTTAGAAATGTTATTCAAGATAGGAGAATTATTATCATTCATTAGATTGAAAGCATTGTCTCCTCTTCCAACATTTCCAAGACCAATGCCAGTATCATGAGCTTGTGGTTGCTGAGATGACACTAGTGGTGGTGGCAGCATTGAAGTATTTTCTTGATTATTAGCAATAGTAGAGAAAACTGGTGAAAATGGGTTTGCTTTCCCAAACCCAGCAGCAGAAGAAGAAGACGCCCCTTGAGAACCCAAATAACCAAATACCCCATTGCTAGATGAAGCGGATGCATTGTTGGTGCTGTTGAAATTAGTAGACGGTGGCTGGTAGTTTCTAGTACTGAATCGCACTTGTCCTGATCCAATGAGCTCTCCATCGCTAGTCAATCGGATTCCAGCATAATTACTGTTATGATTTAGAGAAGGATAGGAACTTGAAGCATAACTAGAAGAGCCAGACCCAAATTTGAAAGCATTTTCATTGTTGTAAAGATTTGGATTGATTGGAGATGTTGTAGAAGTAGTGAGGGGATTTGTAGCATTATTGGTAAGACCAAAAATAGTGTTGAAGGAGCGATTTGGCTGATAAAAAGGATATGATGGATTGCCAAACATTGATCCCTGGAAATTATTAGCACTAGTAGAATTATTATTGGCAAATAATAAAGAGGATTGACCATAGCGGCATGGATGAGACGCAGAGTTACTGCTTGAAGCTTCTTGATGATTAGGAATGCGAAAACTGGAGGTAGAATTATTATTAAGACCAAAGAAGTTGTTGGGTCCTCCACAGCCAGGATGGAATGTTGGTTTCAAGAATTGTTGAAGTCCAGGTAAGTGAGAGTAATCTTGATGGGCATATTTCCCAAACATGGAGGAGGAGCCGCAGGAATAGCCTGTTGCGAACGATGACCTATATGCCCTTTCTGATAGTTGTGATGACCAAAGACCCCTCTCTGCCACCTTTTTCAGGAACATCCGGTATTTCTGCCAAATTCACATACATGTATTTTCACACATCAGGTTCTATATATAATTACTTTTTTAAGCAAGAATTAAAAAATGAGATAGCTACTTTACTATAATATATAGTCTAGGTTCATAGCATGGGAGGTTGGAGTACTCAAGTTGGAATCTTCCAACCAACACTAAAAGGGATTTGGTGCAGTGCCATTTCTCCCACCTTTCTTACACTAATTATACTTACTATGTATACCTTGTAGAAAAAAATTGCTCATTTAAGAGATGCGGTACTATCAGAGTATGGGTATAAGTGCATTATACTACCTCGAGTCGTCATAAAGGAGAACGAGTTGTTTTTCGCATAATCCATATGATAAAAGTTATAATTTAATTAAGTATATGTATATGGTGTAATTAATTCAATATTTTTAGTGATTATCTATTAATCTACAACGTTCATATAATCGAAATTTCAAAGATTTTTTTTTTAAAAGAAAAAAAGGTTTTGAACGTAAAAAAGTAAAAAAGAAAAGAAAAAAAAATCAAGAATTATATCCTATCTCTATAGATAGGAAAATAATATTACAATGGTTACAAAAGTAAAGTTGTTTACATGCATGATAAGTTGTTTGAAAGAACACAAGCATGTAGTAGACAAACAAGAATTAGTAGGAAACTCTGCATACATTTATGTATAATTAATTACTATTAGCTTATAAAATTTAAACCTGTAAATGACTGGCGACATTTTCTCTAGTTAGCCCCGGCACGCACATGAATTCAAGAATTTTCTTGGGAACGGCCTCTGCAAGAATTCGATCAAACATATATAAATTAAGAAAATTCACCACAAATAACAATAAGTTGTAACTAATAATAATGATTAACAATTGAAGATTACTTATTACTTACTATCCAGCCCTATATGGTTTATAGCCTGCAAGAAGCGATTATGAAGTGAATTAGTCCAAACCACCTTAGCCTTTTTGGCTGCAGAAGGAGCATCTTCTTCATCAGCTTGCTCTTCGTCTCTTCCTCTTTTTTTCTTATCTTTCATTGTATGAGAATTGTCTTCGTTCACTGACGAAGAAGAAGAATTCGCATCCTCACAAGTAATTTTCTCATTTGATAATAAGGTTTCCAATTCTTCATTGCTTCCCATTTCTTGATCGTGAATAACAATTGATTTTCCTTTCTTAGATGCCACGGCGTACTTAAGAACGTTGTTAAGATCTTGTTGATTCACTGGTTTCACCATGTAAAATACTGCTCCACTCTCTAAACTCTTTTTAATTACACTTTTTTTACCATCAGCTGACATTACTACATTAACAACCAAAAATAATATGTAGAAATTAAAAGACATATATGCTATATTTATTTATAAATAATAATAATAATTAATGGCGAATTAATTAACTTACAAATAACAGGGATTTTGAATTCTTCATTTACTTGCTTTTGTAGTTGCAAACCATTCATTCCAGGCATATGAAGATCAGTGACAACCAAGTCAAATTCTCCATGTTTTACTCGAAGTGTTTCTAAAGCAGTTAATGGATCTTTAATAGTCACAACTGAAAGTTCTATCATATGATCTATCAATTCACAAAGTAACATTTAGTTAGTTATTAGGGATAAGAAATAATAATAATTCATAAACAAAAATGTTGAAAGCAATGCATTTCATTGTAATCACATCATATTCCCTTTAATATTCTAAATATAAAACCATATGAATTTTTTTTTCCTTTTAATTAGGGAAGGGACAAGAGGATTTACAAATGCAACATAAAAATTACCATTATATAAATTATCTATAAATCACCAAAAAAAAAAAAAAATCTTTCATTTCAGTGAAACTTAACTAAATAAAAATATAATTTCTTCTTAACCTGTAGGATTGTAGCTTCAAATCTCAAGTGTAAGACGAGTGTAAAAACCCAAACTAAAGCTGAACAATTACGGTTAATTTAATTTCTTATAAGAAAATAAAAAAGAGAATGTTATAAATGCCTAGGATTTAGGTAAAAACCACATAGATCATCTTACCATTTCAAAGATCCAAAAATATAAAATAATAATAATAATAAAAAAAAGGCAAGCATGAAAAATATTTCGATTAAAGAACAATCCTTTTAAAGCCTTATCAAATAAGTAAGAATGCTAAAACACTCAGATCCAATAACCATAAAACTAACAAATAAAGCATCAGTCTTGTAAATTTCTGATCTTTATTTTTTGTACAAGTTTAAATTTTGATTCTTTTTGTTTTGTTATTGAATGATCTATTAGTTGTATATAAAAAGGGGAAAAAAATAACTTGTACTATATTCAATTATAATTACAAATTGTAGCATGATTTAAATTCTCATTTCTTATGGTAAAAATGATTAAAATGGAAAAGGTTTCATGGATTAAGTAAAAATATATGCATAATTAAGAAGCCTGGTAAAATCATTGGAATGAATTATTCAATTTTAGTCACAAAAATATAGAGATCAAGATTTAACAAAAGGAAAAGGATTAAAGATTAAAGCTATTAAAATTTAAATAAGATATTGAAAGAGAGGGATTTTTAAAAAAAATTTGCTTCTATTAATATCAAACAAAGAAAGAAATTTTGCGTGATAATATTACATTTTTAAAACTCAATATATATTATTTTATAGATATATCTACTTTTATCAATAAAAATGAGGTTATTTGCGAGTCAGCTATATATATGCAACAATTCTCCTTCTGATACTCAAAAAAAAAAAAAAAAAAAAAATTCAAAATTACCTTTATGGTACATAAAATCTATCAAAAATTATTTCTGAAAATCTTGATTGTGTGATTCATTGGATGTTAATAACAAATTTTTCAAAGAAAAATAGAGAGATTCAAAAGAAAAAGGATAAAAGATTCAAAGTCAATACGAAAGGTGAAATTTTGAAGAGAAAATTTTGGATACTAAAAGTGAATATATCAGCTAGATATTCACTTTAAGATATCAATATAAAAATTATCTTTATGATATATACAGTAAACTAAAAAATATATATATATATATATGTTTCAAAAACCATGATTATGCTTTTTTATATGGATGAAAAAGCATAAAACACTTCTTCGAAAAAAAAAAAAAAAAGCATAAAACACAAGAAATTAGTGAAGAAAAGAGGCACACAAAGCTTTATCAAATGATTATAAAATTATAATTAAAAGAAAACATATTTGAACTATGAATTCGCTAGAAAATAAGGTATGAGATCTCCAATTGATATACCTTGGAGACTGCATGTTTTAAGCATCGAAGAGACAATAGCAAGAGAAGTAGAGTCATCATCTACAATCAAAATTTGGACTTTCAAAAGAGAAGGTTTTTGGTTTGGAGATTGATTTGAAACAAGTCTACCATTGCTAACACTTTCAAGGTTTGGAGAATTGAGAGACAACATTTTTATAGCTGAAGATGCTTCTCAAGTGCAAAGAAAGGACCTGAACTGTCTTACATTTGTCATAAGACTGCTTTTATAAAGTGAGCCAATGGGTGATTTTATAGAAACTTCATCATTTCCACTCTTTTTTTTTTTTTTTTTTTTTTTTTTTTAATATATGGCTTATATTTCTAAAATAATATATGGGAAAATGTAAAGATAATATTATTTTATGTTCTCACCCACTGAATTTTAAACTAATTATCAATGTGAAAAATCTACTGTAAAATCAACATTTAATGCATTTTGCCAAAAATAAGATGTTCTTACAAAGAGTTCTTTCTATAGAAGATTTCACAATCTTTCATTTAAATTTTACTTGCCAGATGATTTTCATTTTCCTTGTTAGGAATATTTTATGTAATTACAAACTGTTAATTTAAATAATTACAAGAAAATAAAGCTGTCACATAAGGAAAAATTCAATTCATGTGTGTTTACAGCTGATTAAAAATTCTCAGAATCAATACCAGTGAAGTATGTTTTGTTTTTTTACTTTTTTTTCGTAATCATATTTGGATGTGTTTTTATTTATGTATGTAGTTGTAATGAGATAAATTGGCTGTGGGCTGCATGTCAATCTTTTAAACATATCTAAATATATTTAAATTTTTATTATGTGATCATCCATATTGCATCCTCTAGCTAGTATGATAAGCTTAATGGTATTCATATATATATATATATATATATATATATATGGAAAAGTACTTGAATACTTTATTAAAAAAATATGCAGCTTAAATTCAAATTATTAGGCTAACAATGTCGTAAATTTAACACTAAAATAATAATTTGTTCAAACATTAAATTTTAAATGATCTAATTATTGTCAATTAATATTAAAGTCCATACACTCATATACGCGTGGAAATTAATTGACTTGTACTAAATTCAATACCCACTCACTTATAAGTACATTTTTTATATATTTTATTATTATTTAATGTGTAATTCATTTCTCAATATACTTCTCAAGTGAAATGCCGAATTTGGCTTATGGTCTAACATCAACAGGCCGGTTGACACTTGCTAATAATTTAACAATGGAGACTTGAATATGAGTCTCGAGATCTAGCCCATTTAGGTATGAAATTTTGCTACCATATTAAAGTATAGTGTCTCGTATACACATATTTTAAATAGGTAAATATTAAAATCTATTTATACAATGCTAATTTGCTTGTACTAAGTCTAATATCTATTCACTTATAAATTTTTTATATATTTTATTAATGAAATTCATTTTCCACAATTAAAATAAATTTTAATAAATATTCAACAAATGAAAGTATATAATATCTGTAATCTATCTATCTATATATATATGTGTTTGTGTAAAAAGGTAAAACATATTGATAGATAAAGAAACCTTAATTATTATAATTAATTCCCAAAGTTATCCCAACTATAGATATTATTATTATTAGGTAAGAAAATCTTATTTTATTAGACAAGGATCGGAATCTTATTTTCATAGGATTTCTGATAATATACTCTTAATAATAAAATTCCTACATTCACTGTATATAATTGCATCTAACTCTAAAACTAGTTGTAATTAGAGCAACAAGGATCAGAACTTTTCAATGGCCCTTTTCCATAACTTGCAAGGTTTAAAGTAACAACCTTGATAACAATTTGAGAATTTTCATGCATTGTATTATTATTATTATTATTATTATTATAAGAGAGAGAGTTTAAGGTCATGGAAGACTCGAATTAATGTCAAACATCATTATATATTATTTGAGCTAGAATTTCTATTTTGACATCTTACTATGTTGCTATGTTATTAATATTATTCTTGACAACTATTTCATGTGCTTAGCATTAAAATACTATCACGTTTTTATTTTTTGGAGAAAGCATAAAAAAATACCTTGTATTTATAGTTATTTTCAAAGTATAAAAAATACCTTGTATTTATGGTCATTTTCACTTTATAGATTATATTAAAGTTCTTAATAAAATATGATTTTTAGTTTATTTCGTTAATAATTTGAGATATGCTACTTTGATATTGTTAGTTTTTAATTGATGTGGCACCGTTGACCAATTTAAAAGTAAAACACAATAAATTTTTTAAAATTTTAAGATTGAGTCTTTAGAAAACTTAACGTATTTAAAATATAAATTCGGCTCATAAATATGCATGCACACGAATAAATGGTGTGTTGATAATCTAATATATATATATACACGAGAAAAAAGATAATATTTATTGAGAAAGTGAAACATTCGGTTACTTTATTTATTAGGTAGGTTATAACAAACTTATAGGCGACAACATAAATATAATTATAGTAGTAGAATGTTTAACAATATAAACGGTTTAACAGTTTCATATATTAACCACACATGTCTTCAATCTTTTGTTCACTAATCCATTTATTATACTAGCAATTAAAATATTATTCGTCATCCCTCCAAAATTTCAAATCGTAAAAAAGTAAAAATATTTACCATTAAAATAATGGTTACATATTTTACACACTTCCATGATATTTGCAAAAAAAAAGAAAAGCAAAAATCAAAATAAAAAGTAAAAAAAAAAATATTCAGCCAATCATCTTACTAATGCTCAATTTGACAAAATTTTGGAGGGAAAATTTTTTAGATCACCAACAGTCAAATAAAATTCCATGCAACCGGTGTAAAGCGAGGAAAAGTGTACAGATGAGTTGGCAGCCATTTGTAGGTTTAACGTGATAGGGCTTTGGCGGTCGATGCCCTTAAAAAAAATACATTACACTTGCAAATTATCATTTATTATGGAAATCCTGTAATAAATAATATTTGTACTACATTCTTATCTTTCTGTTCACTAAATAATATTCTCACATATTAAAAAAATTAATAATAAATTTTTATTTTGATATAAAAATTAAAGATTTATATTTTTTTACTTTATTATCTCTCTTATGATTATTAATAGCATTAATTATTTAAAATAATACGGTTGATTATAAACATACTAAAAATAATGTTTAAAAGTATAATAATTAATTTAACTTAAAAATGAATTATTATTTTGATTATTTTAAAAAATATAAATTGTGAATTTTAAAATATATTAAAAATATATTTAATTATATTATATTACAGTCTATTAAATATATTTTTACTATGAATAAGAAAAATAAACAAGCGTAGCAATTATTAATAATATGTTGTATAGTTATTTAAGGTATATAATATAAATGCTAAACCACAAAACCACAAGTAGAAACTGGGGTTCTACCCATAGTTTGCAGAAAACCACTGGCTTTGGATTGCCACAAATTGAATTATAGTACATGACCTAATCGCCCAAATTTGTTAAGGAATTTAAATGAAATTGTCTAAATATGAAATTGGCCTTCGCTTTGGTCAACTGAGAATCTAGGCCTCTATGCTCTTGTTTTAAGTTTTAGCCCTTTCCAAAAAAAAGTAAAATGCCTCTGCTAATTAAAGTCTTGCATATCCAAGCATTAATGAAAACCAAAACGTGTATAGCCCAGAATCTGAAGCTCTTTTTTTACCGTTTTAGATGAAGACCAATTTCAATGTATTTAATATTGTTGGGTTGGCCCAATTAGTTTTCTTTTTTTTTTTTTAAAAAAAAAAGAATTATAATATTCCTATACTTTTTTGAAATTACCATAATTTAAAAATGTATACATGTCTTTTCTTTATTTTGTATATATATATATATATATCATGTGTTTATACGTTTGGGGAAAAAAAAATACCCTAATGCACAAATTTATTACAAAAATTATATTCTTTTGTAATTGGTAATTGAAAAATATTTTAAAAATAGAGTTTTGACGAGCCAATTCATCAAATATTTTGTTTATTTTGTTTATTTTTTATTTTTAGCATTGAAGAATAAAAATTACTTGCTTTTTTAGTACACATGGCAATATTTGAATATAAGATTTTTTTTTTATATGTATAGTTAGATTTTATTTCCAGAGATAAGTATTTGATTTAATGAGATAACAAACAAATATATATATATATATATAAAAGATTGAGTTCACTGACATTTACGTTGTTGTCTTACTTTTATCGTATTACCAAAAGATGTTCATAAAGGTAGATTTTCATTATTCAGTCACTATGTCAGAAAAATAAAGGGCCACTAAAATATAATCATGCTTCCTATTATGGCTTGGAAGGATTTTCATTTTTTGGATTTATCTTTGTCTCAGCAGTTTTATTTATTTTATTTTTGTTTTGCTCCAATAAGAATTCAAATTCCAATGACAATTAATTTTAAAAATGATTTCAAAACCGCTGAATAAAAAACTTAAAGAGTTAAGAACTACTTTTAAATATTAGATAAGCAAATGATTAATGATGAAATTGGAATATAGGTGACTAGACATGCACTCTTGATTTACAAAAAAAAAACATTTTCTCAATAAAACAACAAGATTAAAAAAGCAATAGAGAAATGAATTAATATGAAAAAGAACGGCATCGTTTTAGAATCAACTTTAGATTACGAATTAGTATGTATGAATTTATGTACATATAAAGTTCTGTACGTGCGTAGAGCGTATGTATTACAAAGCTCCTTTAACCTGTTGATACAATTGCCATAGTAGGACAGCAATGAGTGTGTCTCTGACCAAGCTCTTAAAAAGACTAAAAATAAAACTATTAGAGCCATCAGTGGAGGATGGCCTCTTTCCCACAAGATCTCCAAACCTCAAATTGCCCTGATCTGATATTAATGCATAAATTACACCATTCATATGCCCCTTACCAATAACCCCCACCACTCTCTTGCTCTTGTTCACTGCTTTGCTCCGTTTCAGAGACCAAGCCAGGTACTAAACAAATCAGTTTTAATTAATTAGATGCTTATCTACATATTCTCCAGTTCTTGTTTTCTTTTTTTATGTTCTTTGGATCTAAAACATAATATAATCTGTACTTACTGTGTCTCTTTCATGTATAAGAGGCTGCAATAGTGATGGATATGAAAAACTCAGTTGCTCATACAGCTGAGAGGTGCCTCCATCCTGCAGCATAAGTAATGGGGTTTGGTTATACAGATAGTTACGAATGACCTATCATAAATTAGGCTATATGTTACGGTCCCGTTCTTGTGATTGAGTTATAAGGCGCTCAACACCAAAATTAGTCTGTAAAGTTTGGAACAAATGATAATTTTTATTTTTTCTTCCTTTACGACCTATTTTTGTAAATAGAAAATTTAAAGGCTCGTTAGAGAGAACCTTTCGATCTCTGTATAGAATAATTAAAAGATGAAATTCTGAATTGTATTTCTCCTTGTTGCAGCTTACAATTTATTGAATGGAAAAACAATAACTACCTCCTTAATGAAAGGAAATTAATCATGCTAAATATCAGGAAAAAATCAAAACGTGACACATGATAGGATTTGCATATAGCTGGACATCTTGACCACTTCAACACCAACTAATCCCTCATCTTACGCCTCTGATATACCTTGCCCTTGAATGACTTAATCCACTCTGTCCATGTTACCGTTACTCATAACACTATATTTAATAGGTCGTAATATAATCAAATGTATTTTAACATTACATTCTGTTTCGCCTAACAAAAGACCCTTGATATAATTAAAACTGTAAAGGGAATTAAAAACCTCAAAATTGTTTGTTGATATATCTGATGATGAAGTAATTCCACGAACAACTGATGTCACTAAATTAAGCTTCTCATTCCATTTCAGAGCATTCCAAGCCCGATCAAGCTGCGAGAACAGATTAAGTAGAAACAAGACTTTTTTTTTGGGTTATATAAAGGCTGAGCACAGGGAAATGAAAACAGAGCAAATACACCATCTAAATCTACTAACACCTCTAAAATCATCAGAATAGAGATGTGTTACATCCGAAGAGGGATGTGTTACAATCAAAATAAAAAATATGCAGACCGTTATCATGAGAAGGCATGTGCAGTTAGGCCATTAGCACATAACTATGATGAAAATACATTAAACATAATATCTCATTTTCCGTAAAATTGACCATTATGATGAAAATTTTCACTCGATCAAGTTTTAATCAAAATCATGCATACCGTAATTTCAATTGGCCTATCCCCCAAAACTATTTGAGCACCAACTTCCTCAGCAACTTTTCGAGCAGCACGAAACTGCAAAAATTAAGAATAAAATTTCATAATTTGAGTTGCAGATGATTCCACCATTTTATTATTGATCATTAATCCAAGTTTAATTAATATAAAAAAAAAAAAAAAAAAAAAACCTCATCCCCAAAGGGGCGATTGGCATCAGAAGATAATTTTGATGAGAACAGAGCTAAAAGCAGCCGTAAAGCTAGGGCTGTTTGACCCCCTGTAAATAGTTTACATTAACAATCATAAAAAACTTTCATTTCGAATTAGAAAGAAGCAAGCAATTAATTAATTAGTGCTTTATAATTAATTGGTTAATTCTTGGTAGCTTACCCAAGTTTAAGCTACGACCAACGGCACCAAAAAATCCAGAACCGCTCAAGGAGAACATATTTGATCTTAATTGTTGCCCAATTTCACCTTCATTAGAAGCGTACATAATCCCAGCTCTGTAAATCAACTCTGCAATAAGCTTTTTGGATACCCATCAATTGCTCCACATTATCAATTTATATATATATAGACAATTAGTCCAATCCACTAACTTGATTATCCAGAAAATTTTCAAAATCTATCAATAAAAGCAAAACTTGCCTGCTTCTACAGAGCTCAACCACCACATTGTCGGGCTTTACAGCTCGCACCACGCGCTCCACCTCTGCGGCGGATTCACTGCTAATATGACTGGTGCCAACTAACCATATTGCTTCCGGTTCAACAAACTCTGCTCTCCAGGCCGGTACTGGACCAAAAAGTGGCTTCTCGATTACCACTAAGACCCCTGTATCGGCCAAGTCAAGCAATTCTAGGTGGGATTTGGCAATTGTGGCTCTGGATTCTTGCAAAATCTCTGATTTGAAATCAAAATCTGGCGGTGGAGGTTTTATTGAAACTTGCAAGGGTTTGATAATGGGTTTGATTTTGGGGATGTTTGGGTATTTAGAGAAGATAGGGAATGTTGATTTTGTGAGAGTCTCCATGGAAGAGATTGAAAGTTTATGTTAGTTTTGTATACTGAGATTGTTGGGTCAAATTTGATTTTTATATGTTCAGGATTTGGATAAGATAACTATCTTTTAACGGCTAGAGAATGTGGAACTGGGAACACTCTCTCTTACCCTTCTATTTAATTTAGGAAGGGTAATGGGTGGGCGGTTTTGAGATTCCAATTATCGCCATATGAACGGTCAGAAAAAATAGTGCAGCGAGATAAATTAAGTTCAGAGCATAGATAAAGATTTTCATTTATATTTTTATAATTTTATTAATATTAAAATTTTATAATTTATTATATATATTTATGTTAAGTTTAAATGTTATTAATTAATATTTTAAAATAATAATATAATTAATTTAATTTTTAAAGAAAATTAGTAAATTTATATAAATTGGGGAGATTGGAGAAAGACCTCAACTTTATCCAAATTGCCTTTGGCAAACTCAAAGATGTGGAAGTCAATGTAAGTAAGCAATTCATGACTCTTCAAAAACAAGGCGACATCCTTAATAGCGTTGTTAGATGCATACCGGGGGAAATACTTAATGAGCGCCTGAATTTTGGTTAAAAGTTTAATTTGAGCCATGTAAAAAAAATTAAACTAATTTTTTTCTTTAATTTAATTTTTAGTTTAATTAAGGGCTTGGTCGTTAATTTTCATTAACAACAGTTAAATGGAACCCACTCCATGTTTTTTAAATATTAAAATTAAAAAAATATATTTTTAAATAATAAGAAATATTAAAATTTAAATTAAAACTAAAATTGAAAAAAAAAAAAACAAATTGTATTGAAACCCAGATCTGTATACACCATGGTCTTTAGCCATGTCGCCATCACCATTTGTGCACTTGGTTGAAGCTCCTACACTTGGACACACCATCGTTGATCAAATCTCAAGCATCGCCAAGGTTGATTTTGGCCTAACTAGCAACCAAGTATTGTCATTGATGGATCAAGTGCCGATCGGTGCTATTGCAAACGTCTCTGAAAGACCTATTCTACAGGATGAAAAGAGGCCACAATATGCTAACCACTTTCAGTTCCACAAATCAAGTTAACTGAAGTAGTGACTCCATGTATATAGGAACTAACTTAGTTGTAAACCTGTATATATATGTACATGTATCTGATTGAAAGAAACAAAACATTAATAAAAATATCTTTTGCCTTCACTAATATTGTATTCTCTACATGGTATCAGAGCCTAACTGCCATTAGAGCACATTTCTTCACAAATACTTCCATTTCTCCTTTTCTTTTCTGCTTCCTAAACCAGCTCCTCAATCTGCATAATTCTTGATGGCAACTACACCTAGCTCCAAATCCTCCTCAACTTCCGAGCCAACAATTGTTATCTCTTCTACCACCAATAATCCTTCTCATAATAATTGCCTCATTTCAATCAACACAGCCACCCAAATTCCATTTAAACTGTCTCGAGGTGGCAATTATGCTTCATGGCGATCTCAATTTTCCAACCTCCTTTTTGGATATGACCTATTAGGCTATATTGATGGTACTCACCAATGTCCACCTGAACCTACCAACCAAGATAACTCAACACCAGATCTTGAAGCTGTTCTTGTAAGAAAATTATGGCTACGACAATATTGGCTAATCCTACAAGCTATTCAAGCCTCCTTGGCTGGCACTATTGCTCCACTAATCTCAGCTTGTAAAACCTCCTTCGAAGCTTGGACAAAACTTAAAGTCACATTTGCCAATCGTTCCAACACCAGAATGCTCACCCTCTTTTCAACATTGATGAAAACTACACAAGAAGGACTCTCCATTGCTGAATATATGCAAGCAATCAAAACAATAATCGATGACTTGGCCTTAATAGGCCACCCTCTAAGTGATGCTGAAGTTGTTGCACATACCTTGAATGGATTAAGCAGTGATTATAAAGAGATTAATGCTGCAATCCGAGCACGCGAGACAGCCATGACTTTTGAAGAACTCCACGACAAACTTCTTGATCATGAAACCTTCATCAAACGTGAAGAAGGTAAGAAAACTTCAACTCCCATAACAGCCCAATACACCCAAAGATCTTCCAACCAAAAACCACGTCAGTGGAATGCTAATGACAAACGTGGGACCTACTCTCAACCAAAATCTTTTTCCCAAAATAACACGTCTTACACCAACACACCAAACACACGTCCTCCATACATCAATACCTATTCACCTTATAATTCTACCCAATCTAACAACTACACAACTCCATCTTCATGGCGTCCCAATCGTCCCTCAACTCAACGTCCAATTTGTCAGCTTTGCGACAAAGAAGGACGTACAACAAAAGTTTGCAGATCTCGTCCAAAGCCTTTTTCTTCTCCAAATTGGCCCCAAGCAAACGTCACCAACACTGAAGTCAACAAGAAACGCAATTCTTAGATAGTTGATTCAGGCTCTTCCTATCACATTACATGAGACTTGAACAATCTCTCAATCCATTCCGAATATGACGGCAACGAAGATATCATGGTGGGAGATGGTAATGCCATTCCAATCACACATACAGGCTCAACTTCTATACCCTCCTCTAACAATTTTTTTCAGCTCAATAATGTGTTATGTTCACCACAAATTTCTAATAATTTTTTGTCTGTCTCTAAATTCTGTAAAACTAACTCTACTTCCATTGAATTTTTTTCGGATTTTTTTCTTGTCAAAGATCTGAATACAGGGGCATCCTTGGTCCGTGGCCAGAATAAGAATGATGTTTATGAATGGCCTCTCCAGTCATCTCCTACTCCTGTAACTTCTCTCCATACTTCAGCCGTCACTTCTCCAGAACTTTGGCACCTGCGGCTAGGCCATCCATCTTACAACCTTCTATGCAAGTTTCCTATTAAATTTTCTATCTCACAAAGCAATTTTAGGTCAATTCACTGTGATGCTTGTCTTAGTAATAAAAGCCATCGGCTTCCTTTTGGCACAAATTCTATTCAATGTAACTCACCTCTTGAAGTTATATATACAAACGTTTGGGGTCCAGCTCCTTTTCTATCATTTGATAACTTCAAATATTATGTTATTTTTGTGGATTATTACACCAAGTATAGCTGGATTTATCCACTTAAACAAAAATCTGAAGTCACTAATGTCTTTATAAAGTTCAAAACTCTTGTTGAAAAGTTCTTTCAGGTGCAAATAAAGACAATATACTCAGATGGAGGTGGTGAATATGTAGCACTCTCTCATATTCTCTCAACTCATAGGATTCAGCACTTACAATCACCACCATACACTCCACAAATTATTGGCACAGCTGAAAGGAAACATCGACATGTGGTCGAAACTGGACTCACCCTCCTTCATCATTCATCATTACCTCTTAAATATTGGACAGCCGCATTTCAAATAGCAGTATACCTCATCAACCATATGCCCATACCCCACCTATAGTTCCAGTCTCCTTATGAGCGATTATTTCACCATCTTCCTAATTATAACAAACTTCGACTGTTTGGTTGCCTCTACTACCCTCACCTTCGCCCTTATGCGGCTTCCAAATTACACCCTCGCTCCACAGCCTGTGTCTTTCTCGATTACTCAATTCAACACAACTCATATCTTTGCCATGACCCATCAACCTCCACCACTTATGTGAGTAGACACTAGGGGTGAGCACGGTTCGGGGGAATCCGGGGATTTAAAAATCTCTAGAACCGAACCGAATTTTGGCGATTTTAAAATTGAATCTCCGGAACCGTACCATGATATAATAATCTCCGTACCAATCCATTCCAATTTTTCGGGACGGTTCGGTACGGAGATTTGGACCTAACGGGACGTTTCGGTACGGAACGGAATGGAAGGGATATTTGGAGATTTTTTATTTTTAAATAATTAAAATATATATATTTTCATCTTAAACTAATTTGTAGTATCTCAAAATTTTTTAAAATTTTTATTATATTTTTACTTTATTTATGATTAAAATTATAAAAATTTCATCTTAAACTAATTTGTAGTATCTCAAAATTTCTTAAAATTTTTATTATATTTTTACTTTATTTATGATTAAAATTATAAAAATTAATGCTTAAAATTGATTGAAAATAAACTATAATATATAATACTATAAATTTAACATTATCACCAATGAAATTATAAGTATCAATAATAAATTAATAATATAATGGTCTTAAATTTTTGAATATGAGATTACAAATTTAAATTTATTAAAGAAATAGTATCAAATTTTTACATAAAATCATTACATTATTTAATGATTATCTTAATTAATTATATTGACCAATTAAAAAAATTGATGGAATTATCACTGCTTTAAAATTATATAATCAAATTGATATTATTTTATTATTGCACAAAATTAAAAAATTTATCATAAGACAAAATAATTATTATTTTTTTTTAGTTTTTAACCATGATATATTATTAATACTAGGATTATACAAATTATTAAATTTTTATGAAATTTTAAAATAATATTAGTACTATACAAATTATTATTTTTTTTTTCAAAGTTTAGCTTACACTTATAAAGTTGTAATGTAATAACTAATTTGAAACTTTATAATTAATAAAATATAAATTTTACTTATACATTATTAAATTTCTTTAAAATATATTGCTAATTCAATATCAAAATATGTGTGTGTGTGTGTGTATATATATATATATATATATATATATATATATATATATATATATAATTAAATCGGTTCTAGTTTCGGTTCTTCGGTTCGGGACAGTTCGGTATGGTTTGGTACGGTTCTTGGTACGGATAATTACTAATCTCCAGAACTGTACCAAAAAATAATTTTGGAACAGTTCGGTTCGGAGAAAGTCAAATGGTCAACGGATATTTTCGGTTCTGGATATTTTCGGTTCGGATTTTCGGTACGGTTCGGTATCTCTGAGTCTCGTGCTCAGCCCTAATAGACACGTTGTATTTTGTGAAACTATATTTCCATTCAAAGATTCAGACTCTAAGAGTCCTATTCACACAACAAACCTCATGTCTCTTTGGGATCCACCACTTGATACATCTCATGCACTACTAGGATTCGCCCATCTAAATAATAATTCCATACCAAATACTGACCATGAACAAACCATTTCTTCCAACTCCCAACTCTGCCTATTATTCATCAACAAAATTCTACACCACATAAATCACTATCTCCTACTCCATCCCAACCTCCAACTTACATATCTTCCCCAATATCCTCTCCTTTCACTCCTCTACATACTACAACACTTGATTCAAACTCAACTTCCCATTCATCCCCGTCGTCCACTTCTATTACTCTACCACCACAACCTTCCCATGTCATCATCACTCGCTCTAAGATAGGTAACCTGAAACCTCGCCAAATACTTGATCTACACACCACTACAACACCATCTCTTCCGATTGAACCCACCACAGTTAAACAAGCACTAAAAATACCTCAATGGCGGGATGCACTCAATGATGAATATAATGCTCTTCTCAAGAACAACACTTGGTCTCTCGTTGCACCTACTCCGAATCAAAATATGGTCGGTTGTAAATGGATTTTTCGAATTAAGAAAAATCCAGATGGATCTATATCACGCTACAAAGCACGTCTCGTAGCAAAAGGATTTCACCAGAGACCCGGCATTGACTTCTCCGAAACATTCAGTCCCGTTGTGAAGCCTACCACCATACGACTCATCATCAGTCTTGCAGTCAATCTTGGTTGGGAATTACGCCAACTCGATGTAAATAATGCCTTTCTCCAAGGTAATCTAACTGACTCTGTTTTCATGCAGCAACCCCCTGGTTTTGAAGATGCACAACATCCCAATTATGTCTGTCAACTACACAAAGCCATATACGGTTTACGCCAAGCCCCTCGTGCATGGTATCATGAATTTCGATCCTTTATCCTCCACCACAAATTTCATAATTTGATTTCTGATAGCTCCCTTTTTATATATCATCACAACTCAGTTCTTATATATCTTTTAGTCTATGTCGACGACATCATCGTCACAGGAAACCATCCACCCACTACTACCACATTCATACAATCCCTCACTTCACGTTTTTCATTAAAAGATCTAGGTCCCCTTCACTACTTCTTAGGCATGGAAGCTCATCCCACATCTCAAGGTCTTTTCCTATCCCAACATAAATACATTATTGATTTACTAAGCCAAACAAATATGCTCGATGCAAAAGCTATGTCCACCCCACTCTCAAACAAAGTTGCCTTAACCTTACACGATGGTACCGCTAAAACTGACCCCACTGAATTTTGAAAAATCCTTGGCTCACTTCAATACTTGTCTTTGACTCGACCTGATATCTCATTCCCTATTAATAAGTTGTCTCAATTCATGCATAATCCCTCTACTACCCATTGGTCAGCTATTAAATGTGTTTTACGCTATCTCAAAGGCACTGCTCATCATGGTTTACATTTTAAACGAAATAGCAGTCCTTCTCTTCATGCTTTCTCAGACTCCGATTGGGCTGGGAGTCCAGATGATTTTACTTCTACTTCGGCATTTATAGTCTTCCATGGCAATTCTCCTATTAGTTGGGCATCCAAAAAACAAACAACCATTGCCCGCAGCTCCACTGAAGCAGAGTACAGATCTGTCTCATCCACCGCAGCTGAGTTAAATTGGATCATGAATATACTCAAAGAACTACATCAGCCTTTCACATCACCACCAACTATATACTATGACAATCTAGGCGCCACATATCTTTGCCATAATCCCATATTTCATTCACACATGAAATATGTTGCCCTTGATTTCCACTTCGTCAGACAACAAGTAACTCAAAACCAGCTGCGTGTTTCTCATGTACATACCAACAACCAACTTGCTGATTCTCTTACAAAAGCGGTTTCGACGAAACAATTCCTTTTACACAGGTCCAAGATTGGCCTCCATGACGGAAGCTCAATCTTGCGGGGGCATGAAAGACCTATTCTACAGGATGAAAAGAGGCCACGATATGCTAACCACTTTCAATTTCACAAATCAAGTTAGCTGAAGTAGTGACTCCATATATATAGGAACTAACTTAGTTGTAAACCTCTATATATATGTACATGTATCTGATTGAAAGAAATAGAACATTAATAAAAATATCTTTTGCCTTCACTAATATTGTATTCTATACAGTCTCGCCTTCAAACTCATGAGTTTAAGCAAAGGCAAAGCTTGAGCTAGTGACTCCTGTGAGAGTTGGTCTGAGCAGCATGGTGCTCAATTTCTATTTGTTGAATATGATAATCGGATTGTGATCACCGAAAATGTGTGACTCAGGGATCACAACTCCGTTTTCTCTCTCTTGGCTATCTCTCTTTCCCAATTTGCTCCATTTTCTTTTTCTGTGATTCTTTTTTTTTTGGCCTTTGTTTTTTGATTTGTTGGTGACTCAAATTTGATAAACTGAAAGAGAATATGAATTGAGGAAGCCCTGGTTACAAATTTGCATTTTTTACTTAAAAAAATTGGATTCGATTTTTTATCTAATTTATTTAATTTTTTATTAAAATATTAGTTTCTTAATAATTTTTATTACTCAAAAATATAATTTGGATCCCACAATATCACTTTACTAAATATAGTTAATAGCTGTTAATGGGAATTAGCGGCCAAACCCTTAATTAGATCAAAAATTAAATTAAAAGAAAAAATTGATCCAATTTTTTTTTACGTGACTCAAATTAAACTTTTGGCCAAAGTTTAAGTTCTGAATTGGGTATTTCTCCTGGATACTGCAATCCTAGAATGGAATAACTGCTTTCGCGACAAAGCAATTCTATGCCAATATTAAGGCTATTTCTGATATGGTAATGAAGTTGAAACATCAAATCCAATCACCCATAAGATGAATTTAGCTATTGAAGGCCACAGAAATATGGAAGCAGTCAGTGGGCTTGATGCCCGTAACTTGATCGATGAAATGCTGGAACTACTTGCCAATAAAAATTTTCAAGGTTGTTATGCGTTCAAAGATTTTGAGCAAATTTATAGTAGTCTTGATTCGAGTGATAAACTTTGTTTGTTTTGTTTTGCTGTGTTTCTAAAGGGTGCTGTTGTCAAGAAGAGGTTGTTAATGTATTGTTGGATTGGAGAGGGTTTTATAGACCCTCAAGGCAATGGGGAAAATACGCCTCCCAGTAGTCAAAATGATAAATGGGGGCACATGAGGATTTATTGTCGTTAGCTTGTTAATGGTTTTTGTTATATTAAAGCTTTATTAGGCTAAAATAAAAGGTGATAATTTTATAAGAGTTTAAAAATTTTAAAAGAATTTAATACATCCATTAGAAATAAGTAACGAACTTTTTTATACCTTTTCCAAAATAATATATACTAAATAAAAAAAAAATTACTATGAAAATCAAAACTCCATACCTAAATTTATTGCTATTAATTTGGAAAAGTATTGTCAAACTCTGCCACATTTGCTTACAGAACAACATTAATTGTGATGGAGGTTGACAAATCATAAAATTTTTTTCCTTTAAAATGGAAAAATTAATACATAAAATGTTAAGAAAAAAAAAAAAAAGCACACTCACACAAATTTAAATAGTTTTAGTACATAAAGAATATTTAAAGAGAAATATAGAACTTTTTATATCATGGGTCATTAGATATCTGGAAAGATATATTATTGATAGTAAATGGTGTCTCTGAAGCACACTCTCAAAGACCAGCACTCCCAAATTAATTAGGACCAACCAAATGTTATTGTAAGAAAAATTTTATTAACAGATTAATAAGTGAAAAAAAATGGTAGGGTTTTGAGAATGGAATGATATTTTCGATTAAATAATTCTGGTACGGTAGAATTATACAATAAGGAAATTTCTTATTTTCTGTTGCTAATGACATTTTTCTTTTTTTTTGTCTATTTCTAAGTTCTGTAGTTTTCTATTGTTGATATTGACGGTGATCTCACTGAAGGTGAGGGACCAATGATCATTTATCAGACACTCGATTGTCGATATTCCAATTCATAATTGTTTAATAAAATATTTAACTGGTGAAAAAAAAGTTAATTTTTCATAAACATATAATTTATTTTTCAATCTAATTAAAAACAATTAAATAAAAATATACATGTATAAAAATAAAGTTTTTACTTAATACTTTACAATCTGTTTGGTATACATAATTGCTTAACTAATCCGTAATATTAGCAAATAAAACTATTTTTAGTACATCTGATTCATGTTGAGTTTAATAATATCAAAAGTTTAACTAGCTTATATAATAAGTGTTATCTAATACATAACCCTCCATATCTTTAGTAATCTATATCTAATATATAGAATTACTAAGCTTATTATTTATGTTTTATTTTTTAAAATAATCTCATTTTTTATTTTATTTACTAATTTATCATATCATATGGGATTATAAAAATATGATTTAATTAATAATATAAATTAATTTTTTTATACTAAATAAAGTTTAAATAAATAATCTTATAATTTAATTAAATATAAGATTCAAACTAATCATAAAAATTATAAATTGAGGTCCTTAATCAACAGTAAGGTATAAAATGTGTCATGATAGATGAATATTTTACCATAATTTATTTAAGTCCTTTCAAACTTGTAACACCTGGCCAAAATTTACAAATATTTCACATAACTCTAGATAATTTCGCTTCTTCTGGTAAAATAATAATAATTTTGCTTCAATCAACTTACATGTTGCGACAGGCCGTACCAAAAACAAGGTGTTAGCTTGATCTACTTTGGCATTGAGGATTAGATCCCACCTCAAATTCAAATGGAATTTGAAAGTGATTTATATAAGATATGGTTTAGATGCCATTCAAATAATTTAGATTAATTGTTTCAAGTTAGATCGATATATATGTCTTTAATAATTAGATCATGTCATAAATCTATCTATTAAGATCATAAACCAAGGTTGCGAAGATGATGGCTCAAATAGGCTAGGTATATTATTTTGTAAAATCACGAGTCCATCCATGCCCATGGGAGATGATGGGTCAAATGGATCAGGTTTATATTTTTGCCATTTGAGATCAAAATCAACTCTAATCCTTGTAGACTATTGATATCACAATATATATATATATATATATAATCTTTTTATTTTTCACTCCTTACTTCATAGACCATTTTATTTTTTGCAAAATGATAATAGTAGTGTTACTGCAGATGCTTCAAATGGCATATCTTAATGATAGAAATTGAAAGTTGAAATATCTGTTAAATGTGAACATTAATTATTAATTAGTATGATTTTTATTTGTTGGAGGAAAAAAGAGTTATCCGTCCAAATAATAAAAAATAGATTTCCGCATACATTTCATAAATGTTATTTTTTTTCTTTTATTTTTCACCCCACATGAAAAGAAAATATGACTTTAATAATTCATTCTTAAAAAAAATGAATATTAATGTATTAATTTTTAAAATATTGCTGATATTGCAAATTATAATAATTAAAATAATTGACAGGGTAAAAAAAAAAAAAATGAAAAGCAAAAGAAATAGTATGAAGTTGTCATATTACTATTATATTAATAACACAGCATCATCTGGTCCTAGAACTTTCCCTGGCATTCTCCATTTGCCTCAACTTTTTGAGACAGTCTGGTGCCACTTGTGTACCATATGTTTTACTCACCAAAACCCTGAAACCAACCTGCGTAAATTAATTACCATGGCATGTAGGAGCAAACGAGTTTTATTTGCCATCAGATTGAGATTTTTTTTTTTAAAGATCATCTTAAGTGCAATTAATAAAAATAATTTTCTTCTCAAAAAAATAGTTTAATTATTTTAAAATTAATAATTAGCTTTTATTTCTTATTGTTTTTAATAAAATATTTTTCTCAAACATAATTGTATATAACAAGTACAATCTAATTATTGGTAAAAAAAACCTTAAATAAATTTTTTTTAATTCTTTTTGGTTAATCTGAGTTGTTTTTTATTAATTAATTTATTTATAGAGATCTTTACGTACGTAATTATCCTTTATAAGGATTTCTCATGTAGAATGATCACCAAATTGGACCAACCAGCACTCTGGAAAATAGAGTCATATCATAGCACATATTCAAACTGAAAAATTATTATCTAAACAGTATATGTTGACCTCATTTTTATGAAATAAAATTGCATTATACATCAGATTCTTTTTGCATAAAATAATTTTTTTTTCCATAATGAGATCAACCTTCAAATAGAACAATAGGTGTAGGAGGACTTGGTGTTTGCAAAAATTACATTTTTCCCTTTATTTTAAATTTTAAAAATATATCTAATAAGCCGGAATGTAATAAAAAGTAATATAATCAAATATAATTTTAATATAATATTTATATTAAAAATATTTTTAATTATATTATATTATATTTATCACATTAACTAAATTTATCCTAAAAGTCTTTTATACTTTTTAGAGAGTATTTTTATTATGATAAGTCCTATTTTTCTTTTAATTCTTTTTATTCTTAATAAAGTTGTTTTTATTAAAATACATGAGCCCGTACATATATAAACTTATAAGTAAACAAGTATCGGAACCTACTTATATAAAACTAATTAGTTTTTACTAAGTCTAACATACACTCGCTTACAAATCATTTTTTATATTTTGTTATTATTCGATATGAAATTTATTTCTCAATAATTTTATCTTATTCTCATCAATTTGAAGTGGATTTTTTTTAATGTTTTTGTTTGTTTGGTCTCTCATTGTTGAAAAGTTTTTATGTTGCTTTATGCATAGAATATTGCCATGTTTATTACGAGAGTTTTTGTTATTTGAAATCGGTGGCAGAGTTCTTTAATGTTGTATTGTTGGCTATTGTTTCCCAAGCTTTATCTTGTATACTATATGAGTTTTAGTCTTATCTTGTGCCTTCTTCTTCTGTAGCACTAGTTATATATAGTGAGAGATTGGATTTATGAGTACTGAGAAATTATCTGATAATGTCATGATTTTAGAGTTGAGTTAATGATGATATGTGTCGTTTTAATTAGTTTTGTTTACAAACCAATTCAAATTTAGATTTTGTATTCTAAAGATGATTTATTTAATGTTGGATTTGAAAGAAGATATATATCTTTTTAATGGAAATATCTCCTATATATTATATAGGGCCAAAAAAAAAAAGTCATTGAACTGCTTATTTAATATCCTTAACTAACCTCTTTTTTTTTTTTTTTTTGTCCTTTAAAAAAAAATTATTATTTTATTCAATTATATATATATATATATATATATATTCCCAAGATTTTATTCAATTATATTCATTCAACGAGTCCCCATATTATTCTAAAGCATTCAAATTAGAAATTTAATTAGATATTTCGTAAATTTTAAATATGATCGATATTAAATTTTTCTTTGTAATATTAAAAAAAAGTTTTAATTTTATTTTTTTGAAGAAAAATTAAATTCTAAATCAATTGTCCTGTTAATCAGAATTTGAAGGGTTGTGAATTAAAGAAACCTATAAATTTAATTTGTATTTATATATAAGAGATCAAGTGATAAATTAAATTAAATATATTTATAATTAAAACTATAAAAATAAAAACAATGAAACTGAAAATTTTTGACTAATGCTCTAAAAAGAGGCATTTGAGAACTGGGGACCGAAGCAATGATTGACAGAAAAATAAAGCAATTAGCAGAGAACCAAAGAAAAACATAACCATAAATAAAGAAGCAATGACGACCATCAACACTTCTGGTTCTGGTTAGAATTTGGACCAATATTTTAAAACTACTGCGGAACTGGCACAGGACAACCCACCAACAAATTAAATGTGAAAGAAATTTAAAATTAAATGAAAAACAAATTACAAGTCTAGCAAAAAAAATAAATAAACAAATAACAAACAACATCATATCCATTATATAACAAGAGTAGTAAGCATGACCTCTGTTTATGATCACCATCACCACCAACGAAAATACAAAATTAAGATTTTGGAAGAAGTTTCTTTTTTTTTTCTTTCTTTTAAAGAAAATGAACAACCAGGTAAGTTACAGCTAATCAATTAAAACACAAAGTTTTGTGCCTAATACGTGTGCGCACTGTAACCTCTTATATCTACAATCACATCAAAACCAATTCTTTATAATGCAACTCGAACTGTATACAAAAAGTCCGCGAATTCCCCACGCAGCCACGCTTTTGCCCTTTGCTTGTATTTTTTTTTCCCTTTTATAAATAAAACTCCATTTTAGGCCAACTTGTTATTATAATAATTACTTTATAAACAAAATTAAAATCTCTCATTTTCTCTATGCTTAAAAAAACAATCTTTAACTGCTCATTATATTGTTTCATAATTTTATTTTATTGGCTTTTGTATGGCCAGTTCTAGTTCTAGTTCTGGTTCTAATAGTAATGCTAATACTCCCGCTGGTGCGCCGTCCCAAGGAGACCAACCACCACCAACACCAAACTTATCCTTTATCCCTGACCCTATAATAGTGCCAGAAGATCAATCGCCACGCTCCACCCCATCGCCCAGACCCACGCGATCTCCGTCGGGTTTTCCCTCTAGCGGAAGGCATCCAATATATAGGGGAATTCGAAGTCGGAGTGGGAAATGGGTGTCGGAGATCCGGGAGCCACGTAAAACTACACGTATATGGTTGGGTACGTATCCTACTCCTGAAATGGCAGCTGCAGCCTACGACGTCGCTGCTTTTGCCCTTAAAGGCCCCGATGCGGTGCTTAACTTTCCTGAATCTATATGGTCTTCCCCAACACCAGCATCAGTGTCAGCCAGCGACATACGGTCTGCTGCTGCTAGTGCAGCGATGAGTAAGCAACCGAAGCCAGAAAGCGGGTCAAATCCGGATGCGGGTCGGAGTGAAGCAGTAGTAGAAGAGAAGTCGATGTCAAGTAGTAACCGCGTTGAGTCAGGTCAAGGGTTTATTGACGAAGAAGAGATTCTAAACATGCCAAATTTGTTGGTGGATATGGCAGAAGGAATGCTGCTGAGCCCACCTAGGATAAATACGCCGTCGTCTGATGATTCCGCAGGGAATTCAGATGCAGAAGGGCTATGGTCTTACCAGTGAAATTAGGTAATGTATTGGGTTTTAATTAGATTTCAGTTTAATAGCTGTATATTAGTAATGAAAAATTGGGAGTAAGAGGAGGGAGACGAAGAGTCTGAGAGAGGAAGGGTTACGTCTCTTTCATGTTGTTTTTGGATATGGGTAAAAAAGACTTTGACAGGAGACTTTCACTTTCCTGCGTCATTCTCGATGAGTTGTGATATTTTATGGGTACGGAGAGTCTCTCATCACCACAATTGTTTCACTTTTTCCCCTGTTTTCTGTGTTTCAACTCTTAAAACATTTGGTGAAATTAGAAACAAAGCCTTTTACTCTCTGCTCTCTCTCTCTCTCTATCTGGAGTCTGGAGACAATGTTGTATAATTAGCTTTTAAATCACATGACTGCTACATGAGGGTTGCACAAACAAGACACTAGACACTGGAACTACTAATAGTGCTCTCATTCATGTTGATGATGCTTTTGTGGGGGGGTGGGGGTTTCAATTATGATATCATTACTGTTGCCCAATTGAATAATAATACAAACTCACAGTTGGAAGATGCAGTTAGGGATTCAGATATGTCTCATTTGAGAGATACATATATAAGTTAATCAAGATATGCATTTCTCAATTTAGATAAAGTTTTAAATTTGTGCTTTTAGGATAATCTTAGATATTGAGTTGATGTGCGTATCCATGTACGAAGCAGACACCACTAATTAATATATAGTACGCAAACAGAAATGGTGAGCCTGCAATATTTTAGTACAATGGTGCATATTCAAGAATTATAAGAGGGTTATGCTTGTTTCATTAGATTAATTTTATGCTGAAGCTTCTCAAATTATCAAAACCACATATATATATGCCTCAAGTAGCATATACAGTATTTGGCAAAAAAAAAAAAAAAAAAGTAGCATATACAGTAAAGGTAAGAAAGTGAGAAAAAGCTGTTACTTGATCTCCATCAACCTAGATTTTTTTTTCCTTTTACTTTGAATTGATGTGCTTTTCTTTGCTGTGTTTTGGCCTTGTAATGTTCATCTGCAATGTTCTTGCTAACTCTTCTGTGTAATCTAGAATTCCTTTGCCCTAACATTTACAATAGAAAATCAATGCTCAAAGTAACTGTCTTAATTTAAGCATTACTATAATTTGCTGTTAACTAATGTCTTGCCACTTAAATTACCATAATTAGTCAAATATTCATACTACTTGCAGCAAATTGCTCCTATCTGGAAACTTAAATTTTTGGAAAAAATTCAATTCTAATGAATTCTATTTTATATATCAACTTTTATGTTTGCAAAACATTAAAAAAAAATGATTTCAAAGTAAATAAAATTATGTCATTTTGCAAAAATTTAAATTAATTAAGACTTGATTTATTGTTAATTTATGTGAATATATATCCTAATCTCTTAAAATTTGAATACTATTATTTATTATTAAATACAGGTAATTAAGAAAATAAAATAAATTGAATTTATTATTTGATGTATAAAATGGTCAGAATAATTCTTACACAAAAATTCAATTCAATTCTTTTGATAAAAATATAGAATTAAATTAAATTGAATTCTTTTAAATGAGTGTTTCTAATGTTAATTATTAAGTTGATTTAGATTACAGATGAATGCTATAGAATTAACATCTAAATTGAAACATGAAAGAAACAAAGATGATCATCTGTGAATAAAGGATTAAAGTTAAATCTGCTTTTTCTGATAGTCCATAGACAATGAATCAAATTCTGCTGTTACTGACTCGCAGTTTGAGAAATAAGAAAAATTAGCCCTATGACTATGATTGTTTGGATGATTATTCTAATTCCCTTGATTATGTGAACAAGCATTGCCCCTTGCCCTATTTAATTTGGATTGACAAACCTTTAATTGCCAGAATCAAACACATGTGTAAAGTAATTAAGCATAAATGTTATTTTTGTACGTAATTGAATACAATAATTTTATTAGCTTCAAAATTGTGTTTATACATTTCGAAAGAAAAAACAATAATCTTAATAATAATGGATTTGTGATTATATAATTAATAATTTAATTTGAATGATGATGCATGCGCCTCCATCAGGTAGCCGAAGAAAAATTAATAATCCTGCTGATTTTTAGTTGAAAAATGATAAAAATATAAAAATCGGCCAGAAGTCGGCAAAGGAATATGAGATGACTAATTTGCTACTTTTGTTGAAAATCTCACTTGATAGGTAAACAAAAGTCGGTAAACAAAGTGGGCTTAATCTTTTTGTAGAGGTTCAAGTTAAATGGCTGAAACAATTCAAATCTTTCAATTCCGTTCATAAAAAGATATTGATGATCAAGGAATTACCGACATTAATTTATTTTTATTTTTATATTATCTAGAGCGATAAAAGGTAAAATGATAAGATGAGCCAGATAAGAAAATATATTAAATTAATTGTTACAATCACAGTCATTTCAAGTGAAAATTTTCTCGCATGATATGCAAAACGATCCATGTTGTACATAAGTTGAAGGTTGAATGGATCAGGAAACAATCTGCTGTCCAACTGTCCTGAGTCGACAAACAGATTATTATAATTCTGGTTCTTCATTATAAGTCTAATCTGGTCTTAGTCAATGTAATTAAATTATATCTTCAATGGTCGACATATTTGTTGTACAAAACCTAGAACCCTAGTGCAGGTTAATTTCAAGGCCGAGATTTTAAAGAAATCAAGAATAGACCTAATACAACTTTCTTCCGTCCACACTGCTATTTATCTACTTGGTAATTACCACCAACTTGCAATGTGAACCGACATTGATGATTTATGAGAGATTCAGAATGTCATGTTGGGCCTCGAAATTGCACATGTGTGCAAATCAAGATCGACAAAGATAATCATCTGATTTCGCTACTAATTATATATATTTGGAGAGTTAATTAGTGGAGTCGGCAGAAAGATATTCCTTTCCATTTTGCTCTTCAAAGGGATCATCTCATAATAAAATTATTTTCCTTATCGCTTGGTTTCAATGTGGATATAAAAAACTTATCTTAAACTGTATTATAAATAGATAATACTTGAAAAGATACAAAAAGGATAATTAAGTTTCATATTTCTCCCTCTCATACAAAAACAAAATAATAATAATAAAGATTATATATGTTGATTTATATATATATATATATATTAAATAAATTCTAATTAGAGTTCAAACTCATGATCTCTTAATTATATAAACGACTCAAATATTAAGCCAAAGCTCATTATTGGTCTTTGATTCATATATACATGCTAGTATATATGATTGAATCTTATACATCAACAGTAGATAATCATGCAATTAATCAATGGCTGACGATGCTTGAATGATGGAGTGATTTATGGAGTCGGTTACATGATTTTCTCCTAATGATTAGATTCTCTTGTTGTTAGGTATATATTTTAACAAAATGAATTAATTTTACTTTTTCCCAATCAAAATATATAAAAGTAGGCCGTCCATACCAAAATCAGGACTACATTCATTTATATACATATAAAAAATCTTTGCTTGTAGACTCAAGCCAAGACTGAAACCTTGAACATACACATTAATTTACCCTCACAGTTTAAATGGTCATATTTTTGGTTTATAAGGAACTGTAAAGTGATATGAAAGTTCAATGTCGTTTCAAATGTTAAACTTTCCTTAGTTATAAAGAGAAGCTAATAAAATGCGACAATTACTTAACAATTAAAATAAGTTGAGATAATAAAAGTGTCATATCCTTTAGAGTGTAATTCTTTTAAGATTATTTTATAGAATAATTTTGGTAAAAAATAATGACAATGAGCAAACGTAACTCAATTAATTAAGAAAATTGGTATATTGCATGAAAAAAAAAATACCTGAACTGACTAGTTAGAAAATATAATTTTCTAAAGAATATTTTTAAAATTATGTTATTAATTTTTTTTAATATTAATTTTATGAGTGATATTTGAATTCTGGCATCTACAATTTAAAAATATTTTTATTAATTTCTAAGATTTCATTTATAGCTAATTTTTAAAACTATGTGATTTACCAAATTTTAATTATTACAAAAGTAATTTGTAAAAAATAATTATATCACAATTTTTAATTTCGACTGATCTTTGAAAACGAATCTAATTCTATCGAACCAAAGTCGGATAATGGGTAATAATTAAATCACAATGTTGAATTGGAGAAAAAGATAATTATAGCATTACGAGGAAGTGGTTCAACATGACAAATGAAAACATATTGGCAAAAAAAAAAAAAAAAAAAGACAAAAAGAGCAAAAACGAAATCACTTGTTTTTGTACAAATATAGCAACAATACTGCAAATATACAAAGCAGCTAAAAGAGTCGGCTAAACAAGATTGCAATAATAGAAGAGAGATGTAAAAGTTTATCTATATAGCAGAAAAAGAATTGAAGAGAGGAAAACAAATAAATATGTTTACAAAAAGTACTGACTTTCCAAAAATGTGATTATTAGTCCTTGCTAATAGTTCAAAGCAAGTATACGATCGATTACAGAGAAATCAAAGAACTCGTCTCACCATTGATTGCAGCTGTGAGGTAAAAAGCCTATTTAGTATGATAATTATGGCTGATATATTTATTTGGTATCATAATTTTTATTTATATCATTTTAGTATTACAACTTCTGATTTACATTTTATATCATTGTACTTTTATAATTCCAATTATTTTTTATGATATGGCAGTCGAATTGCTATTTCACATGATAATTCACCCGCTAATTGTCTGAAATGTACCATAATTTAATATCATAATTATGCTAATGTATCAATTTGGTACTACCACTTTCTAATATATTATGATTTGGTACTATAACTATGATTAATATATCTATTTGATACCAACACTTCTTAGAACTGATGACTGAGATAGAGATAGTAGACGATTTGTTGTGTGAAGTAGCAATCCAACTGTCAAATCATAAGAAAATAGTTGAAATTATAAAGAGTGTCATTATTTGAAATGTAAATTAGGAGTTGAAATATCAAAATAATATAAATAAAAATAATGGTACTAAATGGATATATTAACCATAATTATAGTACCAAATAGACTATTTAGCCGCAGATCTGTTAGCAAATCTATCATATTCATTTTATATTCATCTTTATTGCTTTAAATGTTGATTCTGTTGCAGATTCTGCAATATACAAGTCTAAGAAGAAATGGCAAATTTTTAGTAATATATATTTCTTAAAAAAAAAAAACAAAATCAAGATTGCAATAATAGTCCATTTCTATAAAGTAAAATGATTATGATTCCTTTCCAAAAGAGGACGAATCAAGAAACATTATAAAAAGAAAAAAGGGGTATGGTCCACGGTCAATTGATTATTCACTATGTTTTATTATAATGTGTTACTATTTATGTATTTGGCTTTGGCCCCCCATGGATCTTGAGAACAAGAAGCAACCATAGCCACCAACGCCACAGATATTTTAAAAGATTCAGTGTCTGTCACAAATGGCAAAAAAAAAAAAGTGTCTGTCACACCCTTAATTTATTTTCTTTTATTTTTTCGTAATTAATTGGATAGGTTCACTTCACTTGTTGCAATTGGATCACTGTTCTAAATTCGGCTAGCTACTCGATAAAATTTTGACTAATATTATTTTACTATTTAGGTTAAACCATACACTTATCTTATTTTCAATCACTATTAATTAATGTAGTGCTGGTGCTGTTGTTGGATTAATTAGTGCTTAATAATTGAGTGTATATATTTAAATTTTTACAGATTCATTCTTTTTGATTTTTTTTATGTATAAAAAATTTATTATATAAATTGCGCAGATAGTAAACTATTATTATTGTAAAAGCATTTATCATATTTTATATAGAATCAGCAAAATCATTTCATTGAAGCGGAGTTTTTGTTTAATTAATGATGAAAAGGGATCTATGGTCATGGCTTACATGTTAAAGCAGCTATAATCGATCTCCTAAATCCACAAATCTGATGTTGTCTTTCTTGACTCTCTTAATTATCTTATTTTGATGATATGATAATATTAGGATATCAAGTATTAGTGAAATCCTACATTAAAAAGAGATGAACTTAGTGAAAAATTTATAAGTGAGAATGACTCATAAATTTATTGTCTTAAAATTTTGGATTGAAGTGTGGTGTGGTGTCAAGTTTATGAGTATGTCTCTCACTAAAACCCATGATAATAATTTCCTCAGTGATTAGCTCTCCAGTGTTCTTATGTTAGGTGGTTTGGACCGTAATAGATAATTTTAGAATATCTCCTCTTCAAAATTTATAGAGAATTATTCTCATTTGATGGAGGGTGCAATTAGATAGAGCTTTGTCCCAAAGCACTTAAATATCAAAAAATTACTAATAAAATTTTATTTAATTTTTAAAAATTATAGTAATGCTCTGATAACTGTTAAAAGGAAATTTATTCATCAGAATTGTTCACCATGATTGACTATTCACGTCTTGAACCATCCAAATTAAAGCTTTGCAGAGATAGAAAATAATAAAAATGGATACAGGCTTTCCCCGTGGATCAACTATAATGCTTAAGTCAAATTTTGATGGAAAAACTATAAATTTATAGTGATGATGTGAACTACTTCCATCTATTGTATAATATTGTATATGATAAAATGTGTTGTCATTTACAAGATTGTGATGGTTATATTGCAAAAAAAAAAAAAAAAAAAAAAAAAAAAAAAAATACAAGATTGTGATGGTTGAATTGAAATATGTGAATCCAGGGTGAGGGAGTCTTGGTGTATGTGAATCCAGTGAATCCCAATGACTTTAATATCTTTCACTGAGCTTTCCTTATTTCGCTAACTCGCTGCTCGCCTCTGGGCAAGACGTTGTGACTTAAATTAAGGAGTATTCTTTCCCATACTTTGTGTATGGTTTTGCATTGAGCCGAGTTGGTTTGTTTCAAATTTTCAATAGAAATGTGATTTTGGGCCTTTGCTTTTGGTGATTAGTTGTAAAGGCATGCATTTAGTCTTCAAGTTATGGTCCTGTCCAAATTTTTTTGTTCTTTCGAAAAACAAGCCATTTGCTATGCAGTTTAGTGTTATCATTATTATTATTTGCAGAAGTTGATTTCAGCAATAGTTTATTGATGTATTTTATACTCTTACTAATAAAATGATCTTGTTTATAAAAAGTAATTGATGATTTTCAATTTGAGTCTCTCATCTATCATAATGGTTAGAGTTTTCATGAATTTATTTCTAGTTATGTAACTCACAAAAAAAAAAAAAAAAGAATTGGAGGAAAATGTAATTATCTCAAGAGTTGTATAGTTTTTTACTCACCATTTATTTTTATTTTTGAAATATTGATTAATATTTTTCGAATAAGACATTTATACATATCATTTAATGATCAATATAAATTAAAAAAAAAAAAAAAAAAAAAAACTTAGGAAATTGAGAGGTGTAACTCTTCTAAAGTGGCAGGCTTGAATCTCCAGTAGAAGAAAAATTTTGGGTTGTGTATTGATTTGGACTGTGACCCAAATCTTGTCCCCATTCTATAGGTAGAAGAATCGGCCCCTTTAAATGGTTAATAATGCTAAAGCACGTCCCTTAGCCTTAGCAGTGACGGAGTCGAATAATAAAATCACAAATTGACAAATATTTAGTAAAATCATAGTCTCTATGGGCCCAAGATCCTCAGGTGGGTTACCTCTATGGCCCACTTTGACCCTTTCTGAGCACTCCCAAGTTGTGGTTGGATGCTAAGAAACTGAAGGAAAATAGAAAAGTCCCAAACACGGTATTCCAATCCCTCAAATCCGTACGATTCAAATGATGTAAAACGGCAACCATACTTTGGAATTTAGATCTTAATTTGGGACCCAGAAAAGGAAAGTTTTATTTTTTGTTTCATAATTAGAAAGGGAAAATCTTTGCGGGACCTACGGAGAGATGTTAATTACCATAAAACGCACGTGGTCCACGCGTTTCCGCGGCTAAAACCAGTGAAGCACGGCCGCTGTGAGTGTGATGCAGTCAAGGCAGTTGGATTAACTGTCAACCGTGTTTCGGGAAATGTGTGACGTCACCGCCAAAAGGCTTCATTTGATGCACTCTTTGTGCCGTCTCAGCTCTCTACTTCTATGTAGGTTCCTTCCAAATTACACTGCAATTTTCATAACTCGCCGATCTTCTCCAACTTTTTACATTTTCTCACCTAATCATTAAGCATTCAACTCAGCTATTTTCTCCGCGCCTCTCTTCTGCGATTTTTCGATTTAGTTAAAAATGGATTATTTAACATATTATTTGATGTTTCCCTTAATTATATTTACAAACATTCAGTTTAAAATCGAATTGAATAGAAAAATTAAAAAATTAAAGTTTTTTTTTTTTTTTTTTGTATCGAATCAAATCCATCTTAGTATAATAAAAATTAAATAAAAATTAATTGAAAAAGTTCAATCTAATTGGCCAGTTTAGATTGTTGAGCCATTTCTATTTTTTATAGTTATATGTATATGTAGATTCGATTTTACTAAAATTTTTTTGCTAAAAACCAAAACAAAATAAAATTTAGTTTGATTTGTCATATATAAAATTGAATTACATACTAAATAAATTGATTTTACAAATTAATTGGTTTAATTCAATTTTTTAATTTTGATCATCCCTATTTGAAAAGCTATATATTTATATAAAAGAAAATAATATTTGGTAGTTTAGCTTTAAAATTTGAATCTTAATAATGAAGTAAGAAAATAAATTATACATATTTTTAATGCTTTTTTCTTAATAAATAATATAAAAATATTTCATAGTAAATTTATTCGTTAATTAGATTCATATTTTTTATTTGCGTCATATAAATTAGATATTTATTTTTAAAAAATTAATTTAAAAATAATAACATATTAAAAATAATATTTTATTAATTATAAGAGTCGGGTTTGATGGAATGGAACGAGTTCTTTTGGCTACAGGAGTGTGATTGAGGGGAAAAAAATTGCGGATAAATAGTAATTAGTAGGAGCAAAAGTGGAAGTAACTACAAACAAGTAAGAATAAAAATCGGCGAGTAATTGAGCAATTGCTTTTTAAAGAAACGGAAAAAACTGAAAATGTCCACTGAGACTGACATTTGACCTTGACAGCTAAAGCATAATATGAAGCTGCCTTCATTATCTGGTGGAAATAAATTAATAATAATAATAATAATGAATATAGAAGAAAGAGTCAAATAGCACGTGTCAGTCTCAAAAGCCACCCAACACCAGCTGTTACAAAGGCCAGTGAGCAATGACTGAGACCAATCCTTTGGTGAAAAAAAAAGATATTAAAAATGCGTGTGTAATAACAAAACTATAGCCTAGCTGGCGCCTTATCATACTCCGTGTATTATAACCTTATTAACATATCATTTCATTTATATATATATATATATAAAATAATAAGTTCACATTTATTATCAGAAAACAAGCACTTGATAGATAGTTACAATCACTCTCTCACTTTAAATATTAATTTTTTCCCTCCTTTTTTTTTTTTTTTGGGCATACAGAAATGGATGTTTTCTCTCCCTTTTCTGATCTGCTCACTTTTGAGTTCGATTCTTGGTCTCTTGACTTGCCTCAATCTTCTCCAGTTTCTGATGGTTGCAGTGCTGCAGTTCGTGCTAATTTTTCCGATGAAGAAGTTATGCTGGCTTCTAGCTATCCTAAAAAAAGGGCAGGTAGAAAGAAGTTCCGGGAGACTCGTCATCCAGTTTATCGCGGAGTTCGTAGGAGGAATTCTGGGAAATGGGTTTGCGAAGTTAGAGAACCCAATAAGAAATCAAGAATATGGTTGGGAACTTTTCCCACAGCGGAAATGGCTGCCCGGGCTCATGACGTGGCTGCTCTAGCGTTGAGAGGAAGGTCTGCGTGTTTGAATTTTGCTGATTCATCATGGCGATTGCCAGTACCAGCTTCCAGTGATGCTAAGGATATTCAAAAGGCGGCGGCAGAGGCTGCTAGGGCTTTCCGGCCGGTAGGAACAGAAGGGTTTTCTGGGGATGAGATTAAGCAGGAAAAAAAGAATTCGACAGAGGAAGTCGAGACAGAAGGTGTTTTTTTTATGGATGAGGAGGCGGTTTTTGGAATGCCTGGACTACTGGCAAATATGGCAGAAGGGATGCTATTGCCTCCACCTCAGTGCGTTGCAGAAAGTGGAAATGATATAGAAACAGATGCAGCTGATGTTTCATTATGGAGTTTTTCTATATAATTTATAGCATAAATTAAGGTAGGATTAAAGTAGTTTATTTACTGCTCCGTACTTAACATTTTTTTACTAGTACGGTAAGAAATTTGCATGGTTTTAGTATAAACTGAAATGGGGCAGCTGCGGGCACAATGGCCGCGCTCCCCTTTGTGTGTGTGTGGGTGGGGGAAAGATGAAGAAAGATGGGAAAATTAGTGTTCAGAGATGTGGGTATTTTATACTATAAGTAGTGTTAAAAGTACATTCCCAGTGGTAGTTTGTACTTCCCATTACCATCTATTGATGTTTTTGGTGTGTAAGTTTGGATAATGTAAAGTACATATCTTTATAAATAATTTTTTTTTTGTCAATGAATATTTAGAAATAATATTAATGTTATACTTATTAGTGGGAAAGAGTCAGAAATTTCGAAAGGGTGGTTATGTACTAGCCAAAGTTTCATTAAATATAGAGAGGTCCCCACCAGAATAAATAATTTCTTGGCTACGCCTCATTCCTAATTTTTATCCCGTCTAAATAATAGTCTCCTAGCCTTGAAATAAAAGTCATATGTCATAAGCCAGGCCCAAATTTTCTCTTTAGTCTAGGCCATCCATCAATTTGTACCACGCTCGGTGATGAGCCTTGCTCCAGCCCAAATTTCTGCCCTTTCTTTTCCCCTTTCTTTTTTTTTTTAAAACATGAAATTTTAACAAGAATACATCAAAGTAAATTTAAAAAAAAGAAAAAAGAAAGAAAGAAAGAAAAAAGGATAATAGTTTAGAATATCCGATGATAGCCAGCAGCAGAAAAGTAGAAAAATATCGTACTCACTCTGTGCAGACAGGCCATTAACCATGTTCATATCCAGCTTCCGGCAAGAATACATTATGCCCAGCCAAGAAAATGCATATACTTGACTAGCAGCATTCAGAGACTGACTCTAAAATTAATGGATGTAACTTGGTGTTCGATCACACTTTACAACTAAAATTCTGCAGTCTTTACATGGGGGAAAAAAGAAAAAAAAAAAAAAAGGTGATCTCAAAATTCGAGTTTCATTACAGAATGTATACCACATTGGCAGTGGAAATAATAGATCTGCACCAAATACAAAGTGAACGGACCAGCCAGGGTAAGCATCTGTGAAAAATACATGCACAGGAAAAAGAACACTTTCCAGTTGTTCGACGCATAGTTGAGCCTGCAATGTGCTTGACATGATCTATCAATTGCTCAATTCAAGAATCAGGTAGAGAAAATGCTACTTGGTTTTCTTGAGGAGACTTGACGTCCTAAACTCAGCATCATCCCTTACAAAGTTCCACCAAAGATATGTTAGTGGGATGGTACTTGCATGCCAAAGTGCATGAGCATCAACAAATCCGTGGTATGGTGGGAAGTCAAATATTTCCAAGAGCTTAACAAGACCTCCTCCAACCACCACCACCCATAACTTCCACCTCGATGGATGATGAGTAACACCTGCCCAAACTGCCCAAATGAGTAGCTGAGCTACACCCATGGCTGCACAAACTTTCATGTTCAGGCCTGCAAAAGAAACGACCCGTGTAAAACCACTTCACAAGAAAAAACACAAAATAGTAGTCACAAGTTTTACAAATGTAACATCTTCTCCCAATAATGCTATTAGTTATCAGGGAACTTCATCTTAATATTCCTGATAGCTTTGTTATTTTCATTTATTTTTTAAGGGTTTGTGGCACACAGTGGGGAGAGGTCGCACATGCTATATTTGAGGAAGTTCAACTAGTCCAGCACCAATAGTAGGGGTGAAAGGACAAATTCCAACAAACAAAAAAGAATGGGCAATCTCAAGTAATACATTACACTAGCGCGGTGTGGGATAGCGATGTGATCCAATTCAAGCCAAGGAAGAATCTATCATCAAGTTGGGCTTACAAGAAGATCAAAAGAAACTTGGTGACATTGATTTTAGCCCAAGCTAAAGGACCCATCTGGGGCTTGGGCTTGAATCAATGTCGGATAGGGATCATAGTGGCACAGTTAAGAAATACAATCTATTCATTCTAGCTGCAAACACATGGAAATAGTAATACACATACACAGTTAAGAAATACAATCTATTCATTCTAGCCTAATAACATGTTTGCCAATGTTCAAAGGAAGAGATTAGAAATGAACATGAAATATATTAAAGGAAACTGCAACAGAAATAATAGTTAGGTTCAGGAAAATTCAAAGTTGAATGTGATGTTTGTAGAGCATTCAAAGTATGTCTGCATTCAAACAGAGGAGCAAAAAAACATTTAGCAGGATAGTTCTAAATAGGTGAAACAAAATGCTGATTTGAATGGAACTAACACTTTGGTATTCTGTACCCAACGGAAATTGTGCCATTATTAGTTCTAGATGGGGACTAATTCTGGTGCATCATGCAGCAGGAAGTATACAGGAGAGAGGATTACCATAATCCAGATTATAGAAGTTAAGATACATGATATGTGTTGTAATAAATGCAATCATAGGGGCAGCAACCATGACCCTTGCAGCCTCATCCCTCACGCTAAATGCTCGAAGTATTGCCAGAATTAGGGTAAACCCAAGTAATGCCACAGCAGAGGAATAATCTAGCTTCTCTGTCAACTCAACATCTCTGCAATTAATTACATTAGAAAATGACATGTCACACAGGAACAAAAGATGCACAATATAATAAACAGTCGAGTCGACAAAGAAAAAGAGATGAATACAAACGGAGTATAAACCAGGAGCCGTATCTTACTGCAATGGTACAAGTTTTGGGCTTGCAACCTCAGAAGTGCAAATCCAAGTCTTCAGAGCATTCACTTTTTATGTAAAAATGCTTTTATGATGGTCCCAAAACTCCCCTCCAAAGCCTCATTTTAAGACCATAATTGGAAAATGACCATTGCATAAAGTATGTGTATGTATAACTGCACATATTTTATATGCAAATGTTATGTGCATCTATTTCTCAAAACTCTATTGATGCAGACTATGATGTTTATGTTATGTAGATGCTATTGATGTAGAATATGATAAATAGCAAAGTCGACATCCATTTCTCAAAACTCTCAGTCCCTCATAATGTTTACCATCATGATAGCAGAGTAAAACATTCATTTCTTCCAATTATTTATCCAGTTTAGTGTTCTCTATAATAGGAAACACCAAAAAGGGGCTTGTATGGTTTGGAATGATTGTACAACTCAAAACAAACAAAACTCTAAATCTAATGTGTGAAAACTTTTCCACATCCTTTTGAAAATTCAGGAACACAACCAATACTGAACTGAATAAGTCAATTATTTTGAAATCACGTTGGGAAGAAAACTTGAGCCCCCTCCAATAACATTGTATACTGATATGACGCTTACCGGCTGTGGAAAACAGCACTCCAGAACCAAGAGTTCATTGCTAGGATACCATAGATGTGCCACAAGCCAGTATATTCATAGTAAGTCTTCTTGTTTGGTCTCAAAGGAAGTTTGTAGTATATAAGGATGAAAAAGGATACCCAACCATGGAACTGAATGGCAAGATTGAGTGCAGAAAAAGCAACAGAAACAGGTTCCTGTGAAGACAAACAACATTTACTTGAAATAGCCAGATTACATATTCAATAAGTTACTGGGTAAATAGATAAAATAATGACATCAAATTATAAATAAAAACCTCGATTCCATAAACACGTTTAAATGCCCATTTCCCATGATACTTGACAGGCTTGTCACCAAGTTGCTGTCTTTCTTCCTCCCTGGCAACCATGCAATGGTAACGACAATCACTGCGACAGTCCCATTGTTTCCACTGCAGATAGAGTGGCTCTTGTAGATACCAAGGTCCATCAATAGGTTTTCCATCAGATGAGAATTTACAATGTTGGAAGCATTTCCCGCCCACACATCCAGTTTTCTCACACTGCTCCATGCAAGCCCTGATAAATGAGTGAAAATAATAGCAATAATTGATTAATTAGCTTCTAACCAACACTGATCCTAAGCAGTTATTTCACCATTACTTCCAAGTTCCAAAAGGGCCCTCCAAAAAGTTTATTTATCAGTCTGCAAGAGAAGCTTCAAGCCTTGAATTCCAACCAAACTAAACTAATCCCTCCAGGTTCTAAGGCATTCCTAAAGTGAACGTGTCAGAAGTAACGTTGACAGAAACTATACAGTAATATCTGCCAAGTAAAAAAAAAGGTCTTCACACTTGGTAATTCAGCGAGGATCCAGGGAAGAGACAAGAACTGACATTCCCACATGGGCAACAACCATTAATTTCTGTCACTGCCAGGAAACAAACCTCAACCCACATATACGAAAGATCATGACAATGAAATCTGTTGAACTGTAGTAAATGTGTGTAAATTTCTATCTCTGTAAGCGTGTTGCCCTTGGAAATTACTTCATCTGATAAAAAAATGGTCTTAAATAACTTTTTTGGCTTTTAATAAAAGTATTAGAAGGGAAAAATAATGAAGAAGCTTACATAGGTGGATAATGCTTGCTAAAATTAAATGACTCGGAAATGAAAATGGGAGTGAAAAAGGCTCATTGCAGCTGGAAATATGCCGATTGGTTCTCTCATTCATATCCTAGACTTGCCTTACATTTGGAACATTTTCTACTTATGCGGATAATATCCATGCCTTTTAATCAGTCTTGGATTTGTTCTAAGTGTAAAAATGTACAACATAATACATAAAATGAAATCATTTACAAAGAATACAATACCCAAATTTTATTGGTAAACTATATATGCTGAAGATTGAAGAAGATACAACCAAGTCAACTAAAAATGCCTAAATATTTAAACTCAAAATGCCAAATTCAATGACTTTACCTCCATCCACATGAAATTCCCAATTGAAAATTCCAACTTCCAACTCCCAATTAATTCTCACAGTTTAATAACTATAATTCTTTTTAATCTACCAATCTATCTGTAAATGTTTTAAACATCTCTCTTTTAGGTCATTCAATATACCAAATGATGTAGGAGAAGAAAATTCGGCTCGTCAATCAAACAGTGGTAGCCTTCAAAAATTTAATTCACATCCCAAGCAACACAACATACTAAATTCCAGAATATACATCAAATTTTGAAACAAAAATAACAGTTATGAATAAGAAGGGAAAATAACACTAAAAATGGAAACCATAAATTAAGCAAAAAACAGAGAGATGTAGCTCACTTGTAAATCGGATCAGCATCACCAGCACTTGCGTCTAGTCCACGCACTAAACAGACGACTGAGAAAGAAACCACAATCCAATGACACCAAGCCATCCGATTCATTGAAAACTAGCAAAAAGTCAACACAGGGGTTCTTAAGATATTTATAAAATTAATGGCTGACGACGACGGAGGTTGGAGCCAGGATGTGATTGATAGGGTTCCATGGAATCACAAACACAAAAACAAAGCATGAGGAAGAAGAGTGTCTGTGTGTGATAGTGCGAGTACTAGTTCGAATCAAATCAAATACGAAGAAGGCGAGCTGGGAAAGAGAGACCGAGTCAAACTGAATTTGAACTCGGCAGAAAGGGAGAGAGAGAGAGAGAGAGAGAGGGCACTAAAACGGAGAAGTGTGCGCGACTCAGTGAAGTGAATAAAGGAACGAGCTACGGCTACCGAAGACTTTGATGGGGGCAGAGACCAGAATCTCGTGAAGAGTTGATCTTTGAGGCGATTCATGAGGAGACACGTGGATAAGCTTTCTGTTAACGTTCTTACTAAAATGCCCTTATCAACTGTACTTAATTACTTAGATTCTCTCCAGACGGTGCCGTTATACGCCTGGCAACATACCGTTGCCGAGAACAGAAAATTGGACAAAAGGTACTATTATCTTGTTGTAGTGAAGTGTTCTTCGTTCTAAGCTCCACAGCGAGATATCCATGGCCTCTGCCACTGACGCTCTCCTTCTCCAACTCAATCCCACTCGCTTTCCAGCTCCCAACCGCCACGCGTCTCCCATAGATAAACTCAAACAGAGGCAATTCTCTTTCTCCTCTCCTCTCCGCCAATCACGTCTTTTCCCGCCATTTTCATCATCTTCTGTGAAGCTATGGAGCTCCAAATCCCCAACAATTTCGTGCGCTTACGTGTCGGGGCCACCAATTGTGAGCGAACCCGACCCAAAAATCGACGAGTCGGAGGCCACTAGCGAGGAGGAGCAGCCGCCGGAATTGATAAATTTGGGACTTCTGTGGAGTCTTTTGCTTAAGCATAAGCTAAGGCTTGGAGTTTCATTTCTGACTCTCGTTGGTTGCACTACTTGTACCCTCTCGATGCCCATATTTTCAGGTACGCAGTCATGAGATTTTTTTTCCGTTTGGTTCCCGAGAAAATGTATGGGAAGAAAAAGAGTGTTTTGCCAATTATTATAGTAAGCAGTAGATTAGCATCTAATATTCTTAATCAACATAGTACTAATGCAATTATGACTATGAAAATAATACTTTAACTTGGTCTCTGTTTGGTTTTAGGCCGGTTTTTTGAAGTGCTTATAGGCACAAGGCCAGACCCTCTGTGGAGGCTGCTTAGTAAGGTTGGACTTTTATACTCGTTAGAACCACTTTTCACTGTGATCTTTGTAGTGAACGTGAACACTGTTTGGGAGAAGGTAATGTCTACGCTAAGAGCTCATATTTTCAGAAGAGTTCTAATACAAAAGGTAAAAGCTTTTTGATGAATTAACTAACTTTTGTAACATGTTGATTCTAGAAGTTAATTGCTACATTCACGTATTTTATTTATTTTGTTTTTGCAGGTGGAGTTTTTCGATCGGTACAAGGTTTGTACTATTAATGGAGAACTTTTGAGTAGTATTAGTTAATGACGCTGCTATAAATACGTCACCCCTAATTGAATTTAAGGACTTTGTGCTTTAAACTCTTCACAGGTTGGCGAACTAAGTGCCTTGTTAACATCTGATTTAGGTTCTCTTAAAGATATTGTAAGCGAGAACATTTCAAGGGATCGCGGATTTAGGGCACTTTCTGAGGCAAGCCATTCTATACTATAGCAAAAGTGAGCTTTATGTTGCCTAGTCATGTTGCTTGTCATCTCTGATTTAGATGGAGTTCACCTACCTTTTACTTCTAATCCAGCATAAATTTTTCCTATACTTTGATTTAATTTTAGCATGATATGGTTGCTTTTTAATGTGCTTTACTAAAGCAAACTTCTGATTCCCATGTATGATGATTCTGCTCCCAGAAACTGCTGGTTTTTACATTGTCCATATTCTTTACATTTCTACAGGTCATTGGGACCATATGCATACTATTTGCTCTTGCCCCCCAGCTGGCTCCCATTCTGGGCATACTGATGCTTAGTGTGTCTGCTTTAGTTGGTAAGAATTTTTTCCTTGGAATTACAGTTTGGGTAGTGCCTTTATTCTATATTTGATATAGTCTACATCATGTAGAAATTGTCTCATAAATGCTACATAAGTATGGTTGTCCTTGATAATTTTATCGTTCCAACTTAATCTTTGATACAACATTGTACATATTCTGGACCCTCGTATATTTCTTGGATGTAGTGAGATTTAGAATGTATATTCATTGTTAGTTCTCCTATTGTCGTTGTTTCATAAACATTTGTATTTGTTGACACCTATAAATAACTGAATTCTTATTTCTCATGCACTCTGCCACTTTCAATAAGATTACCCTTGCAAGTCTACATTAGACCTTTTTCTCTTTTCTATTATTTTGTTTTCTTTTACCTGCTGCTGACTAGAATCACTACTCTCAAGCCACATACAAGCGGTCAACTATACCTGTTTTCAAAGCTCATGGCATTGCCCAAGCATCCATGTCTGATTGTGTGACAGAAACTTTCTCTGCTATTCGCACTGTAAGTCTTCAAAATGATCTACCATACATGTTTTTGTTCCTGTAGGTCATGTAACATGCCTTTGTTTTTAAAAAATGGTACATTAATTATTGACCAGCAAGGTCCGTTGCTTGTTCCCTAGCATAGTGAGGCTGTGATGTGATGCAAGATGATTGTACGCGTGATAATCTAATCAGTGATTTTTTTTTCACAGGTAAGATCCTTTGGGGGTGAAAAACACCAAATGTCACTGTTTGGTTGCCAAGTAAGATATGGACCTTGGTTATGTATTGAAATTTTTAGCTGCTAGCATTTTGTTTTCACTTCTGCTGTAGTCATGCAGTTGTAGAAGTCAATCCAATGCACTTAGCATTTACATGAAGGAACTTTTCAGGTTTTTGCTTATCAGACTAGTGGCATAAAGCTTGGGACCTTTAAATCTGTGAATGAATCATTGACAAGAATTGCTGTTTACATCTCTTTGATGGCTTTATATTGTCTTGGAGGAAGCAAAGTGAAGGCTGTAAGCACTTCTACTCTGTGATTCACTTGTTCATCATATGCAATGCATATTCATGATTCTTGGGTCAGTAAGATAAAAGGGATATCATCCAGTTGTTATTTCAGCAAAGTGGGTTCTTGGGAGGAAGAATTTGGAGACAGTTCTCCTTTCAGCAGTTTGGTTTGTATGTCAAAGTTTGAAGAAATTGGTTCATTTGTTAATCCTCTAGTAAAAATATTCAATGTGGCACTGTGCTGGTTCATGATTACAATGTTATGAAATAGCTATAAGCATGTAAGCTTCCATGTATTATTCACTTCCCTCAAGCCAAAATTTTGGGAAACTTTCTAACTTGACACAAGAAAATTGAAGCAAGGATAAGAACGTGTTTCCAAAGGGGAAAACAATAAACTAACAAGAATGTGTAGAAAGCGGACTTATAACTAGAGCATCCCCTTTACTTCCATCATCCTCCTTTTTTTTTTATTGTCTTCCCTGGTTCTACTTATGCCAAACTTAAATGACTTATATATTCTGCAATTCATTCCAAATAATGCTTGCAGGGTGAACTCTCTGTTGGAACTGTTGCTTCTTTTATCGGATACACTTTCACATTAACATTTGCTGTGAGTCCTTTTCGCTCTCTTTACACTATAATGGTTCTTCTTCCTTCAATTTAATCTATAATGCAATACAATTTTTAGGTTCAAGGACTAGTCAATACATTTGGAGATCTTCGTGGAGCATTTGCTGCTGTTGAGAGAATTAATACTGTTCTGTCTGGAGTAGAAATGGATGAAGCCCTTGCCTATGGTTTGGAAAGAGAAATACAGGAAAAACAAAAGCATGATGAGATAATTAAATTGTTCTTTGTTAATGGTTATAGTGGGAAGAATAAATATTTAAATATGCATTACATGTCAGGCCTGAAATCAGCTTGCAACCTGAGTACCCATGCTTGGTCTGGCGATGTTTGCCTAGAGGGTATTTATTTAATTTCTTTTATATGCATTGATACAAATTTTCCTACACCTTTTCAATCTTATGATTTTATTTGTTAGACCGTATTGAATATCCTCATGATCCTACAATATGAGTTAATTGTCTCTTGCAAAACAGAATATAATATTTATTCCAAATTCATTGTGGAAATCTCAATATAGCAACAGAGATGACTTTGTTCTTTGGAAGATGTTTACAACTTGAAAGCAGAAGCTCTCTTACTCTCCCTCTGTGGTCGAATGTGGTCCCCCCTAAAAAAGTTTCTTGGAAGTGTAGTTTTGAGATATAGAGAATAAATCCAAATTGTTAATGGTTTCTCTGAATTCATAAAATTTATTACATTATAACAACTGATTCTTCCATTTCTTCTGCAGATGTGCATTTCTCATATCCTTTGAGGCCTGATGTGGAAATCTTAAGTGGTCTTAATTTGAAACTAAAGTGCGGAACTGTGACTGCTCTAGTGGGCCCAAGTGGTGCAGGCAAGAGTACTATAGTTCAGCTATTGGCACGCTTTTATGAGGTTCTTTTTTTTTTTTTTTTCTAGAATCTTAATTTTCAACTTTGGATTACAAGTTATTTTCTGTTTTGTTCTGGTGGGAAATCATATGCATTTTTATTCTTGTAGCCAACCAGAGGTCAGATAACTGTTGCAGGAGAAGATGTCCGGACATTTGAAAAGACTGAATGGGCTAGAGTTGTCTCCATAGTGAATCAAGTATGCATTTGGATCTCCACTGATGCACAACTTGTTAATATGATTAGCAAGCTGGTCATCAATTGCTATTGATACAGTTTGATTAAGTTCTAATCCAGGAAGTTTAATGCCTAGCTACTGAACTTATCTTGGAACATCATTAGTAAGCTTTGTTTGATTGCCTGGCTTTTGGTTGTGAAAATAGATAACCATTGATTATCAATTACAGATATATTAGACAACCCAGTTGAATAACCAATTCACTTACATTTTATTCATATATGTTTGTTCATTAGTTAGGTCTCTACCCACATCTAAAATACATAGTGCATGTGATGAGGGAATTACTTCAATTAACTAATTTAAGTATTCTATATTTCCTCATATTATGTGCACAAATATACACAGGAACCTGTTCTCTTTTCGGTTTCTGTTGGAGAAAATATTGCATATGGGCTTCCAGATGATAATGTTTCCAAGGATGATATCATAAAGGCTGCCAAAGCTGCAAATGCACATGAATTTATAATTTCACTACCACAGGTTAATTATCTTGTACATATGCTTTCGTTCTGGTTTTCCTTGCTTTCATATTTTTTGCTGAACCTTTATTTGGATTTGAAAGGGTTATGACACTCTAGTTGGTGAGCGTGGAGGTTTACTGAGTGGGGGACAGAGGCAGGTATGTAATAAACTTTCTCAGAGGGAGTGAGAGACGTAAGTGATTGATTTGTATTTCTGAATTTTGAGAGAGAAGATAGAGGAAGGGGGCAGGGATTGAAAGATAATTGACTGACGTCTACTTTCTAATCTTTGTTCTTCAGAGAATTGCTATTGCTAGAGCCCTGCTCAAGAATGCTCCAATCCTGATTCTCGATGAGGTAAGCTTCTTGTTTGCTTATCTCTGCATGTTTGATCCCTCCTACCTTGGGTCAACATCATAGCATTTGCTTCACTTAAATCTGTATCTGTTGATGCATTAGTTAGGATCATATCCAGTTTCAAGCCTGATAACATTCATGCACTTTGCTGCAGGCCACTAGTGCATTGGATGCAGTTAGTGAACGCCTGGTCCAGGATGCTCTTAATCACTTGATGAACGGCAGAACAACATTGGTGATTGCTCATAGATTAAGCACAGTCCAGAACGCCCATCAGATTGCACTTTGTTCTGGTGGGAGGATTGCTGAACTAGGTACCCATTTCGAGTTGTTGGCTAAGAAGGGTCAATATGCATCATTGGTTGGCACTCAACGATTGGCGTTTGAGTGACATCAAAATTGCTATTTTTTCTTCATAGTTGAATATAAAATTGGCAGGTTAGTAGTTAGTTTTCCAATTGAACTTCATATTAGTTCTCAGCCATTCAGACAGCACTGCATTCATAGTTTTTGCAATTTTGAGTTTTTCTTTCCTTTGTGCAGTGCTGAATGTCCCATTTCAAAAAGTGGAAAAATGGGGATTTAGGTTGCAAAAGATGTGCTGAGCTGAAACCAAGCAAGATCTTCTATTGATTTTCTGTGATTTTCTTTTTCTGAATTACAGGGTATAACATTCACACCAAAAAATAATAGTAATAATATAATAATACTAGACATAATGCTGCTTAATCTGCTGTTAAAGCAATAAATTTTGTAAAATAATAACAATTCGTAGATTTCAACAATTATCATTTCTAGTAACAATTGTTAAGTGCTCTAATCTGCAATTACCACGTCAATTATATGTTAGTTTCTTGCCTATTATTGTTTCACTTTTTGTATTGTTTTAGTTACATGTATCTGTGTTTGCCTCCTTTTTTTGGTTGATATTCTGTTTTGCTATTTAAATTCTAATCTATAATAAGAAAATTGCATTGGATGCCTTTATGGTTGCATTAGCTATATAGTTTGAATCTATGATAACATGGGAATCATAATCATACCTGGATGATAATGACTAGAGATTTTGTTATTTATCAGTTCCCAAAAAAAAAAAAAAAGACTGTTTTTTGTGCTGTGATGCTATGGAATACATAGAACCTCAATTATTGTTTTATGTTTTTCTGTATAAAAGGCTAATGATTTTACATGATCAAGAAGAATTAGAAACGGAAATTACAGCATTAAGGTTAGCAAGACATTCAGTAGGAAGGCCAAGGAAGGTGTTCATGAAGACATCATTGATTGGTTCAACAGTTGCTACCCCAACCAATCTGCATTTCCCTTCTCTATCCAACCTTTCTCCTCGTCCTCTGCGTATCACTCCATTTGATTCTTCTGATGTTAATATTGTTTTCACTAGCAGGGGAGGAGCCTTATAGATATTCCCAACAGAAAACCAGAACTTGGCCAGGAATTTGAGATCAACCTATAAAAGCATTAGCAAAAAGTTGGCAGTTAGTGGTGGATTTTCAGAATCAGAGAACAGTGGACAAGCAGTAAGGTATTTTTCTTGCCATTTTTCCATAAGCATGTTAAGAGTATGATCCATGTGATATCATGGAAGTTTGCTAATAGTTATATAACTTCCTCTGAGAGGACACTGTAGGAAATGAAGCAATGAAGCAGAGGAATGTAGTCTACCTTACCAGTATCCTGCTCAATGCTGCCTTGAAAGAGTTCAGGGGCGACATCAATCTTCAAGCCTGGTGGCAAAGGCAACCCTAAAAACCTAGTGGTTCCACTTGTCAAGGGTGGAATATATAGAGTTTTCAGGTCAAAAGAAACTGAAATCTCATTTTTCATTTCATCCTTTGTAGTCTTGGTAGCAGTCCCACTTCCTGTTCCGCCTTGAGCATTGTATTCGAAGTCAGGATATCTTGAGATGCCAAGCTTGCAAGCTCCCAAAGTTTTGAAATCAACAGTGTAAGCGTCAGCTTTTGGCAGTGCAGTGGTGGAAATGGATTCCTGTTGGTTTGGACTAGAAGACGATAAAGCAATGGTTTTAATTCTAAAAGCTGGTTTTCTTGTGGAAAATCTACACAGTATTGGGGGTTTTGAAGTGTTTATTCTGCAGCCCATCTTCTGGAAAGTTAGTTTTTGAATACACAACTGAAAAGGAGGAGGAATTGAGCTCTGGCAACAGACTTGTGTGGTAGGTGATGTGAAGTAGCCAAAAGCACACGGGTTCAAGTTTTCGTGAAAACAGGCACCCCAAAATATGAGGCTGGTTTGTGTTTTCAGTTAGTACCTTATCCATCTATTTTGGTAGATTTTTCAATTTTTCTGCAATCGGCTATGATGGGGACCGGCCCACTGGCGCAAAGAAGATAGTTACTAGATGCCTATAAATATTTCAATAGCCAAAAAAATGTTTCTAAATTTATTGATTAATGATTAATGCTTTGACAAAAAAAAAATAATAAATTATTGAACAATGAGTGAATATCATTTTAAAAAAATGGTTAACTAAAAATATTCATTTATCCATTTCGTTGTCCCTTGAAAAAATATTAATTCCTATTATTTGTTTTAAATATCATAGCTTCAAAAATATAAATTTGATTCGATAGATGGAAATATTCTCATTTTTATTAAGTTTTACCTACACTCTTAGCCATTGGGTGTAAGTACTAGTCAATGTAATGATGTGATATGGTATTGTTCCATTAATTTTTTTTAATATATCCACATATTAATGTTAGATACGTGAAATGAAAATGTACACAATGGTGCAAGTAATAATTTTTCCTTTTTATAATTGGTCTCTCGGGAGCTGCAGACTTATCAAATCCTGGCAAAATATTTTAGAAATTATCTGAAATCACAGCCTCGTAAGAAGAGTTTATACCTAGAGAAAATTACCCTCGTTTAATTACTTATCTTTACAACTTTTACCCAACTTTTTCTATTTTCTTTATAGTTTTGTTTTCTTTTTCCTTTTCATAATCTCGATTTATTTCTATTTTTCAGCTTGAATTACATCAGAGTTTTCAAAAGGCTTAAAGGCTATGCGTGCCAGGCGATCTAATGGATTTTTTTAAAAAATAAATGTTAGATAATTGGTGGCTCTCAATTTCCGGTAATTCTTGAGTTTGCCCCCATGATTTGATGGTTACTCAAAATCCTTTAGCGAGTCCTCAACTACAACAGCAGCTGGTGTTATGGAGATTGAGAGAGAGAGAAAATCATTTGAAAACAAATTATAGGAGTGCGGACCTTCTTAAACTAATTCAGTTAAAGAATGCACAAACAGATTATCTTTGTAGGAGAGGAAAATAAAGAGAAAAGATTATTAGTGGCAGAACTCTATTCAATAAAGAGAGGAATGGCAAAAATTAATGGTGGATTGAAATTATTTCTTTTGCTGTAAACATCTCCATATTGGTGAAATTAAAAAGTACTATTGAAATAGTAATTCATAGTGTTAAAGGTCAGGGATATAAATAAATTAAAAAAAAAAAAAAAAAGACAAGTAAGTTTTACATGTTTAAAGACAACTTACGGTATATATTTATGACATAAAAAGGTAAATTTGTCAATTAGAAAATCAGTTATTAATGAGTTGTGGCAAAAACAGAAAAAGCAATATGGCTGTGTTAATAGCAACTCCTTTTTAATTTTGAAAATCAAAATAGACCTTACATAAACTGGTCAATGCCTATGGCAAAAAAAAAAAAAAAAAGGGCCTGATCAATGCAGATAGAGATATAGCCTACATTTAATGTCAGCTTGGAATTGGACATAGAGGCATTACATTCCAACAATGTACAGCTTAAAAGAGAAGGAAAAAAGGAGAAAAATGAGGTCCCATCTATACATGTCCATAACTTATACATAGTTAACCAATACAGGTATTTTCAGTTATGAATTTTCAAATCGTGGACGCATAGAATCAGTTTTCAACTCCTGAAAGGTCAATATCATATCCGGTGTACAAAAAGTGAGTTCTGCCTTCTCCCAAGCAGGATTTAAGACAATTTACTTGTTGTGGGTCTTGAAGATGTTGGAGGACAGACCAAACTTGGGATAATGTCTGTGTGTGTCTCTCACGAGGGGGGTATTATAACATGCCTGTATTATTGTGCTTTTTAGCTCAACCGAACCGCAGACATGTAATAATGCTTTTTATCTCTTGGCAGTGCAAAGCTTATAAAATCAGGACTAGAGGTTTTCCTAACCTCCTAACCCCAATACAAAACAAAAATTTATCGGCAAAAAATAGAAAGCAATTTTTACATTGCACTTTCTGTATTTCCCCCATTCATGGCGATCTGAATGCCTTGCTGCCTGTAAATTTTTGTTGTGAAACAGGTCTTCACTATCAGCCCATGATGTTCCTGCTCTGATGGACCGTGCCACTTGCTGTTTCCACAAAACGAATAAATGACAGATTATTTTGATTGGTTGATCCAAAGACAAATCCTCAATAGACTTGACGATCAAATCAGAATTTCAGGAAACTCTGTTAGGGGAAGACTAAAAATACCTGGCAAATCCTTTATAGGGTAAAGTTGTTGTGATTACATGGAGCGAGTACAACAGTAAGTCAACCATTCAACCGCAAGTGACTAACTTCGCGCAAATAATGGCAGGCAAGGAAAAAAGAGAAGACCAATCACCAGATGCTTGAATTCATGGAAAATTGGAAACAAATAATAATGACACTTGGAAAACTTCATACTATGAAAATCCAGCTTTATACACAACAAAGAAGCCCATTACTCTCAGCTTTTACTCTTGCGCACAAACTGAAGATAACAAAAATACATTACTGAAAACACACACCCATTTGAAACTAGCCTAACACTCGCAATCTCAAATTACACCGCCCATTTGAAGGTTGCCTCATACTCATTCTCTCAAATCACACCATTTAATTTAGCAACATGGGACAATCAAACATATCACAAATACATTGGCTACAGAAACTAGTATGAACACACCACTTTCTCCACCCCCAATCATCCATCAGAACCTCCAGTTCCATCCTGTAGCATCAGGTTGTCAGCCAATCCTTTCTTTTGAGTTTCAACAAACAAGAGAAGATCTAAGGGATGGAGCAGTTGGAAGATGCGTGCATGATGCCCATCGGATAATTGACTGAGTCACCATGAGATCAAGTTGCTCACGCTCACCGAGACCAATTGTGTGGTTACTTTTACTGTGCATGCCCATTCTAGACCCTATGGCTCCTCCTGACCTCTTAACTTCAGTTGGCTTGCATTCCATTTCTCCAGACTCACGACCACAGAATAAAGAAGATTCTGGAAACATGAGCATCTTCTCTAAGCTGACCTCTGCATCAGAGAATATTAAAAGAGATCACATCATATGCAAATTCTATAACATCATTGCACTGCAACCAAAAAGAGATAGAAAACTTGATTACCACCATGAATTGCATTCAAACTGGAAATGTTGTTTGAGACATCCAATGTACAACTCCCTTGCTCAGTTACAGGACCAGGGCTGAAGAATGCAAAGCTTGGCATTGAGGATACAGGGGAAGAAAATTCTATGGCATTAGAAACACCACTGCCACGAATAGAAAATCGACCAGATATAGAGCAGGGTATTGAAGGTTCAACAAGGAAAGATGAGAACGATGATCTGCATCTGAAAGTAGGTGACTCAACATCGCAAATAATAGATGACCCCGAGCCAAAGCTGATGTCTTGATTCCTGGCCATCAATGTAGAGAAAGAACCACCACCTAAATCCCATTCTTCGCAACTTTGCTCTTCACATTGACCAGGTTCAGGACATGGTACATCATCCTTCGTCCAGGAATGATCTGCAAAAATAACGAATTAGATTAAGTAAGAAAGGACTCAATCTTTTGCAGGCAAGAGACAATACAATCAAGCTCATTAGCATCAAAAGTTTTTTTAAACAGAATGGTTATCTTTCTGAACTTTGAGGCCTATCAACATCACTCGATTGAACAAGTTACCAGCTGTGATTCGTACACAAATTTTATTTTTGGAATCACTCCTGGCATCCCTTTTTTTTTTAATATATACATTGGAATTTAAATGAGCTACATGATAGAGATAACTCTCCCTTTCCCATAAACCCCTCCCATCCTCTCAAGGATTCAAACTTGAGGCCTCATAACGGAAATCCTAAGTTTTAACTACTGAGGTGTCCCCATAGAGACTAAAATATTTGCCTTCACTAGACACTCCTAGCATCCATTATTTGCTTATAATCTAGTTCTGCACCCAGCATCAGCCCATAGCTCTTATGAGTTCTCGATTTTATAGAAAATTACACATACCAAAAAAAATAATTAAAAAAATAAAATTTACATTATCATCATCTCTATTCCTAATACGTGCCAGAGTACAAAATCAAATGACTGAAAGCAACAACAAAAGAAAAATAGGTAAAAGTTTCCAACAAATAAAATAAAGTATCCAACCTACCTAAAACCTGTTGACCAGTAAACCTTTGTGAGGGATCTGTACAAAGCATTCCCCGTACTAACTCCTTGGCAGATTCAGTTATGCGATCCCAGGGATTAGATGGGAACTGTAGATCAGCTACCCTTACAGCATGAAATATTCGTGACTTAGTCTTACCCCAAAATGGTGGCATCCCACTAAGAAGAATGTAAAGAATCACCCCTGCACTCCAAACATCAGCAGCCTGATTATAGCCCCCTGCCAATACCTCAGGAGCTATATAAAATGGGCTCCCGACAGTCCCATGCAAACTCTGACCTGTTGGAACAGAAGCGAAACATTTAAACCATAAGATAAGTCAAAGTTGATCAAAACAAACAATTAAGTGATGATTGGAGGAAAAGAATGAAATATGCAAATGATACCAGGATTGATGTAGGTTGCCAGACCAAAATCTGCCAATTTAATTGGTGAAGAGGAGGCTTTTGTAGCCAAGAGGATGTTCTCTGGCTTCAGATCCCTGTGAACAACCCCAATTTCATGACAATATGACACCACTTGCATCAAATGCCTAAAGAGAACCCTAGCCTCAGACTCAGAAAATCGTCCATGCTTTTCTAACTGGTGAAAAAGCTCCCCCCCAGCACAAAGCTCCATTACCAAGTGGACAAAATCCTCATCCTCGTAAACCGCCTTGAGATCTACAACATTTGGGTGCCCAGAGAGCCTAGTCATTATCTCAATCTCAAGTCTGACACTTTTTGCATCATCTGAGGTTACTAATCTATCCTTGGCAATAGACTTGCACGCCAATAGCTCTCCAGTTAATTTATCAGTACACACTCTAATAACACCAAACTGTCCCCAGCCCAGCTGCTCTCCAAGATCGTACCTGTCCTTCAAATTTGAGGTTTGATTTGTGTCCAATATGGTTCGAGTTAAGCTTGAAATGGTGTAACAATTGCATGGTTGCTTCAACAAATTACGGCTGCTGCTGCTGCTCTGGGCAACAGCCATACCAAATTCTAGCTCCCAGAGCAACCCAAAGTTATCAAGGAGAATCCCACTTTTGAATTATCTGGGATTTGTTATTCTGTCAGGCTATTGACCCTTTCTTTTTCTAAAAATTTAATAATAAGTTTATTATTTTCGAGTCAAAAGCCTTGATTTTCAGCTCACAGAGCATTCACCAAACCCATACTTGAGGTCAAATCTTAAAAGAAGCTTCTCATGGACAGTTGTTGAATGATGACTGTGACACTTACCGTGATAGATACGATAACATGTAACTGGACAATGTGGTGCTAGAAAAAAATAAAAACCTTAATAACGGCAGAAGCTTGACATCCTAATTATGCTGGATCTGAAACCACATTAGAATAAAACAGATATATTAGACTCAAATCGACCTTTTTTCTAATAAGATGTAAACAAAACCAATGAAGCAAATTATCAGATATATCAAAGTTTCTGCATAAATTTATATGTCTAAACTCTGCACGCTTTGAAGAAAGTTCCAATCATGCAGGAAAACAATGAAAAATCCCAATTATGTCAAGCGATGTTTGAACATGAATCACCTTAGACTACTCATCAGCTAAAAATGCCCACATATGCAAATAATAACCAAATTCAACAGCCACCTATCAAAATTTACCTGAAAACAAGGCAACCCAGATCCCAAAAATTTCCCAAAAACCAAACCTACCGCCAACCATAAATGAACCCGCATCCCCAAAATCGCATACCAATGTAAAAAACACTAGTTCAGTACAGATAGAAAGGCACATAGAGTGAGAGGAAGGTAGAGAAAGAGAAGGGGGACCTGTTAGCGACCCAGAGAAGAGGAGAGAGAGAAAGAGAGTGGACCACAGAAGGAGTCCGTTGGAGCAGGAATTGAGCTCTCCAAGAGAGACAGAGCCCCCTTGTCCCTGTGGACTCTCTTTTTCAGTTTTGTTTTTGGCCAAAACTCAAGACTTCCGTTGTGACTTTTGTTGTTTGGTCGCGTTTCTTTTTGAAATTGATTGAAAGCTTCCTTTCCCCGGACGTCAAGTCCCACTTAATTTTGTTTAAATACTAATCACTAATTACTCCCATTTTTTTTTCTATGCTGTAAATTGTAATGCGGTGCCGCTTTATTGCTTCTTGTCAATGTTGGTAACGTGTTGAAATTTGAGATGGGCATGGGGAGGGATTATCCATTCCTATGGGGATAAGTTTTCGTGTTCTTTCCTTATAGGGCAGAGAAAAAGAGTATAATCCTTCATTAGCGGGAACGGGCTTATACTAATGCTACTCATCCTATGGGATTCTCATAACTGACCCGTAAATTCTAGTGAATATATACCCTCCCGTTCCATTTAAAATTGAATAATGTATTAAATAGTATTATTGAAAATGCTCTAATAATTTCAAAATTCTAAATATTTTTTTTAATTTCTATTTCATACACTACTATTTTACAATAATACCATCTCAATTTTCATTAAGGTATTTTTTTAATTATTTATTTTCTTTTACTATAATTTTTTTAACTAACAAACACATATTACAAAATTTGTATTCTTTAACAAAATTATTTTATTTTATTTTATTTTTTTATTGATTATAACATTTTAAAAAATAAAAAAAAATGTGAAATGAGAATTCCCATTGGATGGAGAAAAATTATCCCCATACAATGGAAACAAAAACGAAAGAAAATTATTAATGCGGAGATGAAGACGGAGAATTAATTCTATCTCTGTTCTACACATGACCATTCATTAGGAATGGTAATGAGACGGAGTGAGGGTCGAAGAGCCATCCTCCATCCCCATCTCCACCTTAACAGGATATCCCCGTCTCTGTCTCCATCTCACATGCTGGAATAATTTAAACTCATCTCTATTTGAATTTTGTCATATTAAATTTATATATATTTATATAATTCATAAATAATAACAAAAAAATAAAAATAAATATATTTAAAAAATATTAATAGATTCAAACCCACAAAACATCAACCAAACAAAATTAAAATGTAAATATTTTTAATACATTAAAAATATTCTACAATTTTTTTTATAAAATATTAAATATTCAGCATACATAAATATAAGAATATTTAAATAAATTTCTTCCAATAATTACTAGTTATATTATAGGATAATCATGTAAATTATTACTAATTATATTATGAGTAATTATGTAATCATATTATCATATCTCCATAGAGACTAGGATGGAGATCTCCCAGGGGTGGGGAATACATTCCCCATCCCACCCCGTCCCCACTAATGAAGAAAAAATTTTTCCCATTCCCATCTCCATGCAGAGAGAAATCAGAGAATTTTCGTCTTGTACGCGGCAAATCTCTACGGGTAACGGATATTTTTTACTCCATTGCTGTCCCTACCATTCATAGTTCAAAATAAGCTAAATGCTCTTTGACTTATCAAATTTGTTAACATGCTTATTTATACTCTTATTATTATCTATAAGCTTCATTTATTATTTTTTTTTTCTAAATTGGCAACCTTAGTTATTTTGCCCTAAATTAAAAAAAAAAAAAAAAACTGTGCTCTAACAATTATTTTGATTAAAATATTTGTTATTATTAAAATTAAATAAAATAATTATTTGTTATTCATCTTGTTCAACTTTTGTTTCTTTATAGCAGCTGCATATCACTCATAAAAAACACAACAATGCATTAACAAACCCCAATCAGTGAAAACCACAAACATAAATTCGTAACCATAAAAAAAAAAAAAGAATTAAATGAATAAGACAAACAATCAAAGAACCTATCACGAACTCAAAAATAGTGAAATGGAACATGGCAATTACTAACCACATGCGGAATGGTCAATATGCCTCTGAATACTTATCAAATGGCAATTTTGATATTGCAAAAGACATATTTAATAAAATATCTCACATAGATTTGTTTTCTTGGAAAGTGATACTTAGTGGATAGGTGAGGAATAATAGTTTTATTGTTGCTCATGCATTGTTTGAGAAAATGCCTCAAAGAGATGTTGTATCTTGGAATGCTATGCTAGACCAGATCGATTGCGGTAAAAATAGATCTGAGATTTTCATGATTTTCATTTAGCTAATCTCCATACAAGCTTAGTTCTCTCATCCCACATGTAATAAGTAATTACCCAATTTTAGTTCCAGTATCATGTCTTTTGGGTCGCATGAGAGAACAGCTAGAGAGAGGGAAGCGCAAATGGAGAGAGATAGAGGGAAGAGCAGATAGAGAGAAAAAGCAAAGACCCATCAGTTAAAAAAAGAAAAAAAAATCTCTACAAGTAATGAGGACAGAAGGTTCAGGCTTTGATTTTAGTTTTTAGATTGTGTCATGGTGGTTTAATTAATTTATCTGCAATTGATGAAGATGGTTTTGAGCTTTAAAAATTAAAGTATGGGTTTTGACGAAAAATAAGGACAAAAAAAATGAAAAGTCAAAAGTTTTAATCAATAAATTTTGCACATCAATAGAAACAAGTCAAAATTCTCAATCATTTTATACATTAGCACGTATGAAAATACAAAATTCTCAGTTGCACATGTGAAAATAATGAGCCCCAATTAGTAGAAATATGTATTCAATAAGTTCAATTTGCCAGTTTAAGAGGCAATATGACAACTAGTGTCAAGTTTATAACGGAAAATATGTATTAAGTCATTAACTATATATTTTGCTTTATTTACCTCGTAAATTCTTTACAACGGATGGAATTTGTTATATTCAAATTCTCAAGTTCTTGCACTCTTCTCATCTATATTTTGTAAGATTGAATGATATGGCAAAACATAGAGCATTTGTTTCAAATATTAAAAAAAGGTTTTTCTTTTCTAGGAGGCAGGTGATTTTTTTTTTCTTTTGTCATGTAGAATAAAAAAAAAATGCACATTTATCATTGATGATCCTACCAAATAAATAGGGACGTTCTATAGTTAGGTCAATAATTAAAATAATGATGCTATGATTAATTAATTCAACAATTCGTTGCAACTTTAGGAGCTTCATCCTTACAAGGGGAGCATGCTCCTTGCACCTTCGTGGTGAATGCTGATTAATGATGCATATGGTCGTGGTCTATTTTTTGGCCATGAGTGCACAAAATTTATTGAAATTAAATGCTTACTTTTATTAATAATATAATCCTACATTGATTCATCACAAATACATTAAATAATTAATATATAAATAGATTCTCTAATTTTAATAGCTAATTTTTAATATAGATTTTGAAAAACCAATATTAAAAATTCAATATGGTATCATAATTTAATCGATTATTATATCACCTCGTATTCTATCATAATTCGGACTGAAATTTTAATTTCTTGCCTGTGGAGGGTTTTCTTTCAATTTATTGTCCGTGGAGGGTTTCTTTAAAATTTATTATCTGTGAAGTATTTCTTTCAAATTTTTTACCCGTTGAGAGTTTCTTATCTTGCCTGTGGGTGATTTATTTCAAATAACTCAGTTCGTATTATAAATTATAAACGTCAACTAGACTTAATAAAAAATTGTCCTTCTCCGGTTGCCACTTGAAAGGGCTATTAATAATATAATATCGCATTGATTAATTACAAACATATTAAGTGATTAATATAGAAATAGACTCTCCAATTTTAATAGCTAGCTTTTAAAATTGGTTCTCCCAAATCTATATTAACAATTCAATATAGATTTAAAAAAATTAATATAGTATCATAATAGGTCCGGTCCGATTTAATTTCATTTACCCAGTATCAGTTTGGATGTTTAATCCCAATGGTCCGAAATCTTGTGTTACTGCTGCATTTAAATTTCAAATTTAGGGAGGGAATTCAATTTCGAATGGTCAACTGGGTGTTAAAGTTAAATTCTAGTTGTCATTTGAGAAAGAGTGTTAAGAATCAATCACACATTAAACAAATATATAAAAAACACATAAGTATATAATGATTTGAGTTTAACTATCTAATTAGTTAGATTTAAACTTTTAGTAATAGTTGATTCAAACTTATTAAACCCAATTCATTTGTGAGTTTAACGTACACCCATTCAAATCGGCTATATTGTTTTAATTCAATTTCTATCAGCTTTTTCTGTCTTTATTAGTATAATTAAGAAAGCTCATCATATATGGGTCGAATTCCATTAAACTTTAATTTAGTTATGGATCCAAATTAATACTTTATTCGTTCAATTTTATTTGAAATATATTTTTCTTTATAAAATTTAAAAGTGTATTAAACAATAAGCTATTTTTCATTTTATGTCTATTATCAAATGTAATCATTACATTTTTATAAGTTTTATGGGAAAAGTTAAATTAATAAATAAGGACAAAATATATATAAAGGAGTAAAAAAAAGTTTTAAAAAGAAATTATACATATTTTTTATGATATTTTAAAAAAAAATATTTCAAATAAAATAAAAGGGCAAGTATTTACCACTTTTAAATTTTTTGAATTACAGCTAGTCCAGTGGTTAAATACGAAACATTTAAACTTTTTCCATATTTCAATTATAGATCTTTTGTTATTGCCTCCTCCTTGGCACGCTCACAACATGTCTAATTTTATTTCCTTATGATGTCTTTTTACCCTTTAAAAAAAAAAAAAATCGAGAACATTTAGGTAAGATAATTTTTTAATATAATTTTTCCTTTTTTAATTTAAGATAAATACAAAATCCTTTCATTTTTTAATAGTTTTATCTTTTAGCGGGAAAATTATTATTTTTTTATTTTTTAATTTTGTTTCTCCTTAGAATGAAATGAAATATCATTGATGACGGAAATAGGAAAAAATAGAATAATTTTGCAAGGAAAAAAATTCATCAAATCGCAGGAAGATTATTTAATTAAAAGAAAATTTCTGTAATTTTAGAAAAGTGTCTCAAAGTAATACAAATACAATATTCAAAATAAAATTAATACACACGAAGGCTTTTAAGGATGCTTTCACAATACAAATACAATATTCAAAATTAAAGTTAATATACATGAATTATTTTATAAGCTATGTTGGGTAAATGGAAAAGGTATGAATTCAATGACTAAAATTGAGATAAAAGTAGGAGTGTAAATGAGTTAAGTTGTTCGCGAGCGGTTCAGTTCGTTTTTTTTCAGATTTTTTTAAAAATAAATCAAGTTTATGTATTATTTTAAAATTCGGTAAATAAATAAGTTGAACTTAATTAAAGTGAAATTCGACTCAATTTGACTCGTCAACAACTTGATTATAAATTTACGGACAACTTGATTAATAGGCTCGTAAACAACTTTATTATTATTATTAACTTAATAATTTTGGCACTAAAAAAATATATTTTAATATTCTTATAAACTTTTTGTTAATTTAAACTAACTAAAATATATATACTATTGATTAATATAATATAATATTTTCATATTATATAATATATTTTTTATTAATTATTATATTTGTAATACATGTAATGTTTAATTTTATGATTGTATTTTTCTATTAATTGGATGTTTTATTTTATATTAATTTTAAATATTTTCATTATAGTTATTTTATTAGATATAAATATTTAGAAAGTTTAATATTTTGATAAATTATAAACAAGTTTCATAATAAGTCGAGTACAAGTGTAACTCGATTATAATTTATTAACAAGCTGAACTCGTGTAAAGCTTGAGCTCGACTAGAGTTTAATTGAGTCAAGTGTGAATATGATTTTCAAACTAGATTTAAAATTTGAGCTTGAGTTAAATAAAAAATATAAAGTCAAGTCTGAATAAGTTAAAATTCGGTTCGGCTCATTTACACTTTTAGGCAAAAGAACTCATTGTATATTTTATTAAAAAATAAGTGAAAAATAATAGAATATATTATACTTTAACAATGCAAATCATTAAATCAAACATATTTTAAGTCATTTTTTTTTATCTTTAGTTGAGATAATGTGGTTAAAAACTTGTATTTAAAACTAGATTTTTATTTAAATTAATTTTTATTTTCCCTGCTAATTTTAAAAGGAGAATTTAAAAGATGTTTCAATTAAAAAAAAAAAAAAAAGTCCAAAACCACGTGCCTTGTTGAAGTTATAAAACGGCATAGTTTTATTGAAATCCCTAAAACGAACCCCTTCCTCTCATTCTCAGCCGTGTCCTCCTTCTCTCACCATCTGCCTCTCTCTTTATCTGTTCAACACCACCATGCCCGACCGAAGCCGGTTGATTACATTTTTATAGTATTTGTATAGCATCACCTCCAATGTCACAGTCTATAAGTTTGATCCATACAAGCCCCCTCAAATTGGGTTTGATTCCTCATAGAAGCGTTTCACATGGGAAATATGGAATGCTTGTTTCCAGATCAGCAAGTAGGCTTCTCAGTATCCAAGCTGTACAGGACAATGGAGGACCTAGAAGACTAGTTGATATTATCAGACTTGTTCCTGAGCTCTCCAGGAACTATTTTCGAAGTCCTTCAAGGAGAGCACTTTTTGGCGGAATCTCCTTGCTGGGTGGGTTTTATGTAGCTCAAACAATCTCTCTATCTTTTGGAGCTTTAGGAGTTAATGATGTCATTGCTGCAGTGATTTGTGTTCTTCTGACAGAGTATGTGACCAGGTTTTATTATAGCCGGCCAAAGGTGACATTCCCTATTGCGCTTCTTAACAATTTCAAGATGGGTTTCACTTATGGCCTCTTCATTGATGCGTTCAAGCTTGCTAGTTAAGTGTTCCATATAAGTTTTTGAGTTATTTGTGGTGTTTGGTTCTGTAAAGTTATTGCCTTTAATGATTCTATCACTTCTGAACACTATATTATAGGTCATGTATATTATACCCACTAATGCTCTTTTCCCAGGATTTTGTCTTTGTGATGTTCTTTACCTTTCAATTTGAGGACCTCTTTTTTTTTTCCTGTTTTTGTTAATATGTAATAATGTAAAATACTCTCTTACACACACATTTTGGGAATTAGAATTGATATGGTAAATGGATTTGTAATATCTAATTGGCAGTTACAATGTGAAGTGAAAAGCTTACTGGGATTAAGGAATTGTTTCCCCTTTTGCTAACATATGTTCTTGACTTGGTTATTGCATTCTATTAATAATTAATGATTCTCAATATTTCATCGCAAGTGATCATTTTGGAATTGATATTGTGGCTCATATTGAGCAGAATTTATTTAGTGCTACAGGTTTTTTAAGGCATCTGATCTGACACTGTGAATCCTTTCCCTGACATGTTTTGACACCCCTGAAATTTCATATTAAGGTCGTGGACAATTATCATGAAGTTATTTTGTGATCTCGTCTCTTTAGATCCCTTCTTTGCATGATATAGCAACATTGTTGAGTGAGCAGCAATGATTACTATTATTTACTTGTTTATTGCTTTCAACTCATAATAATGCTTATTATCCAATCTGTCTTCGGAAATAATTATTTCCTCAATTTGAATGTTATTGCTGTCTGATTTCCTTTCCAAGGTTATGATTTTGTAGTTTGATGGATGTATTGCTGCTTATGAGGCTGTATTTTATTTTATTTTTTTTTTCAAGCCTACTAAGTTCACAGGAGTACCTCAGATGTGAAAATTTGAAACCTAAATAATGTAGTCTATGAGACATGCCATTAGACATGCATGCCATCAGCCATTGTTGTTTCTATGGAATCAAGTTTGGCACAGGAATTAGCAAAATGAATGACTATAGTGTGTGGGAGAGCAATGCCTCCTTGAATTACAGCTGTATTCACTGTTCTGCAAATATTTTGAGCTCAAATGATAGGGGCATCCTACTAATAAGTACTTGGTTTAAACCTCATAGTTGTTGGGAAATTTGTGTAGTGTTTGGAATGATGTTTCATTTTAAGTATATAACTAATATCTATATTCCCTGTGAGAAAGAAGATAGTTTATGCCATATATAGTTGAAATGTGTTGAACTGGATTTGAAGGACTCTAGATGCCTATAGTGAAAGTTGAATTTTTCAGAAGCCTATGAAGATTTAACCATGCTCAAGGAGCATCCAGAATGTAGTGGGGCTGGAGCAGAGTATATATAGTGATAGATATGTGCTTATAACTTACCAACTCAAGTACCTGAAGCACAAAATTATGCTGCTCACATTCTATTCTCTTCCACAGAATTGTCCAAAGAAAGAATCTTTCGTCATAATTTTATAAATGGATTTCAACAATTGTCAGTACACTCTGTTAACCCTCGCAAGTTGAGCTGTCCTCCTCTCGTTTGAAGGACTACCTCTGGACCTATACAAATTATGAATTTTTTTTTTTTGGCCAAAAGTAGTTTGCCAAATGCCCACATACCTTAAAAACTGTAGATCCATCTCAATACTCATTTGGAGTAATTGGGTATTTAAATTTAGTAGTTATAATAATAATATATGTATATATTTTATAATTTTACGTTTAAAGTTTGAATTTAATTCATATTAATTTTAAATGGCTAACTTTGTATATATATAATTTTCTTTTTTAATATTGAGAATAAGATTTACTATTAATGAAATCCAAATTTTAGGCTTACTTTTTTTAACATGAAATATGAGATTTCAAGAAATAAAACAATATCTATATTTATATATATATATAAGAAGATTACATCAGGAGAAAACCAAAAAATACATCATTTTTGAACACAAATTTTAAGTCTAAAATATCAAAAAATAAAACAATATCTATATTTATATATAAAAATGTATAAAATTGGGGAAATATGTTGATAGATAAAATTATTAATTTTTTATATTCTCTAAATTAGACATTTATTATTATTATTATTACTGCATAGGAAAACTTATTAATCTTATCATAATAGGATTAACTTTTTATTATTATAATTATTATTATTATTATTGTCGGCTTAAAATGGTAACCCAACATGGGATGAATTGAGTTGTTTCGCAAAATGTGGTCTCAAATGCAAAAGTAAAGCAGAAGCTCACTAAAAACAAAAAGATTTATAGTGGTTTAGTTAAATTCTTTTTTATTTTCACTCTCCAAACTTCTTTTGAGATTTCTCTGCTATCTTCAATCTTTTACGGTTACAATTCCCGATAAAAATCATCACCTACTAACTTCTTTCTTAGTATTAATGCTATGCAAACTCAAAAAACAATCTAATGGAAATGCTATTTATGAATATTAACAGGGGATAAAACGGTACTTACTCTATTTTCGGAGTAAGAAAAAATATGAAAGAAAAGAAAATAAAAATAAAAAATATTTTTTATTTTTTCATTGTTTCGAAATAAAGGAAAAATAAAGAAGGAAAATAAAATATAAACTATTTTTCTCTCTTTATTTTATATCCAAAATAGAGAGAGAAGAAAAAAAATAATTAAATATAATTTGAATTCAAATTTAAACTTTAAAAATGAAATATTAAAATAATAATTTTTTATTTATAAATTTCCTTTTCTTTATATATTGTAACGAGTGAAAAATAATTTTTTTTTTCGTATTCTTTAGAAAAAAATAATTATTTTCCTTTTTTATTTTTTTTTTCCTAAAAAATTTCTTAGGGTTAAGCTCCTGATTATAGTTGGGAAAAAAAAATATTCATGATTATGGGAGAATATATACCAGATAAGATATCATTTTGAAAAATTTAATGCAGCAGCTCAAGTTGAGTATTTTCTTATAAAGTGGGCTATACTACAATCTACATCCCATTTTCTAACCTGAAAAATTCCTAAATGGGATTAAATAAAAAAAAAAATCTGGTGGATATAATTAGTCAGTTTAAAATTAAAAAAAAAAAATTATGAATGGGGCCTTCATAATTTTTATTTTTATTTTTTTTGAAATGCATAATTTCTAGTTTTAATTAAATTTGGAATTAGAATTTTTGTATTTGTATTTAATACATGTATAATGGCTATTACAATTAACCATGTACGTATTTTCCGTACAGCAAAGCCCGCCGGACACGGCTCAGGCTGAGAACATCGGATACGTATAGCGTAGGTAACAAGCGGTCATTTACTCATTTTATTTTATTTTATACTGTATAGTAATAGTAATGATTTGGCAAGGGTAATATCGTAATATGAAGATAATCATCTCTTGCCCCGTTTCTTCTCTTTACCGTCCCGAGTCCTGGCTTGTGTACCTTTATACCGGTTCTCCTTCTCACAGAGGAAGCTACCTAAGCAAACGAGCACTGTTTTTAACTTAGGTTTTCGAATCCCTGAACCTCGATCCACTTTTAGCCTGAAAATTACTCACAAGTCACAACTTTCCAGATAAACAGGGCAAAATTTCAAGCTCGCCGACAAAATCTTTTGATGATCAGATTCGATTCTAAAATCCTTAGTTCCTTTAACTTAGAAAAAAAGAAAGTTCTTCAGATTCTTAGATTGAATCTATTGTTAAATTGCTCTGATCAATGGATTTAGATGCTCAAGGAGGTAATAGTCGCGTGTTCCACCGACTCGGCGGTCAATCAACTAACGACCCGAGGCAACAAAAGGTCTGTCACCATTGGCGGGCGGGTAGGTGTAGCAGGTTCCCTTGCCCCTTCCTTCATAGAGAATTGCCTCCCCCGCCTTCAGTTGGTTCCAATGGCAATGCATCCAAGCGTGGGTTTTCTAGTGATTCGGGATTTTCTGGGCCATCTGGGACGCGGCGAAGTGGCAATTTTAGTAACTCTTCGTCTTGGGGACGAGCTGGGAATAATAAGGTTTTGAGGAAGACCGAGAAAGTTTGTAATTATTGGGTTCAAGGCAAATGTAGTTACGGTGACAAGTGTAGGTACTTGCATTCATGGAGTTTGGGTGAGAGTTTTTCTTTGTTGACTCAGCTTGAAGGTCACCAGAAGGTATATTTTTGGATTTTTTTTAACATTTGATTGTCTATTATCTGAAAGATTGTTACCTTATTTGTTTCTCTTTCTGGGTTTGTTCTATTGATCAAAATTCAAACTTTTATGAGCAGGTTGTAACTGGAATTGCTTTGCCTTCTGGGTCTGATAAGCTTTATACGGGGAGTAATGATGAGACAGTAAGAGTTTGGGATTGCCAGTCTGGCCAGGTTGCTTTATTTAGTTTTGATTTTCAAATTTTCGTATTAAAAATTATCGAATTTTGGACACATCATGATGAGGAGAGTATGTTTCTAGTGGTCTTAAAATGAGATAATGAGTATTTCAATGTCGTTCTGCTATTCGATGAATTACATTGCACTTGAAGTTAATGCTTCGTTTTAAAGATAGATTTGGTCTAAAACACACCAGACAGAAGTTGCTTCATAGTTTCTGTATTTCTTTAAGAAGAGTATGTAGTTTTTAACTAAATGGCACTTGCTTATTTGAGTTTCAATATTTCTTTTACAAAATTGTTTACTTAGTCGTAGTATTTTTATTATTTTAATTGGAATGATATCTATCTGTACCTTACATCTGGTAAGTAGGGTCATTTATGATGTTTTGCTGTATTCTTTTGCAGTGTTTGGCTGTGATTCAGCTGGGAGGAGAAGTTGGCTGCATGATCAGTGAAGGTCCTTGGATTTTTGTTGGTGTACCAAATGTTGTTAAGGTTGGATATAGTGAGAATACCTTTACTTTCTGGAATTATCATGAATGATATTTTGCTTCATCTTTTTTAAATCTTATAAAATATGATTTTAGGTATTTTATATCATAATAGATGCACAATTTTAGTTGCTTGTTGTATAGTTTTATGCCATTGAATTGGTCTAAGATGACAATCTTGCAGGCATGGAATACGCAAACTAACACTGATCTAAGTCTTAATGGACCTGTTGGACAAGTTTATGCCCTTGTTGTGGGTAATGGCTTGCTCTTTGCTGGTACGCAGGTAATCTCTTCATGTAAAGTAGACTGGTCTTAAAGTTTTATTGATTCTCAAGTTCTTGCTTTACTTAGTCAATCAAATTATTGGGGTAGAAACGTGTCTCGCATTTTTTATTGAGTACTGTAGTTGTATTAAATATGTTCTATGCTTTATGGTATATGGAAATCATAAGTTTTTGACTGTAAACAGAGTTAGGTTTGCACTCATATATGGGAAAAGCCATTTGTTTATCCATACGTGTCTTCCTTTCCCCCTTTGTGCTTGAGGAATAACAAATTATTTTTACCTTTGTTTTTATGCAGGATGGGGCAATATTGGCATGGAAATTTAATCCAACTACCTTTAACTTTGAACCAGCAGCATCACTTACAGTTCACAATGTTGCTGTTGTTTCATTAGTTGTTGGAGCTAATAGACTGTATTCTGGTTCAATGGATCATTCTATAAGGGTAAGCTGGTTATTTGGTGTTATATCTTCCTATTCAAGTAAATCATTGAATATAAAATTTTTAGTTGTTGTTAGAAACATTATGAACTAGATCTAATCTCTTCCTTTGTATCATTTCTGCAATTTTTTTATTTTTGGGTAATATTAACTTGTCCTTCCTGCTAGGTCTGGAATCTTGAAACTTTGCAGTGCGTACAAACACTAAGTGAGCATACTTCAGTTGTTATGTCTGTTCTTTGCTGGGACCAGTTTCTCTTGTCATGCTCATTGGATCAAACAATAAAGGTTTTTTTTTTTTTTTTTTCGCATGCGTGTGTGTGTGTGAGGATGATGTTATTTAGTTGTTTCTATTTGTTTGTTTGTTTAGGTGTGGGCAGCTACAGAAAGTGGGAACTTGGAAGTAACATACACTCACAATGAAGACCATGTAGGTTATTCAATTTCATATCATTAACATCGTTTGTTGAATTTTGACTTACAATATCAAGTGAAGCATGTGATCATAAAAGGAGCTATTGAAATGATTATGGAATTTATTTTAGTATTAATTTCAAAAGCTGAGCACTTGCTCCTTTATGAAATGCATCATTACTGAAATTTGATTGTGAACTGTTAACATCAGAACCTTTGTTGTTCTGGCACTTCCAAAATATTTTTGATGTCATAATGGCATGGTATATGTCTTATTGAAAATTTGGTCTTTAATGGTATATGACCCGCAAAAAAAGTTAGTTATAAAGAGGGAGTGGAACTTCTTTTGATTTGAAGTGCATAATTATACTTATTAAAGACATTAAAATCCAGTTGTTGTTCAATGTTTTTCTTGATATTAAAATTTTATTTTGTGACTACAGAATTGATGTAAAATGTTCTATTGTTAAATTTCCATACTTTTTATATTCGGTTTATAGGTAATTAGTGGTACAGTGATTTGTATTTAGTTTCAATTTTCAAGTTGCCTCTGCACATTCTACTCATGTTTCGATAATTATAGCCATTGACATACCTATAATCATGTTATACTAGTTCTCAATAGACATCTATCAATTGGTAGATTAACATTGTGACGTGTTAACGAACATATTAATAAACACAATAACCAATAGAAATGTCTGTAAAGATGGTTTCTACATGTTAACCAACATGACTTCTTCTGTGGCAAGCTGTATTTTTTTTAAGGTATATTGCATTTGGTTCCTTTACAATAGATAATTTTTTGAAATATTAGATTATAATAATTGTAATAAGATGGATTAAACAGCATACTATAAAGTGTTTGGATTGCTTATGACTTGCCTACTGCAGGGCCTGCTCACCCTCTGTGGGATGCATGATTTTGAAGGAAAGCCAGTCTTGCTGTGTTCTTGTAATGATAATTCAGTCCGTCTATTCGATTTGCCATCGTAAGTTTTTAGCAATTCATTTTCCATCCTGTTATTGAAAATATGAGTATCCCTTTTCTTTTAGTTAATGTCTCTATTTGGGATTTTCTTACACGCTATTCTTTATTCTAACTTCATTTTTTTTTTCTTCTTTCAATTAGGTTTTCAGAAAGGGGTAAAATCTTTTCAAAACAGGAGGTTCGTGCCATTCAGACTGGTCCTGTGGGTTTGTTTTTCACTGGTGATGGAACCGGTCAAGTAAGAGTGTGGAAGTGTGTAGCTGAACCAACTGCCACTGCCTGATAACCATTTCTATTTGTGTCATCTGTGTATTTTCCGTTCTTTGGTTATTCAAATTTTATTCTTTTCTCGTGGCCTTTTGTGATGCAAGTCTGAGGAAGGAATAACAAGCACAGAATGCCAGTTTTGGGTTCCTATGATGAATGGGGCTAAGCGATCTGCTGAATCTGTGGGATGTAAAAATGCATTGGTAGTGGAGCGTTCTGCCTTCGAGGGAAGAGTCAGCATGTGCCATAGTAACTTGTTATAGAAAGGAGTTACACAGTTCAAAAAGTTGTAACAGATGCGACAGCTCTCTGGTCTCCGCTAAACTAAAAAGATTATTCATAGTGTTCAATGAACTCAGATCAATATAATATTCATTTGCGATGATCAGAAATGCATTTGAATTTGATCCTAGTCTTGGTATGCATTAATGTCGTTAGGAATGTGGTAAAAGTCATTGGTCTTGTTTCAACCTTGTGTGTAAGCCCCCGTCTGCCTAAAAATGTTGAATTTTAAGATCTCTTCTGTGCATACATGTATCTTTTACAGGTATTATATTATATTATTTATTGAAATCCTCAGGTTGAAGTTTGGTTGAGTAGCGTATTTGCAGAGGTGACTGGTTGTAAATCTGGGAATGCGGTGTGTAAAACTAATTGGAGAGCAGGCAGAATTTCATTATTACAGATGAGGATGAAATTTTAGATCTGTGAACGATAAGGCAGTCATGTTGAAGTCGCATGACTGTTATAGGCTGTTAATGAAGTAAACAAATAAAATAAAATCCACATTGGAAATGATCTCGTCTTGCAAACAAATCATTTCGGAATTTCCAGAATCTTTCTTCAAAAAAACAGCGAGAGGCAGAGTCTCCAGCAATCATATAATATGGTGTGCCTGGCAATCGAATTTTAAAAATCAGAAACTGTTTTGAGTTCCAAATTCTTGTGCATATAAGAAAGATTTGAGTTTTAGCTAAATAAATTTGCCAGCCTTTCAATTTTAACTATATATAAAACTTGATGTCGAAATTAGAGTATATTGATATTAAAAGAGCTAGAACTAAATCCTTTTGAACAAGAAGCTTGTATACACTGATTTTTCATAAGATTCTCATCAAACATTTTAACACAATATCTTCCCGACTTTATTTTTCTATACTTTTCTCCAGGAAGCAGTTAATTTCATGACTTCATTTTTCTATACTTTCCTCCAAGATGCAGTTTTGACAGGGTACACCTGATTTTACAGATTAAACATGACCTTGATGGCACTACCACCACGAGCACTAGCTTCAAAAGCTTCTTCAACCTCCTTCTGTGAGAACCCGAACCTATGAGTTATCAGAGGCTTCACATCAATCTTACCACTCCTCAGGAATTCAAGGCATAATGGCCATGTGTTCTTATACCGAAAGACACCAATGACATCAACCTCCCTGCAAGAAAAAACCAAAATAGATAACTTTCCAGAGTGAAATGTGAAATGCTTAACCTGTAGTTATATTCAAAAAAGAACGAGAACTTTGTATTAGTTTGCCGATGCTTGAGCACCTATCCAACAAGCTTTAGATTTTTTTTTTTTTTTTTAAACCTGGCATTCCATCAGTAACCAAACTTTCATAGTCTAGTAGCAACTCGAAATACATGCGTCTATTTTATTTAACTTTTTGTATTATTACCCATATCAATCATGCCACTCGAATTAATATTTAGTTGTGCCCATTATTGCGGCTTGAATTATTCCAAATTCTCAATAAATCACCTTATTTTTCTTTCCTGTATCAATAGCTTCAATCTCCATACAATCTCATCCAGTGTAAGCCTCTAACTAGATTCCACTAATTTGTGGCATTGATGAATCCAAATATTAGAGCAAAATGACATAAAATCAAGTACCTTGCTGCAGCCGGTGTAAGAGGAACAGTCATCTCAATATGGCCCATTCCCACAAGGCAAACTTTGCCACCTGGCCTAGTGGCACCCAAGGCTGTTGACATTGTTTTGTTGAGACCTGCACAATCAAAGGTGACATCCACTCCAATTCCCATAGCTTTATGTATAAGCACCATTTCATCAGCTACATCCTGTAAAATAACAATCTTAAGGCATAGCAATTGGTTGCTGGATGACTAGGTGGGCAACTGAATTCAGACAGATTCAGGTCACCATCAAAGCAGAACTAACCTAAGGGAGGATTGGTTCTCAAGTATTCAACTAAACCAATTTATTGTAACCCATCTCGAGGTTTGGTTCTTTTGAGATTACCTTGTTACATTCTTTATCTATGTAATTGTGATCCATATAAAAGAGGTTTCACTCAATTCTTCAGTACAAACTTAAGAGAGTAAATTGCAATATTTCTTTTATCTTCTGAAGTCAGTTTCTACAAACCAAGAAGAGATATTTTAAGAGCTAAACCAACCCAATCCATAGATGATAGGTTAGGTTTGTCAACAAGATGACTCTCCAAGTTGCACATTTATTAAGATGCAAGTGGGTAATCTTGCCATGAGGAAGACTATACCAAATAATTAGTGGCAAAGGTAAAATGTATATTTTTTACATTATTAATGAAAATTATTTCTTCAAAAAATGTAAAAAGGAAACCTGAATATTTGTCGACACTTTAACTATGTCATCAGCACCAAGATCCTTGGCAACAGATAAACGGCAGTCATCCACATCCACAAGTACAATTCTGGGTGCTCCAAAAGCACGTGCTGCTAGCATTGTTACAAGCCCTATGGGTCCAGCTCCCATAATTAACACATTTGTTTCTGGACCAATATTAGCTCGGCGACAAGCATGAACACCAACACTTAAAGGCTCACACATTGCCCCTTCCTCCAAGCTCACATTATCTGGCAATTTAAAACATAGGTCTGCAGGATGCACCACCTATTCATAACAAAGAATACATCTTCAGCGCTAACTCTAATTGTCCAGGTAATCTATTCACACCTCATTCACTCTTTGCATTTTCCAGTAAATGTTACCACTGACCTAATTTCTACACATTTTAGTACTGGCCAATATGAGTAAACTTGGTATTCAATTATTGAAGACCTTATTACCATCTCAAAAATAAAAAGCTAATTAACAAATCAAAGTGCATCCAAATGAGAATTATAAATTAGTCAATGTCACCTTAATATGACAAGTGCGAAACTAGTTCATTGCTAATATCGACCTCCACAATTAGATGTTTAACTAAGTGAATGCATATTTCAATAAATAAAATCAAAGCACTAAATCACCAAAAATAATAAAACTTAAACTACACTTTCTGAGCAGCCAACTTCAGTCATACAAGCAAGGCCATAATGTATAATATATCGGTTAACCTGATTGGCGAGAGAACCATGTACTGGTGGCGTTGCAAAAAATCTCATTTCAGGGCATAGATTGTATCGACCTTCTTTGCAAAGGTTGCATCGCCAGCAACTGATGCCTGGTTCCAATGCCACACGGTCTCCAGGCACAAGATTCTTCACTTCACTTCCAATCTCATCGATGATCCCAGCACACTCATGGCCAATGATCATCGGCTCCTTCACTACAAAATCTGCAAGTCTCATGTTCTGAAAATAGACATGATATAAAAACAGACCTGTGAGGCATCAGAATTTAAAAAAAAAAAAAAAAAAAGACTTGACTCATCATTATAATTTAATTTACTGCTGCAGTAAATTCATTTCCCATTCTTGCAGTGCATAGGAGGAACATAAATTGCCAAGAAAAGAGGACCAAAGAAGGCCAATTTACCGTGTTTGGTGTTATGGATTAGACACAGGATTAAACTTTACAAAGCGAAAATACACGAATCAAGATCTGAGAAGACTGATTTTTGTTCAATTTTGATATACTTTTAGGGACCAAAGAGAATAAGTGAAATGGTCAAAGTATCAAATATGAACATTTCTGGATGAAATTGAAATGAAAAAACAGTTGATGAGATATGGAAGAGGGATGCACCTTGAGATAGTGAACATCACTTCCACAGATACCAACAGCTTTCATCCTTATTCTAACATCATGGGGTCCTTAAACACACAGAAAAAAATTAACAAATAAACAAATGATGAGTAGGAAATAAATTAAGCAACAGAGGGGGGTTTTAGAAAAATCAGATAGACTAGCACAAATAAATCAATTAAGAATCTTTACAAGAAACAAAAATCAGGGTCATACTCACCCACGATTGCTGATTAAAAAAAAAAAAGAAAAAAGAGATAGAGAGTTACCGAGAGGAGGGAGCTTGAAAGGCTGAATCTTGAGGTTGTTGATACCAAGAAGCCAAGCAGCCATGTTTTCTTCTTGCCCATCTTTGATTTCTCCATGAGACATCCCTCCTTTATCCATTTTGAATAACCTCTTAAGATAAACAGTACACACAGACAGTGAGCTTCCTTCCTGCCTTGATGATAAGTGAGGAACTAGGCAGAGTTTGAGATGATGATGAAGGAATCAAAGTATTTTACTTCTATTTTATTTTCAAGTCCCTATCAAAGATGTGAGTCCGAATTCAGAATAAAATAAATATAAAATCTTTAAAACTCTTTTTTTTTTTTTTAAATAATCTTTACGAGGAGGAGAGATGAAAAGAGGCGGAGTCGTGGGTCTATATACCAAAAATAAGAAAAAATCTTAAAACCACTCAGATTAATTATCTGAATTATAAAATACTCCTTCTATCTTAAAAAAAAATTATTCACTGTTATAAATATAATTGAAAAGAATAACAACAAAAAATATAGAGAGGATAATAATTTTTTTATTCTACCATAGAGTACAAAAGAGAAAGAAATATAAAATTTTTTTAATAAGAAAAATACAATTAATACTAATATAGAAATTAGAATATTCATATATTTAGAAAGACATCAATCAAATTCTATAATATATCATAATACTCCTCTTTGATATCTTTTACAAATAATATATTTCGTTAAAACTTTACTAAGGAAAAATCATATGGAAAAAAAAAATCTTAGTGAAAGAAAAAGAGTACATTATTCTTGTAGAGATTTGCGCCATAACACTGTCTCGTTAAAAACCTTGCCTAGAAAATCCAATGTGACAAAACTTAGGTCAAGGGTAAAAAAGTACAGTGCACTAAAATCTCCCCCTCATGAAAATATGATTTCTATCAAAAATCTTTTAGCCGATGCATACCAATTTTGTTGACTAACTTTTCAAATGTGATTTTAAAGAGTACTTTTGTAAACAAATATGTCAAGTTGTCAAACCATATACTTAATGATGTTTAAGTAATATCCACATATAATAATTTATTTATAGTACTCTTTTGAGATTTTACTTGTGCTATGAATATGCCTCACTAAAAACCTTAATAGAAAACCTAGTGGAAAAAACATAGCTAAGGAAAATAGCATATTTCATGCGCTATTTTATCATTACACAGATTGCTTCATTAAAATTTTTGTCCAAGAAAATCCTGTGGGATAAAAACTTGACTAAGCAAAAAGAGTACAATCATATACTAATTCGCTCTCCCTAATGAGGATAGATTTTAAAATGGCTTATACTAATTGATGAAATAATGTCGTTTAAATACCACATTAGGTAAAGACTTAGTACATAAGTCTGTTAGATTGTCATTCAAGCGAATTTGGTAGATATTTATTTTGGAGCTTATGTATATACAAGAATTTGGGTGAAGTTTATGTCTATTTCATTACCCTTGATATGACCACCTTTAATTTGTGCAATGCAAATTACATTATTTTCAAAATACAATAAGAGTGCTTTTAGTGAGGTATTTCAGGACCATAAAAATCTTTATAAAATTGCAGTATTACCATAAGTGAATATATAGCCAGTATAAGATTTATTATCATGGAGACTAAGCAAATAACCAATATTTGCATATAGATCAATTTCAAATATGAATCATAATATTAATAGTATATTGAAGATAACTTTTTACACCATTCTAATATCTCTTACTAAGTGCAGAGCTATACCTAGTTAGAAATTTTTCTTACAAATGCAATTTCAGGCCTAATACAATTTGCAATATACATGAGTGCCCCTATTATATATGGTACTTCAAGACCAAATAACTCTTTGTTATTTTATTTAGGTCTAAAAGTGTATCTCTTCATTTCAGGTGAGAGGACCACTAGTGGTATGTTTAAGAGAAAAAATTTATCCATACGAAGTTGTTTAAATACCTTTTTCACATAAGTAGACTGGTATATTATGACTCATTGATAATCGGTCTGCAGGCCAATATAAAATTTTATTTTATTTTTAAAATTTTCATCTCGAACTCACTTTTCAAATAGGTACATACTTATTTGAGTTCGTTAGGAGTCACACTGATATTTAAATCAACTTATATTGCAATAATAATATATACCATTCTATGGTCTTTTATAAATACAAATAGATATAGTGTATTATTCACATATCTTTCTTTCAATAAGAATTTACTTAAACAATCATATCATATGTCCATATTACTTTAATCCATACATGAATTTTTGCAATTTGATGAAATATATGTTACATATTTAATCTGTATTCATTTATGATATACTTAGTTTTTCTGGAACTCTTATTACTTTTGTAAGGCGAATAATAAGCCTTTCATTAACTGTCATACTAATTAGGTATCGGAGCATGATCATTTCTATAATAAGAAAATTATTTTTCTCATAGTCAATGATAGAATGAGTCTAACTCTACTTTAATTACCTCATTCCATGATGATCAATCATGTTTATGCTAATATTCAGTTATATTTATAGATTCTGGATTTATATTTTCTCTTGTAATAGCAAGATCTACTGTTGAGACAAATTTATCGTCAACGATAATTAAATTTCTATCAACTATTTTTTATATCACAAAAATAATTGAGATCTCATGGTTTTCATTTATATGATCATCAACTCCAAAAGCCACATTTGGAGAATTTAATTGTTCTGTTGTCTCATTCTGTGTCTCATAATTGATTATAGCTCTTTGACTGAAATCTTCTTTTTCAGGAGATTTTATGAGTGACGCTGCTTTTCTTTTCTGCGGATTTTTATCTTTAGTTCCAATTTACTATCCATGTTTCTAGTGTGTAGTGAGATTGATTGATTTTCTATTTGCAATTGGAATTACAACTCTTGTTAGGGTATTAGCAGCTATAATATGAGACTTTGTTACTCTTTTAGCATCTATAAATGCATTTGACAGTTAAGTTACAATTTGTTACAATTGTATTATTTTGTAAACTTCTAGTTCACTCTAACTATCATTTTGTGAACTTCTAGTTCACTCTAACTTATACATGGATCAAAAGTATTTAAATGATTTTTCTTCCAATAAGTTTCTCGACATTTTTTAGCACTGCAGGTGCTTTTTCTCCTCCTAATGTCGAGAAATATACCTCATCAAAATAAATTCTCAGTCTCTTTTGTGGACTCATTATTGTATATTGAGATAGTGATATTAATATATTCATGGCACAAAAAATTTATGGCTCGTGTCATTGTACAAGTTTCAAGGGAGAGTATATATGATATACACAATGGTATTTATGCTAAACTTTTAAGGTTTAATTATTGAATTATAAGTTCAATGCTTGAATTGTATGTTCAATGCAATATGTTGTGCATGTATACTGAGGATAAAACAGTAATAAAATAACTCATTATAATGCACAACTTATAAAATCCTTGCAAATTATTCTTTCAAGAAGTTTACATAAAATCACCAATATTGAACTGAGTTATGTCATTTATATGGGCGGTTCCTCTTTCAAAATCTCATGATCTACCAAATAATTTATAGCATTCACTTCGAGAAATGCGGTTGTACTAGTGAGCATTGTTTGATAATTTTTCGTTAGCAATTATTCTTTCAAAATTCTTATAATCTATTTAATGATTTATAACATTCACTTCAGAGAACTTCTAGTTCACTCTAACTTATACATGGATCAAAAGTATTTAAATGATTTTCCTTCCAATAAGTTTCTCGACATTTTTTAGCATTGCAGGTGCTTTTTCTCCTCCTAATGTCGAGAAATATACCTCATCAAAATAAATTCTCAGTCTCTTTTGTGGACTCATTATTGTATATTGAGATAGTGATATTAATATATTCATGGCACAAAAAATTTATGGCTCGTGTCATTGTACAAGTTTCAAGGGAGAGTATATATGATATACACAATGGTATTTATACCAAACTTTTAAGGTTTAATTATTGAATTATAAGTTCAGTGCTTGAATTGTATGCTCAATGCAATATGTTGTGCATGTATACTGGGGACAAAACAGTAATAAAATAACTCATTATAATGCACAACTTGTAAAATCCTTGCAAATTACTCATTCAAGAAGTTTACATAAAATCATCAATATTGAATTGAGTTATGTCATTTATATGGGCGGTTCCTCTTTCAAAATCTCATGATCTACCAAATGATTTATAGCATTCACTTCGAGAAATGCGGTTGTACTAGTGGGCATTGTTTGATAATTTTTCATTAGCAATAGAATTCTTATAATCTATTGAATGATTTATAACATTCACTTCAGAGAATGCAGTTGTACTAGTAGGTATTGTTTGATGATTTATCATTAGCAATTATTCTTTGCAACTACTAGAAGATAAATAATATTTGTAAATTTTCAACTTTTATACTGTTACTATAGGAGCATGTAACTTTATTACTACACAATTTCAGCTGTGAAATTATTTTAAACATGGTTCAATTATATTCTAAAATAGATTTCAAGTCTTGTAAGCATAAATTTAGCCAATCATATTAAATTTATGGTAGTATTACATCTTTCAAATGATCATATCGATCTTTAAAGCTCTCATCGATAATACAAAAATCTTAAATAGGGAGATATTCAGCCTTTAAATCCCATTTACATATAGTATAAATATGATCAAATTTTTTGTATTGGAAATAAAATAATAATATTAAATTGATTTTCTTAAAAATCCATAACTCAATTGATTTTTGAGAAAAATAAAGAAATTTGAACTAATTTCATGTAAAAACTCAAATAATTTATAAATCAATCCAACCATTTACAATAAATTCATGTTTATAATGGAGTAATAAATTTTCAATTATTTCAAATTTTATCTAGAAACTAAACACATAAATAATATAAATTTTATACTCAAAAGTCAAAATAAGACAATTACTATAAAATATATTTACATCGGGCCAAGTTGAGAATAAGTAGCCATTAATTATAAGGCACAACAATCTTTATACTAGAATTCTAGTTAAAAATAAAAAAATAATATGTAATGACATAAGTAAATTATAATTGCTAAACAGAGAAACCAATATATATATATAACATATTTATCATGGCATATTTATAATTTCACTAAGAAATTTAGGCCATAAATACTACGAGTATAAATGAAAATCTCTCTTGAGTAAAATTGAGCTAATTATCCATTTCACGGGATTTTAAAACTCCAAATATATTAATTGATCGATTAGTAAATTACATAGGTTCAAATCTTTAAAATATATAGTATACACTATAATCATTCTATACTCCTAGTATAAACAGAGTTTACTGTATAATATATAAACTAAATTCTTCATAAATAATCATCTCAATCATGTCCAAAAAAAATGCAAAAGAAAAACATAAATTTCCTATCTATATGTCATATATATAACACTGTTTATTTATTAAAATAAAATCATCAGTAGTATATATATAACAGATTAACCAATTAAATATTTCAAATATCTGGTGTAATTTGTAACCCATTAAAATTATTAAAGGAAGATAAAATATGGCAAACAGGAAGTTCACCTTGTAAAAATTACTTAAAGTATCAAACATGTCAAACTGTTCTTGGACAAATGAAAAATCTTTAGCAGTATTAGATTTTCAATACCTGAATGAGTGATACCAGTTAATTCATATATTGTTATGCTTAATTTCATATTCAACAAAATCAAAATTAATGGGCAATATGCTACATTGGTTTGTTGCTCTCAATTTCACATCAACAAATTATACTACCATGATAATATAGCATGAGAATCCCATAAGATAAATAATTAATTAAGACTAATTCAAGAATTTTAATATTTAGTATTCATGATAAATAATTCTTACTTGTGATGTCAAGGGTCATTAATTAACATTATCTAATATAGGATCATAATAAAATTAGTCTTTTAAAAACTTATAGACAATGTATTTAGTTTTTCAGGAACATAAAATAATTCTTTAATGAATTGGGATACTAAATTTTAGGATACTTAGTTTTTCGTGAACTTAGGCAAAAATTTTTTAGAAATTTATACTTTAGTTATTTATTTAATTAGTTATTCAGAATCTATAAATAATACTAGTTTCTTTAGAAACTAGAATTTGAAATATAGATAGCTATTTATTTAATTAGTTTTTTAGGAACTATAAATAATAATAGTTTCTTCAGGATCTAAAATTTAGAATATGTTACTAGTTATTTGGAAACTATAAATAATACTAATTTCTTCCGGAATTAAAATTTAAAATATGGTACTAGTTTTTCAAGAACTATAAATAATACTAATTTTTTCAGGAATTAGAATTTAGAATATGATACTAATTATTTAAGAACTATAATTTACTTAATGAAAATTAAATAACATCAAATAATAATTTTTTTTCATAAAAATGATGGTCATGTATATAAAACAACAACAAAAAAAGAATGATTATGTGACTTAAAAAAAAATGATTTTATAGTTATGTAACTTAAAAAAAAAAACCATTTACATCCTAAAATAAAAAAATGATTTTATAGGTATGATTTTAATATATATATATATATATATATATATATATATATATATATATATATATATATATATATATATATATATATATATTAAATCATAAGCATATGTCTTTTTGAGAACATATATGATTCATATATCATTCGAAATGATAAAAAAAAAATACCTTGGGGAAAAAAATGGTAAAACAAATTTTTACTGATAACGTATTATAAATATAATAGAAAAGAACAATAATAGAGAATATAGAGAAGATAATAATTTTCTAGTTCCACCATTTTATAGTATTAAGCCTTTTATATAGAGTACAGAAAAGAAAAAAATAGGAAACTTTTATAATAAGGAAAATATAATTAATACTAATATGAAAATTAGAATATTCATGTATATGGAAAGATGTAAATCAAATATTATAATATATCATAACACCTACTTCTTTTTTCACATAATTGAAAAAATTTATTAATTATTTATTAATTTATAAATTTTATTATATTTTTTCACTTATATTTATATATATATATTCATTTATTATTATCTTTATTATTAATTTAAAAAATACACACATTTCTTTTAATAAAAAAAATTGACAGATATTTATTATTATTTTTAAAATAAATAAATATTTTAAAATATTTCAAAAAGAAATAATGCATAATTTTATACGAGCTAGTGAATTTAATTTGCCTCAAAATTACTCCTAAAATACAGTGCATAATTGTCTTAAAGCGTCTGTAGCATATTGTGGTTTATTATCCATATCCATTCCATCGCTGCCTGTGGCTTAAATTTAAAGATAAAGATCCGAACGGTCCAGCGTGACAGAATCTTTTTTATTTGGGTTTCGACTTCTTCGAAACTCCGCCACACTGCCACTGGAATCCAGTTAGGATACAGTGTCGTTCAATTTTAAACACTTGAGACTTTTAGAATCAACGGCTTGTCGTTCTGCTTTTTATTTATTTATTTTTTTGAATTGCACGTTGGAGATGGTTAGCAGATGACGCATTGGGTCGTTGGTTGATCATCAAATAAAACTACGTGTCATTTTACTTCTATCATTCTTTTAATTTTAACTGTTGATCGACGCATGATTTTAAAAAAAAAAAAAAAGGGAGGCTAGTCGAATGATCCAAATTTTTTAATTTCTAGTGCGTCAAAATTATTAAAATTATTTTCTTATAAACAAATGGAAAAATGAATTTATTATTAATTTTTTTATTTTAGTTAAAATCATCATTTTTAATCTTTTTTTTAGTATATCATTTTTAATCATTAAATATCTCTTTTTTTATAAAAATATTTAAAATTTTGCTCTCATTTTCTTTATTGTTTTTAAAATGAACTAAAATAAGAAAAAAAATAAATAGAGAGGAAAGATAAGTAAAATAAAATTTATTTTAATGTTTTAATAAATAATTTGTTTAAATAGATTTAGTTTATTTATTTGATTCTAAAATAATGGTAAAATTAAAAAGAGTATGAAAATTGTTTAGTGAACCTATATCAAATCAACCGGACGATTCATTGCATCCAATGAAGAGTAAAAAGCCGTAATATAATCATCATGTTTCCTTGTTTTTCAACGTTTCTTTTTTATTCTAATTAGCTTTACAAAATTTGAAGATACTGTAACGTTTAAAATGTAATTATCTTTATTTTTTTTTATTAAAAATTAAATTATATTTATCAATAATTACGTTCCACCGATATATAGCATATAATTACTCCGTTAAATCACCCTCCTGCTGCTGCTGAGTTGGTCTGAGTTATCCGAAAATGATATGATAAGCTAACAGCTTCCACGTCATCATTTATGTTTTGTTTTTATCTAACCAATTGGCTGATACGATACAATACAATAATAAATTAGGCTTCTTTGTCTGGTTCAAGAGTAAGGAACCTCTTCAGAATAATGTGAAATCCGAAATGTCAAATGGTGGTGATATTATGGCGGGGAAAGAAGTACAAGAAGGAGACAATATGGCTGCCTGGCTTCTTCAGATCAATACTCTCAAGATTCAGCCTTACTACCTTCCTCCTCTTGGTAAGGCCTCTCTCTTTGTTTTTGTTTATGTGATCAAAATTGGATTAGTGGGTCTGATTTGGAAAACAAATTGTACCATTAATGAGCGTAATTAAATCAAAGATATGGGAGGAAATTGAATTTTCTTTCGTTTTTTCACTTGTGATTGTAGGTCCTTGTGATGTTAAAGTTAGGATAAAGGCTCTTGGTATTTGTGGAAGTGATGTTCATCACTTCAAGGTGAAACCTCTAGTGGGTGTTTAGCAAAGTTTTTTGATGTATTAGTTTTCAATAGCCGCATCCAACCCATTTGGTTATTTAGTGGCTGTTAGTCAAAAGTTACCGTTTACAAAAGCTCCAATTTAGAGTATAATTATTTTAAATTTGTTAATTTCATGGTAGTTGCTCTGATTACTTGTGTCTTCTTCAACGCCAGACAATGAGATGTGCAAATTTTATTGTGAAAAAGCCTATGGTCATAGGACATGAATGTGCTGGTGTCATAGAAGAAGTTGGGAGTGATGTGAAGTCTCTAGCAGTAGGAGACCGTGTAGCATTGGAGCCTGGAATCAGTTGTCGAAGATGCAATCTCTGCAGAGATGGCCGCTATAATTTGTGTCCTGAAATGAAGTTCTTTGGATCTCCGCCAACCAATGGCGCTCTTGCCCATAAGGTCAGCAAATGTTGCAATGAAATGGAGTTTTTTAAGTAATATATATATAACCTTTATACTTTCCAAGGGTTAAATTCTTTCTTTTGGGTTAATTTGGCTTCCATATCTTGATTTATTGTTCATACCATTACCAGGTAGTGCATCCTGCAAATTTATGTTTTAAACTCCCTGAAAATGTGAGTTTGGAGGAAGGAGCAATGTGTGAACCCCTCAGTGTCGGTGTTCACGCTTGTCGCCGAGCAAAAATTGGTCCTGATACAAGTGTATTGATCATGGGAGCAGGACCAATAGGCCTCATCACCTTGTTGGCTGCTCGTGCATTTGGTGCTCCTAAAGTCATGATTGTTGATGTTGATGATCGTCGTTTATCCATTGCAAAGAATCTTGGTGCTGATGAGATTCTTCAAGTCTCAACTAATGTGAAGGTTACCTCTCGTTTTCCTCGTCATTTTACATTTTTTAAATATCCAGAAACAGAAGAAGCTGCACACACTTGAAAGAGAAATTACAACGCTTTTGTTTCTGCTCTGTTTAAACTAGTGTTTTTGCAGGATGTAGGTGAAGAAGTAACAAAGATACAAAATGCTATGGCCTCAGGCATTGATGTCACCTTTGATTGTGTTGGGTATAACAAAACCATGTATACAGCTCTGAATGCCACACGTTCAGGTGGCAAAGTTTGTCTCATTGGCTTAGCCTTGAGTGAGATGACCGTCCCTCTTACTCCAGCTGCTGCGAGGTAATTCCCTTCTCTCTGTTTCAATGGCATGTATATGTTTTTAGTCCATTAGACTTCAACGGAGACAATTCTAGTACTACCAAACCAAAGCTTATTGGTCAATAGCCCACACTTTCAACAAAAAGATCGATAATGAAGATGTTGAATATATATATATGCCTAATGAGTAAAGGCTGTTGTTGGCTGTAGGGAGGTTGATATTATTGGCATATTCCGTTATAGGAACACATGGCCGCTCTGCATCGAATTCTTGAGGACTGGGAAGATTGATGTTAAACCGTTGATAACCCATAGGTTTAGCTTCTCACAAGAAGAGTTGGAAGAAGCCTTTGAAACTAGTGCTCGTGGTGGCAATGCCATTAAGGTCATGTTTAACCTGTAAGCATTAAAGAGCTATTCATTTAATTAGATGCTCTTGGATTGATTCTAAGTTTTCTTCATTATCCATAGTTCATTGGAGGAAAGCTGAACTGTGCATATGTAATAAAAATAAATAAGTAAAATAAAATGCAATATTGTAGCAAAATTTTCTGCATTTGGCTGTAGCTTGTAAGCAAGAACGTCATTGCAAAATAATGAAGAAATGCAAGATACAGGGCCAAAAATAATATTTTCAACTTCCCATTGACATGCAGGATACACAACCATAAATCACAGTTATTGAGATTATAATAATCTCGCCCTTTTCTATTAAAAATGACTATTTTCCCGTAGAAACAATTTTGTAGTACTTGGTATATTCACCTCCGGTCTTGAACCTGGCTATGATTTTATTCATAAACTTAGGAGATCAGACATCAATAACCAGATATTTTAGCCATATTATGATCTCATATATGAGAATGCTTGTTCCCCTCCATGGTTAGCCATATTATGATCTCATATATGAGAGTGATTGTTCCCCTCCATGGCCATGCTAATCCTAGGTTTCACTTTCACCGAAGAAAACCTTAATAATTAACCCATCTTGCAGGTTCCTGAGCAGTGGAACTGTTTCTGAGCATAATCCTGTTATTGTGTTACCCGACCTCTCAGACATAGCTTTAGCTTACACATACTATCACCACATATTGCAGTAGAGTAACAATAAGCTCCTTCAAATCATCATGAGGTCTAAATAATTGTGCCGCCACCACTTACATGCTTGAATGAGCACCTCTCCATTAAAATTTATCCTCCCTATGCATCATTTCACCAAGATGAATGGAAACTCCAGCTAGTAGTTTTTGGATCAAAAGTTCAAAACCATGAATGGAATCATCTAAAGATCAACGCCAGTCTCACTAATGTGAGGTAAGATTCAACTCGGTTTTTTCATGCTGCAGCTCATGCTTGCCCAATTTTACTATTACTGTGATTCACTAACTGAAATGAACCACAGAAAGTCCATTATACAACAGCACTTACAAGGAATGGGCCCTGAGAATTATCTGTCATTACCCCATTGACCTCGATGGAACTGCAACCTGAAGGCTTTTGCACATCTCCTTCCACCATTAATTCTCTCATTTTTGATGCATCATCCCATCTATCAGAACCAGCATAAGTGTTTGACAAGAGAACATAGTTCCCACTGTTAGAGGGATCTAGCTGAAGAAGCTTGCTTGAAGCAATCTCAGCAAGGACCAGATTTCCATGAAGCTTACACGCACTTAACAATATCCTCCATACTACAACATCTGGAATTACCGGCATTGCTTTTATGAATTCATAGGCCCTGTCTAGGTTGCCTGAGCGGCTCAAAAGATCCACAACGCACCCATAATGCTTCATTTCTGGCATTAATCCATAAACTTTTTCCATACTTCCAAAAAATTTCAATCCTTTATCTACCAATCCAGCATGTGTGCAAGCTAGTAATAGCCCCATGAAGGTTCCATGAGTTGGTTGAACGCCATCTCTCAGCATCTGTGAGAATAACTCAAGTGCCTGATTTACAAAGCCATTAACAGCAAGGCCTGAGATGACTGATGTCCATGAGACATTATCCTTCTTTTTCATCTCACAAAACACATCCCATGCTTTCTCAACAACCCCACATTTGCAGTACATATCTATTAAAGCATTCCCCACATAAACATCTGCTCTTACACCATGGTTATAAATATATTCATGAACTGCCTGCCCAACATCAAGCGAACCCAAACGAGCACAAGCGGAAAGCACACTAGCTACTGTAATCTCATCTGGTTTCACATTAGCTTCCATCATATCTTGAAAAAGCCTCACTGCTTCAGAAGATTGATTAGCTTGAGCATAACCTGTGATCATAGAAGTCCATGAAATGACATTTCTTATAGACATATCATCGAAAAGTTTCTTAGCAGTAACTAGATCCCCCACTTTTGCATATCCAGTAATCATTGCATTCCAAGAGACGGTGTTTCTTTCTCGCATCCCATTGAAAACTCTCCGCGCCAAATCCACCAAACCACGCCGCACATACATATCGATCAACGTGTTGCCTAAATACACATCAATATCCACATGATTATCCTCAAGGTATTTCACCATAGAATCCACAATACCTCCATCAGCCCCTAAATAACTACAAGCTAATATAACTTGAACCATTGTAACGGCATCAGCAATCACATTTGCTTCCTTCATTGAATTAAACAAACACAAAACCTCCTTAAACCTATTGCATTGACTATACCCACAGATCAAAGAGTTCCAAGAAACCAAGTCTCCGTCCCGCATTTGATCGAACACCTTCTGTGCCAATTCCAATTCACCAAACGATCCATACATACGAATCAAAGCATTTGCTACAAAGAGATAAGATTCAAACCCAAGTTTCAAAGCATGAACATGAAATATCTTACCATGACAAACATCCTTAACACGAGAACAAGCCTTGAACAAAAAGATAAATGTCAAATTATCACCAAGTATTCCTTGACAATACATTAGATTATTATACATGTCAATTGCTTCATTTGGTTGTTCACTTTGAGACAAACCACGGATCAAGTAGTTAAAGATTAATACTGTAGGCTGCTCAATTTGACTGAAAACAAGAAGGGCTTTATGAAGATGAGAGGAAGATAAAGCATATGATTTTATAACTTCTGACATTGAAAAAGGGTCTTTGTGGAGTTGGGTTCTAATGAGGTGTGCATGCAGCTCTTTGATTGAGCAAATGGGGACTGGATTCTTGATTACTCGCTTGGTTTTTTGGGTCGTCAAAGAGACGGTGAAGAGCCGCAAAATGGGTCTTGCCAGCTTCATGAGGAGCAGCCGTTGCTCCGAGTCAAATTTGAATTAAAAATAGATTTTAGGCGAAGGACAAATTTACATCCAGTTATCCAGAGTTTCACACCACCAGCAGCCATTTTGATGGCATCCGGCTAAGTACGATACTTAGATATTCTCACTTGTTATGAAAATTTAAATTGAAAATATTTATAATTGAGAAAATATTTATTGATCATTTGATTTTTTTCGAATTAAATTATTTTGATTTTTCTTTTAATATAGTTGTAAAAATTAATAATTATTCATACCAAAAACTGTACTGAATTATACTAAACCGCCTCAAACTAAGGAAATGAAATTAAATCTGATTTAATGGATATATATATATATATAGAGAGAGAGAGAGAAAGAGAAAGAGAGACACATTTTTTATATTAAATTGGCAATACATTTAGGGAAATTTAATAATGTATAAGTAAATTTAATTATTACTTTGTAATTTGTTTCTTATTTTAACTTGGTAAATTATAAATAAATTTTTTTAATTATACACTATATAGTTTGATTTTTGTTTTTATTATATGTATTGATTTAATTTTAAGTTTAAATTGAAAAATATAATTTTAATTATTTAAAAATAAAAAATCATTGAATCTCCGTTTTGTAGAAAACACTAAACTGTCCCATTATACTAGAATTTCTGTCCCAAACCGCACCAAAAATTGAAATGGTTCTGTATGGATATTTTTCTCTATAATTCAGTTATGGAGATTCCATTTTAAAAGTTTTTGAAATTTGTTTTAATTTTTAAGATTTTCAAATTTTCAAATTCTCTCGAACTGTTTTTAGCTCAAATGGTGATCAGCTTGTTAATATAACATGGACGTAAAAAAAAATTACTTTTCTTCTATTTTTTATTAATACAACTTATTAAATTTTCTTTTTAAAATATAATTTACTAAACTTTCTATTTCAAAAATACTCACCTTAAATTTAGATTATAAATATACCATAAATATAAAAAAATATTTTTGAAAATTAAAATATTTTAAAAAATTTTTAAAAAAATTATATTTGATGAAATTTCCTTTAGAATACTTCGGCCCACAGTTTTTGGGCATCACATCAGCCGACGGATTTTTTTTAATAAATTAGGACATAAATTGCAATCAATCCATCTAGGGACCATTCAATACTAACTTTACTTGTGCGTTGCATTAGATTTTAAGAATAATTTCAAAATTAACTTATCAAAAAGCCACATCAGCAATAATTTTTATAAGCAAAAAATATTTTATATTTATATTTATAGTGTTTCTATGGTTACTTTATTTTAAAATAAAGTAATCTACTTTATTTATAAAAAATAGATATTTTTAGGAAAAATTATAAATTTATTTATATTTTTTTGTAAAGTAAATTATTTTTTTCGCATTCTATTTAATTGTGAAAAAAATTTTAATTTTATAAAAATATAATTTATTTTATATAAATTAATAATTTAAGAGAAAAATAATTTTATAATTATGAAAAAAATATATTATTTAAAAAAATCACAATTTTCATATAAATGACATCGTATAGGCAAATATTTAAATTATTTTATTTTAAAATAAAGCACAAAATTTTATTTTTTTATAACCTACATAATAGTAATAAATTATAAATATAATTAAAATATTTAAATTATTGTAATTAAATTAACCTACTATTATATTTCACTAGTTAAAAATGAGAAATGTTGGAATAATTGAGCTAATATTTTAAATTTATATACCTATAAACTTTATAAATTACCTGAAAAATGTTAAACTATACAACATTTAAAAATCTTAAACTATACAATTTTTAATAAATTTATTCTATTCTCTCAAAATGTTTAATAAATTTATTCTATTCTTTCATATCCTATATTTTAAATTTTTCAACAATTTTCTGCCATTTTTTCATATTTTTCACGCAAAACCCTATATTTCAATTTTTTTTTCGAAAATACAATTTGGTGATGAAAAATGAAAAACACAATGACTGTTGCTAATGTTTAATTTTTTGTGTAAAATGAAAAAAAAAAAATAAGTCAGCAAAATATTGATGACTCATCTAACATATTCAAAATGGTATGTTTAAGTAAATCTCAAATTTTTGTTATAATATCTCGAAAATCTAATTAGCATAGAGCTTTGATTTCATTGCTTTGATATCTAAAGCTGTGTGTAAACATGATAATACTGAATCGTTAATGTCTTGGAGTTAGAAAATTTAAGTAGAAGATTCTTTTGGTATCGATTGAGGCAACATATAATATTATTCATGTGAAATTATCACATTTTTTAATTTTCTATCGTTAGATTGTATTTTAAAAAAATTAAATGTATAGGCATTTGTGTGAAGTGATAAAATAGTTTAAAAAAATTTGAATTATAGGTTTTTGTGTGAAAAATCTGAAAAAATATAATAAAATTATTAAAAAATTTAAATTATTAAAAAATTTAAAGTATAGATATTTGTGTGAAAAATCTGAAAGAATGGGACAAAATTATTAAACATTATATAATTTGAGATTTTTTAGTTAATTAGGCCTTTTAATTTTATATGTTTATTTTCCAATTTTATTTACGAGTAATTTTTCCATTTATTTTTACATTTAATGGTGAATATTACGCTGATATGACTCATCATATTTATTTCAATATGAAAATATTTTAATCCAACTTATATACATAAGTTTATAAATGAATAAGTATTAAAACACATTCATATATAAAGTTAATTGATTTATACTATATTTAACACTTGCTTAATTATTAGAGGCCAACTTAATTAGAAATCAATATTATCAGTATAAAGTTTGACAGGTTATCTTCTAGGATGTCTAGGCGACTTATGTAGGCATATTGAATAGTAAATGTTAAGAGCATCGATTCTGGTAGGTTATGGTCATTTTAGTTAATAGAAATTAAATGAGAATGGTGGGAATAAAGTTATATGCTGTCACTTTCAATAGTTCTAGGCATGGAAATTGTGGTGCTAAACCTTTGTTGATAAATTGATATATACTTTAATGAATAAGAGTATGCATCCCCACCAATTAATTAATAATAATTAGTGATGCTTTGACGTAATATTCAACATTGGCCATCAATTCATATCCTTAACAGAATATGGCTTAAGATATTATCATTAAATTGAATAATGATATAACAGAATATGGCTTAAGATATTATCATTAAATTGAATAATGGTATGGATGCAGACTCAAATATCCGGCATGATTCTTGATCACTAATCTTTAGTCAGTTTTATCTTGTTTACTTATTACATATTGACGTGAAACAATTTTGCTTTCCTACACCACACTCCAATTTGATAGTTCCTTCAGAAAAAAGTTAAACCTACCTGTACCTGTTGGTCTTATTCAAGTTTCTACTCATATATTAAGCTAATTTCCAAGTTCCAACCCATCATCTTTACCAACCTCTATGGGATTTACACAGTTGGTAATTATAGTAATAGATTTGATTAAAATTTTTATCACAAAAGATATACAAAAAAAATATCAGAGCAAAAAGTAATTTGATGCTAATAATAAGAAATAATAAAAGATTGACACTTTAATTTAAAGTGTGTGTTAGATGTGATAAATAATATAAATTAATATAATAATTTAATTTTATAAAAATAATCATATCAATGTATCTATATGATGTTGTAAACAATTCTCAGATCTCATGTTTGAATTTCTTATTCCTTCCACAATTACCTAACATGCCAAACCTTCGTACATAATAAGGAGGCCAGATACAAAATAAAAGGTTTGGCAAACAATTAATTTATTAGTTGGTTTGAATTAAATCTCATATTTTAATTAATTTTGATGCCAAGTGTTTTAAACTTTTAATTGAATTTAATGGTCCTTAATCACTCTCTTTCTCTTTTGTTAATTACATAAATCACTTTTTTTTTTATTACATTAAAAAAAAAAATCTTTTAAGACACTGTAGCATGTTCGCCTGGGTGTCTCACCTTGCATCTTATCTAAGTCGGCTTCAGATTCAAAACTGGAGATGGCGAAGGCCTGATCTTAACTAATAATACTCACAGATTTTATTGATAATAATAATTTTTTATTTGAAAAAATAATAATAAAAGAAAAAGCTAAGATTGACCATAATTCCAAGAAGCTGCTACGAAAGACTAATTAAGATGTTTTATATGCTATGTGATCTATCTGATTGTCTAAGTTGCATTGGAATGTAAATGAAAAACACGGTACAAAATAATATAAATACAAAGATATGATAATTTTTAAAAATATAGGATATGAAATGTTGAGAAAACGTCATATAAAAAATATATATTTTACATATAAAAAAATATAAGTATTTCATTATCAATTATACTATTTCATTAATTTTAATAATTTCTTAATAAAACTATAAAAGTACTATAATACAATTAAATAATTACAATAACTGAATAAAATATTTTTCTATAATAATGGTATAAGTATTTTGTTATCAATTACTATTTCATTAACTGAATATATAATATAATTAAAACACCATTATTTTTTTTCCATATAGTCTTTTCCAGTTGTTTTTGTTTTCTAATTAGGATTTGAATGTTTTTTTTTCCCTTTTAGTCTAGTGTGTCTTTAATTTCCAATTAGGATTTGAAATTTTTTTCCATTTTAGTGTATTATTATTTTTATTTTCTTATCAAGATTAATTAGTTTTCAATTAAATTTTTTAGAAGTGTTCAATAAGTTTCCAAGAGTTTCTTAAATTTTCGAAATTCAAAAAAAAAAGATAATGGGAAACTTTTTTAAGTTTCTGAAATATTTCCTAAAAATTTTGAGAATTTCAATGTCCGAAATGCATCTAACATAGAAACATTGAACTTATAAAAAGTTTCCTAATAACTTTAGTGATTATGTCAAATTTTAACAAATCAGATGAAGTTTAAAAAAGAATTTAATTGATTGACTCTTAGGGTGAATGATCCTAAGAAATAAAATTCAAATAAATTAAATTAATGAAATTGATATAAAATTAAAAAAAATAAATTATATGAGTAGTATTGTTAAGATAAATATGAAGGTTAATGCCACTGAGAGTCATTGAATTATTCTCTATTTAAGAAATGCAATGTTGCTTAATCCTTGGACAGTTAAGTTCAAAGAATTCATTGAGACAATTTAAGTAATTTCATTACTTTGAATAACAAATAAGTTGTACATATTGTTTCCTCCTATAGCGGATTGGCATAAGCTTATACGGATGGGGCAACAACGAGATTTCCAAGAAGATAAGAGAGGCTGTGGGAGGTGTATTTCACACGCATTATAGTTTTGTTACAGTTGCTTCTTTATCCCACTGGATATTTGCTTTGCCTATAAATTAGAGTTAGCTGCTGTAATTTGGCATTTGTCATACTTGGGAGGTAGGTTGACATCGCTTATGGTTAGAATGTGATATATTACAATGTATTAAGAAGAGATCTCATGAGGTTCCTTGGAAGTGGAGGACTCGATGGATGCAATTTTTTTTTTTTATTGACAAAATAGAATTTGTGGTTTTGCATGTTTATCGTGAGGGTAACTTAGTAATGGGTACTTTGACTAATTGTGCTCTTCAAGTTTCTTTGTCATTTTGGTTGCATCATCCTCAAAAGTCTTGTTCTAATTTAATTGTTCGAGATAGTATACGGATGTGCCTAATTATTTGATCTACTTGGTTGTATTTTTTTTTTTTTTCTATCTTTAATAAAGTGGCTTTGGGAACTATTCTCCCAGGCAAATTTATATAAAAAAAAGATGTACATATTGTTTGATCACAAAATTACAAAATTGGTTTGAATCTAAGAAATGCTATCCACCTGTGCCAAACTATCTATAAGTCTATTTCTATCGAAGATTTATTGAGGCCCTATATCCTCCTAGCATAATTAATTACTATCCATTTTGCTTTGTGATTATTACCCTCTCTATACCATAGTATCTTATTATGATATTTGCCAGAGGTATAGAAAATACTAACTCTTTGCATTCAAAAGAAAATCTAAATCAACTTTGCAATATATATGCATATATAGATATTACGAGATTACACACATATATCCCTAATAAAAATGAAATATATAATTAGTAATATATATTAGTGTGTTACAAGAATAGTAGTATCAAGTGTTTGTTTTATAATGAAAAAAAAAAGTTATGGATTTAAATTGTGAAAGTCTTAAATTACCCCCTTTAAATATTTTCTGTGTTCAAAAAAAACAAAATAGAAAAGAATGTAAAAGAGATATATAAGCAATATTAACACATAAAGACAAAAATGATATGTGAAAATGTGTATATAAAAGAGAAATAAATTATGAACTTAAAAAAGAAATCTCTCTCTTTCCTTGTTATTTCATTGGATTTTTCTATTATATTCAAATTGTCCTATAAATTTAAAAAGAAGTTGAATTGTTCAAACTCACGAGAGTGACTGGGTCTGCTGATTGTAGCTAGTGGTCCCCCAGTGATCTTTAAGCATGCCCTAGCTGCAAAGTCAAGGCCTCTGGCCAAGTCTCAATACTCGTTTTAATTTGGTCCACTTACTATAACACCAACAATATTTGGGTATGTATATGCGCCAAATAACTTTCAAATGTTGAGTGTTGATGTATTAATCTTTTTTTTTTTTTTTTTGTATAAGAAATGTTTTTACAGTTTTATTTGCAAAATCATCCTTAAATTTTACTAAGGTATAGTTAGAATACCAATGTAAAACTTCTTCTAAATGTGATGAGTATAATATTTTTCATTGAAGAATAAAATAATATATTATTTTGTTCTCTAATCAAATGGGTTAGAATTTTATGAGTTAGAAAATGAAGGTAACTGGTAAGTTTGTTATTTTTAAACAATTCTCACCAATTTAGAGAAATTTCTCGATAAAAAAAAAAGGCCTAATACTTCCTATACTTTTGAAGGGAGTAAAATAAGAAAATCTTGATAAGGTTATTATTAACTACTAACAGAATATACTGATTAAAATGGTGAGAGATAAGTACAAATAACAACACACTGAATGGTTTGTTGTTGACAATAAAATCGTAAAAAGATGAATAGCATAATTAATATAGGGAAGGAATTAATGGGTAGCAATTAAGCTAAGTAGCAATCTAAGATTTTGGGGTTAGTTGGATATAACTTTTGTTGGGGCTTGTTTTGTTTTGATAAGTGATATTAAAATCAAATCGGACTGACTGGTCAGATTAGTTAAACTAAAAATTGATTATTGATTTAATTTAGAATTTTAAAAATTAAATCTAATAAAATGGTTGTTTTAATATAAAAAAATTAAAAGTAAAGTAAAAATTAAAAAATAAAAAAGCCGATCAGATTATTGAATTATATTAGATAAATTAATCGAATAATAAATTAATGAGAGGACTGATTTATTGTCCAATTTAATTTCAAAAACATTGGTTTTGGTGGTTACAGTTTTTCTAAAGGTTGCAGGTGGGGAGAGCGCAATTTCCTCACGCAATACTCCACTTCTCCACGCCATCCTCACCTCCCTCGTCCCCACCATAATCTATCTCTCATATTTTGGAGTTTTCCTTCCCAACTTTCCTAATTGCCTTCTTCTATTTTTACACAAATATCCCTTACTAATAAAATTTATTATTATTATTATTATTATTATTATTATTGTAATGTATATTTAATTATTTACCCTTGCAAGAAAATGAAACAGTAGTACACTAATAATTAATTATCAAGTGTCTGTCTTATAATATATGATTTAAAATTGAAATCGTATAATAATTGATTTATCTTTAAAAAAAATTAGGTATATTAAATAATAATAAAAAATTATAAATATAGAAAATAATTAATATACTTTGTGCTCAATTCGATAATGTTGAAAAAATGAATTTAAAATGAGGTGGAGATTTCCAAATTAGGGAAATTCCTTTTTGCCCAAAATCCAAAGTAAACTTTTTAGACTGTGGCTAGTTACAGATAATCAAGTAGTTGCCCTGGCAATGAAGTCAAAACAAATTGAAAGAGATCAATGATATAAATATATATTCACAAATAATAGGATATATCAATTAACGTGCCAACCAGTATATCTGAAGCCTAAATATTGAATTCAGTAAGGAACATGGAAACTTGGAAAATACACTTTAATTATATATGCAATAATATGGCATTGAAGAAGACATTTCTTGCTGTCTATGACCCGTTATCTTCATTATAGAAATAGAGGACATGTCACATAAACTACTTAATTAATGATCATTGAGTAGACTTATAATAATCCCATGATTCCTAGAATAGTTAATTAATATTTGTGACACAATTACATCATATGAAAGGAAGTCCAAAATTGATACTGAAAGACCAAATTCAAAATTCAATCTTTGGTAAAAATTGAAGAAATAATTTTTAATTGTTGACCTTCTTGAGTTAATACCTTTGAAATGGTACATTTATTTATTTGGTATATCCAGCAATTGCAGATCATGTCTATAATCCTTGGAGTTGTCCACCAAACATAACCAAAACAATATCTCTTGGTGGAATTGTTGAATAATTGGGTTCATATATATATATATATATATATATATAACTAGACTATCACCCACGTGTTACCGTGAAGATTTTTTAAGATAATTTTAATTGTACTATTTATCCAATAGATGGTAAATATATTATAAATATAATTGGTTAAATTCTAATTTTTTAAATTATAAGAATTTCATAATTTCAAACTAAAACATTAAATTTTTTATTTTTTAAATTTAAAATTGTTGATATTCATTACTTATGATTGTTAGTTGAGAGAATGTTTCAGAGAGAATTTTTACTAATTGTGTATTTTATAGTGAATAATCAATGGTATATATAGCCATTCTAGCACAATTAATGGCATGATTTGTGGGATATTTACATGTGTTTATTAGCTGGTATTCTGACTAATTTACAGACAGATACAAGATTGTCAAATGGTATGTGAGATTTGTCTTTGACTTCCATGTTGATTGACTTTCATTAACACCCCCCCCACCCCCCCCCCCCCCCCCCCCCCCCCCCCTCCTCAAACTCAAGGTGGTACAGGAGAGGCTAGCTTGAGTTTGTTTAGAAGATCCTGAAAGCGAGTTGGAAATTGTGTTTTGGTGAAAATATCTGCCATTTGATGAGCTGATGGGACTGATTGTAAGATAAGGATGCCTTGAAGAACATGATGATGGATAAAATGACAATCAATCTCAATGTGCTTTGTTCGCTCATGAAATACGTCATTGTGAGATATCTGGATTGCACTTCGATTGTCACAATGAAGTATAGTGGCAGAGTGATGGTTGATACCCATATCAGAGAGTAATCGTTTCAACCAAAGTAATTCTGATGTAGCATCAGCAAGAGCACGATATTCAGATTCGGTGCTTGAGCAAGCAACGATAGTTTGTTTCTTACTTTTCCAAGAAATAAGAGAATCTCCTAAAAAGAAACAATAACCAGTGGTTGACCGACGATCAGTTGGATCACCAGTCCAATCAGCATCCGAATAGCCAGATAATACCAAGGGAGTATTGGCATTGAAATGTAGTCCATGAAAAATGGTTCCTTTGATATAACGAAGAATCCGAATGACGACAGCAAAATGAGAGGATCGAGGAGCAGTCATGAATTGGCTAACCAGATGAACAGCATATGATATATCTGGTCTAGTAACAGTGAGATAAACAAGACTTCCAACTAGTTGACGATACAAAGTAGGATCATCAAGAGGAGTGCCATCTAGAGGAGTAAGTTTACAATTAAGTTCCAAAGGAGTTGAAACAATTTTGCTATCAGTTAGACCTGCTTGGGAAAGGAGATCAGATGCATACTTTGCTTGAGACAAGTAGTAGCCTTGAGAATTATAAGAAACTTCAAGACCTAAAAAATAGTTGAGAGTGCCAAGATCCTTCATTTCAAAATGCTGGCTAAGATAAGTTTGGACTTCAGAAATACCAGATTTGTCACTACTTGTAATGATCATATCATCAACATAAAGCAACAATAATATAATTCCATGATCAGTGTGGCGAACAAATAAGGCTGAATCATAATTGCTGGAGATAAAGCCAAATTGAGTAAGAGTTGAACTAAATTTGGCAAACCATGCTCGAGGAGCTTGCTTAAGTCCATATAGAGCTTTGCGAAGTTTACAGACTTTATGAGAAGAGTAATATCCAGGAGGAGGTTTCATGTAAACTTTTTCAGATAAGTCACCATTTAGAAAGGCATTTTTAACATCCATCTGAAAAAGTTTCCATTTACGGACTGCAGCAATGGCTAATAGACTACGAACAGATGTCAATCGGGCAACTGGAGCAAAAATTTCTTCATAGTCGATGCCATATTCTTGAGTATATCCCTAGGCTACTAAACGGGCTTTGTAACGTTCTACAGACCCATCAGAGCGAGTTTTGATTTTGTAGATCCATTTACAACTAATTGGGATTTTATTTGGAGGAAGATCAACTAGATCCCAAGTGTGAGTTTTCTCCAATGCTTGAATTTTCTCAGTCATAGCTTGCTGCCAAAGAGGGTCAGTACTAGCCTCACGATAAGAGTGAGGCTCGTGAAGAGTTGCAATGGCAGAATAACAATGAAAATCTTGAAGGTAACTAGGAGTTTCTCTTACCCGAGTTGAACAACGAAGATTGGTGTCAGGAGCAGGTGAAGATTCAGAGTCATGGGCAGGTGCAGAATCAACAGTTGGAGCTGGTTTAGGCGGATCAGGTGGGGATGTATCAGGCTCAAATGTAGCAACATCACCTGTAACAGAGGTAGGAAATAACTCGACAGAAGGGTCTGTAAAAAATAATGAGTTAGTAGTGACTGAAGTGTGAAACTTAGAGAGAGAGGAGAACATGGTGTTTTCCCAAAAAGTAACATGTCTAGAAATGCGAAGTCGATTAGAAATAGGATCCCAACATTGGTAACCTTTGTGTTCAATCCCATAACCTAAAAAACAACATAGACGAGCACGAGATTCTAATTTGGTATGTTTATGAGGTTGTAAAAGAACAAAACAAGCACAACCAAAGGGCTTAAGGATTTTATAGTTTGGAATTTTGCCATACAATTTTTCAAAAGGAGATAGATTTTTTAGTACTAAGGTAGGTACCTGATTAATATTATAAACAGAAGTGAGTGCTGCTTCTCCCCAAAATTTTTCTGGACAGGAACCGGAGAGGAGAAGAGCACGAACAGAGTCTAAAATATGATGATGTTTTCGTTCAGCTCGGCCATTTTATTGCGAAGTGTGAGGACAGGAATGTTGAATGATTGTGCCTTGTTGTTAAAGATAATTCCTGATATTCCATGGCATTATCTATGCGAAGAATTTTAATTGTGGAGAAAAATTGAGTTTTAATCATATTTGCAAACGTAACATAAATATGTGGTAACTCTGAACGATTTTTCAAGAAATATATCCAAGTAAAACGAGAATAATCATCAATAAATAATACAAAATAACGAAAACCATTTACTGAAAAAACAGGAGAAGGTCCCCAAATGTCAGAATGAATTAAATCAAATGGACTGGCAGAAATGGAATTATTATGATTAAAAGATAATGCAGGTTGTTTGGCAAGTTGACATTCTAAACACTGAAATGACACAAATTTTATGGAACCTAACAATTCTCGAGAAATTAAAAACTGAATTTTATTGGCAGAAGCATGACCAAGGCGAAGATGCCATTGAAGAATAGGAAAAGTGGTAGTAGTAGCGACAAAAATAGATCGTTGAGGAAGATGAGGAAATATAAGCTCAAATAATCGTCCCACCCTGCGACCCGCCCCAAGAATCTGCCCCGTCTGCGAATCCTGTACCTGACAACCAGAATGAGAAAAATTCACATTTAGTCCTTTTTCACATAATTGATCAACTGAAATAATATTCAATGACAGGTTTGGGATATAGTAAGTGTCTGAAAGGCTAAGATTAGAGATAGAGGCATGACCAGTATGAGTGATGTGCATTTTAGTTCCATTTGCTGTTTGTATGGGGGGTAAGGAAGAAGCAGGTGTAGTAGAGGACAAGATATTATTATCAGTGGTCATATGGTTACAACAGGCAGAGTCAAAAAGCCAATTTGAATTACCTGGAATGACAGACATAGCGACAAAGGAGTTGGAAGAGATAACCTGTTTGAGTAAGGCCTCAAGATCACTCATTGTGATGGCAGTAGAGGTTTTTGTGGTGGCAGCACTGACTAAAGTCGATCCAATTTTGGAGAAAGGCTTGGTTTTAGAATATCCACCCTTTAGTTGTGGTGGGCGAGTTGAACAATGCTCAAGAATGTGACCATGATCATGACAGTATTTGCATTCTACAGTAGGGCAATTAGCAAAATTATGACCAGGTTTATTACAATTCTTACATAGTTGATTGCTATTCCTCATATTTGAAGATCGTGTGGTTGCAAGAGCTAATTTAGAATTTGATTGCTTGCCAAGACAAGGCGTGTTTCCTCAAAGATAAGTTCTTGGATAGCCATGTTCAAAGTTGGAAGAGGATGTCGATGTAGCAGAGAGTCACGCACAGCTTCATATTCTGGTCGAAGAGCCATAAGAACTTGGATTAGGTGAAGATGATCTTCACTAATCTTTGTCTGAGATAACTGATTCCAGATTGGTTGAACTTGTGCTAGAAAATCATTGACAGATTGGCCAGATTCTTATTTGAAATTGTGCAAAGTAGTCCATAGTTGAAAATAGTGTGCAAGACCAGTAGTTTGATACCGATTTGCTAGGAAATCCCATATTTCTTTTGCCGTATCAAACTCAGCAAATCGAATGTGAATGGATGGAACCGATGTGTTGCAGAACCAAGTGATAACTTGATGATTTTTGCTATCCCAATATTCGAGGCGATCTTCGAATTTGGTATCTGGTTCATTTGGCTCTTTTGTGGGTTTAGTAATATCTCCGGTAACTATACGCCAGAGCTTGCGCCCAATCAAGAAACTTTTCATTCCTTGAACCCAAACATTGTAGTTGGATCCAGTCAAAATTGTTGTAATTGGTTTTGCAACATCTGTTTTATCCATTTTAAGGAATATAAAAGAAAATGGATGATAAAGCTTGAATTTGACAAAACAGAGGCCAAATTTGGATTTAGAAGGTCCAAAAACTTCAGGAATCGGTCTGATTTTGTCAAGAACCGATTGAAAAATGGTTGAACCGGACGGTCAAAATTTTCTGGATCGGTTCAGTCAACAGGTGATTCTGAATAGTGCAGAGCGCGAATCCGGGTCGGGTAGAGCATGGATACGGGTCGGGCAGAGCGTGGATCCGGGTCGAGTAGAGAGCGGATTCGGGTTGGGCAGATGCTGACGTGGACCTGACACGTGTCGTACACGTGGACTGACATGTCACTACCTGGCGCTGACGTGGTCGTCTTCAACCTTAGGATGGTGTGTGCAGCGCTTGTGGCGCGTGAGGAACAGTGCAGGATGTTTGGTCGGTGTGTGAGAGCGCGTGGAGCGTCTTCTGGAGGTCCGGTTGGTCTTGAAATTTTTCTGGTGACGATTTCTTTGTAATGGTATGATCAAAACAAATTATTTGACGTATACATTAAATGATTTCAGTGGTGCAACGGTTTGAAAAGAAAAAAAAAGAAAACAGAGTTTAATACAAAAAAAAAGGATCAGATATAACAGAGTGGCTCTGATACCATGTTAGTTGAGAGAATGTTTCAGAGAGAATTTGTATTAATTGTGTATTTTACAATGAATAATCAATGGTATATATAGCCATTCTAGCACAATTAATGGCATGATTTGTGGGATATTTACATGTGTTTATTAGCTGGTATTCTGACTAATTTACAAACAGATACAAGATTGTTAAATGGTAGGTGAGATTTGTCTTTGACTTCCATGTTGATTGACTTTTATTAATAATGATATTTATTAGTTACATTATAGATTACTTTGGAGATATCAATAATAATAAAATAAGCTCAAAACAATAATGGGTTACATTATTTTAAATTCTGTTTCTAATATCTAAATTATCAATTTTTTAAAAATCATTATGTATCCATTACATGAATACATTAACAAATTAAATTTTAATTTTTTTAAAGTTTGTCTTACTTCCAAGAAAACATATATAAAAACAACAAAAAATTTTAAACTATATTTTGATAAAAGAAAATTCAATAGGAAAGCTATAGCTTATAGTCTTGCAAGTGCAATTATTCTACGGTGTGAAATGACCTAAGTAGGCATTTTAAACAGTGGTGTTTTGCAAGATTTAAAGAGCAACTTGAAAGGCAACTTTGTTAAATAACTAAGGTTATAATAACTGAGGGCAACTATGTTAATAATACGGCGCCGTTTTCCTGCGGGACTCTTTGGACAGCAAGAGCTGGGAAGGAAAGAGAAATGAAAAGACTTAATTGCCCCTCTAATCAACTAAACCATCAAAATTCAAGGAAATTACTAAATTGCCACCAAAATCAATTTTAATTACACTGTTCATCAGGAGGGACGATAATATATATATATATCGGATTTAAAAATAAAAATCACTCCAGTCTCCACTATATATGTTAATGTACCTGGTGGGTTAATATATATGGACACTCCTCATCACATGTCGAAAATTATACTCCGCAAAATAAAATGATAATCATCAACCTCTATTCCAAATCTTGTATTATTCTAAAACTTAATCACTAAAAAAATAATAATTTCTTTATCAGGGTCCAAATCTTATATAAACCACAATATAATTATAATAATAATAATAGAAGTCCTCTTCAGTAATTTGATGACTTGGAAGGTGACCCATGTAACATTTCAACCATTATAGCCACCAAATCACACGTCGCCGAGTCGTTGAACACAACTTCCCCCCAACGCTAAGGTCCAAAGACCTTCACTTCTCCTCTTCTTTTTCTCTCTCTCTCTACGGTCTTTACATATATGTGTATATAAAGCATACAGAAATAAAATTTCATAAGCAAAACCCGTTATAAACTCTTGTTTCTGTTGTATAACAAAAATTCTCTTTTATAGACACAGAGATAGATGGGTTCTTCTTCCAATTACAGAAAGAAAACCATGAAAGTGTCAATAGCCATAGCCGATGCAGCGTCTTGGTACTGTGCTATAGTGTTATTAGGCCTAATATTATTGGGGTCTATTAAAGAGAGTTCTTCAACGGCTGAGACTGCGCCTGTTAAAGGGAACCAGCTTCTGGATCGACCTTGTGATGAAATATATGTTGTTGGAGAAGGAGAGACCCTTCATACCATCAGCGATAAGTGCGGTGACCCATTTATCGTGGAGCGGAACCCGCATATCCATGACCCGGATGATGTTTTTCCTGGACTTGTTATCAAGATTACTCCTTCCAAGACCAGGAAGTTGTTAAGGTAGTTTATAGAATTAGGGGTATAGAAAATCAGAAAGAGGTCTCTCTCTCTCTCTCTCTCTTTTTTTTTTTTTTTTTTTTTTTAAAATTTAATAATCATACATGTTGGTATTATATATGTATATGTATTGGATACGATAGTTATAAAAAAAATTATACGAATATTTTTCTTTTTTTTTTTTCTTAGAACGTAATTGAGAGAGATGAATTATAGCATGGCTATACATATATGGCGTTTTTAACCTTTTTTTTTATTTTTTTTTATTTTTTTGGGTTTTGGGGACTCTGAGCAATTAATAATTTAGGTATTTTCCTGTACCAGTTTGTAGAAATTAAATAGAATATTTGGATTTTGGAACTCTTTTTTCTCAGTTCCCGTTTGATCAGTGATCACCTCATTTTTCTTATCCAGACTTTCTTTTTTTTTTTTTTTTAAACTTTTTATACGTGTCAACTGTTAAGCTCATTAAGCCTCCGTTGGTTTGTTCGTGATGCGGTTCACTGCTTTTGAGACGATGGAATTCTTGTCTGTTGATTTGTCACCTATATAGGCCTTGTTCTTGTTCTTGTTTTATTATTCTTGAGCGTTAATAATTCATTAATTAATTATTCGAGCTTTTGAAATTAATTAAGTAGTTATTTATTTTTTAATCTACTTGATTTTTTTTTTTAATTTATTCTTTGTTTTACATTATAAATAAAATCTTTAATTAGGAATCAGAAAGTTCAAAATTAACAAGAAAACTGGCTAAACAAAAATGTCGTTTAACACAATCACAAAGGGTAAAGAATAAGATAAGATGGCAGTTGCCAGTTAGAAAGGACAGAAACTATGCGAGTATGTGCCCACTGGAGATTATTGGTTTATATGTTCAACTGTTTGGGTGATGAAAACAATGGAGTTTGTTGAAAATTTGGACTTTTATGTCTTATAATAAATAGTGCCATTTTTCAATTAAATGTTAGTAATCTTTTTTTTTTTCCTTCTTTTATACAGTGATTGACCTTTGATTATATATATATATATATATATATATATATATATATATATATATATATAAAGGATTGGCTATTACTTAAGAAATTACTCTCTTCATTTATTTTGAAAAAAGTGGTTTTATATATATATATATATATATATATATATATATATATATATATATAAAGGATGTGTTATAATAAATATAATTTTATCATAAATTGTGAAAAATACTTATATTAATTGTAGTATAAATTAAAAAAATATTTTTCATACTTGAAAAATGGAAGGATAAATTAGTCATTTTATCATATTTTTTTATTAGGTTATTAAATGGTCACTTATTTATGAACAAAATTAATTTTTTTAATGATTATTTTTTTTTAGAATAGAAAGAGTACATCGTATACTATCTTTCATAAATTATACCATAAATATCATGAAATAGAAGATTATTTATTTCTTGTAAAAAAACTTTCGAAGTGAGCAATCCATTAGCATAAAAATTAATTTCTCTATAAACATGAAATATTTCTATGAGTCAATTCCTGTGAAGAAAATTTCTAATGCTTTGCATTAGACTTGAAAGGCCATTTACCATAGACTCTTTATTTAATATTAGTTGAACCTATTTATTATTTTTCCTGTTCACAGTTTTTAAGTTACCTGCTAACTAATAACATTATTTGACTGATAACGTGATTTGACTTCAATTAGTTTGTTTACCAGTAAATCAGGCGGTTATGGGCTGCAATATATTAATGAAGAAAAATTACATGCTATAAATACAAGTTAAATCATTATAAAAATTGATATTTTTTAAATTTCAATTCAAGTGAAGAACATGTTTATTTATAAGCAATGCCATTAATTAAATTAATGTGTATTAAGTCTAATAATTAAATGATTTTCTTGTCAGTATTTAATTGTTCAAATTAGTTCTACTTCTTTCTTTTTTAGTTTATCTCACTAATATTAAATCCTTTCTCTTTGATGCTCAAAGAAAAAAAGTTTTAATTTTAATTTTTTAAAAATAGACAATAATTATGTCTAGTCCTATTAAGAATTTAATTTTATGTTTAAAAAATTAATAAACTAAAAACATAATGTAAATTAGTTAATGAATAATGGTATTATAATACATGTATAGATAATTGGCAACGGAGTATGATTTAATGGTTAATTGATTATGGGAGATTGGAATGAAGATGGCTTACAACTTGAACTTCTCAACCTCAATCAACCGGCCAGGCCAACCCATTAGCCATGCGCTTGATGTTGTTAGTGCCTGCCTTTGTTATTACTGGTGGCGGCTGGTGGGGCGGTGGATCTTTTCCTCTTAACCAATTAGGTAACACTGAATTCCTAATAAAAATCCCAAGGCATACACGTGCATATGTATATTGGGTGACTTGGGCCTTCCACCATATCAGGATTTACAAAAAGCTGAGCATGACACATTCATTACGCATAATATCAATGTTTTAATTATGGTAAGATGGTATTGATAATCCAATAATATCAATATGCGATTGTCCTCTACCAATAATCAACATATAATATCATTTCATAATTAAAGTCCAGAGTTTGCCAAATTCCTAAATGAATTTATTATTGTGATATATATAAACCTCTAGTCTTTATATTACTAATTGATTACTTTTAATTAAACCAAATAAACTAATAAATTTGAAGTATGAAACCCAAATATGTATTATTTGATATTAGTAACTAAATAATACTGTATGAATATGTTGAAACATATGATGATATTATACTCGTGTATAAGTAATTTTAGTTAATTAGAGGAGCAAAACCTAATACTATTTTTATGATTTATGAGATAATTAAGCTGCAATACAAAATGTGAAAATCAAACAATCTCTCTCTCTTTAATAATAATAATAATAAAAAAAAAAGAGTGTCATTTCAAATTAAAATTACATTCAAACTAATGCACTAATTACCAAATAACTATCTCTTCAATCTCTTATAAACCGCTCATGGGAGACTTTGCGGACTAAATCAACAAAGGCGCAACGTAATGTTTGTTTGATATCTAGAAGTTCCCTGCACTAGTTATCCCTGAATTGTTTTGAAATATCAATGGTATAGATAATTGGCTGTTGACCCGTATCATAAGAATCATGATTACTCTTTTTTTTTAAAGATATTAAAGCACAATGTAAAATTTTCCTTCCTAAAAAATAAAATAAAATAATAAAAATGGCAGATATGGTGTCACCTGCCTTGTTGGGATATCAACCCAAGTCCCACATCGAAAAAATAAGGAAAAATGACCTTGAATATAAGTGTCCATCCAACTCCATTAGTATGAGGTATTTTGGGAGGAGCTCAAAAACAAATCCGTGCGGGCTTGGTCTAAAGCAGACAATATCATACTAATGTGGAGTTTTCGGTGGTGTTTGCGGTCCCAACAAGTGGTATCAGAGCCTAGGTTCGGAAATAGAGCGGGTGGTGGACTGCGTTATGTGTGGGAAGCCCCCTTGGTGTAACCTTGCGATTGAAGATCTGTGTTCGGTGACTTGTGTCGAAAGTCTTGCTGATATAGTGGTGGTCAGGCGGCATGTCCCGTTGGTTGATAAACGGCGGTACAAGACGAATGGAATGGATTATCGCTGACGAATGGAATGGATTATCGCTGGAGGGGAGACGAATGGAATGGATTATCGCTGGAGGGGAAGGCCATGAGCAGTTGTGTAGTCCTTGGTTTGAGGGGAGGATTGTTGGGATATTAACCCAAGTCCCACATCGGAAGAATAAGGAAGAATAACCTTGAATATAAGTGTCAACACAACTCCATTAGTATGAGGCCTTTTGGAAGGAGCTCAAAAACAAATCCGTGCGGGTTTGGCCCAAAGCGGACAATATCATACTAATGTAGAATTTTCGATGGTGTTCGCGGTCCCAACATGCCCAAGCCTACCTTATCATTTAAATTGGTCAACGTTCCTCGTATGATAATAACAACAGAATAAGCTTATTCAATCAAAATATACTATATTATTATAATAATTTATGTTTAGCCGGTTGTTATTTCTTTAACTAATAATCAGTAACATATACAATAGTCATGTGATATAGTAGGATTTTTTTTTTTCAAAATTATGGTTTGGATAATTAATAAGTTGATTGATTATTCTCACCTACTCTTTCTACTCCAAATTATATGTTATTTGTTGAGATTAATTGATGTGTTATCAAAAAATTTCTATCAATTGAGATTATACGCTAGTATTTATATAAGATTAATCTGCAATAACCATGTGAGTAGCATAATTCTAATATTATAATCATGTGTTGAAATAATTAACAATGTCGCTTTTGCTTTTTTATGGCTTGAATGAGATTTAAATTAAAATTTTTAATAAATTTAAAATTTATAACAAAATTTTAAAAGTAAAAAAAAAAAAATTAAATCAATCAATCAACAAAAACTCAAACTTATTATTATTTTTTTTTTTATACAAATAAAATATACATATACCATTACGTTAACCCAGCAAGTGCTTATAGTTTTCTGTCATTTCAATTCAAAAAAATTGCATGCTAAATTAGAAAACGTAAATTTTAAGTTAGTTCAGCTTCCTAAGAGTCTTGGACGAGATAGTTTTTTGGGCCGGTTAATCTGTATAATGATCCATGGGTTTCCTTTTTGTGGTTAAGGCTTTAGTAATTGGAAATCCATGGGTTCCTTTAACTGGCCCATAATTCTGTAGGCATTTGTGTTTACAGTTTTTTGTTTTTTTCCCAGAGGGGCATGTGTTAACAGATTTGAGCCAGCCAGAACCGAAACGGAAGTTCGACTGTTCCAGTGTTCAGATTGCAGCTTACACTGCACAGCTGAACATCTTTGCACAGTCGTCATTAATCTCATATTTATATGAGTAAAGGTGCTTGTTGATAATATATCCCTCTGGGGACAATCCAGCGGTTAACATTTAAAGTTGAGACTCTTTGCTCCCAGGTTAGACTCTCTCTCACTGTGTATGGATTATTTGATTGTTTAGTATGTGTTGTGTTTATGACTTTGGATGTCCAGATGTGTTTGGAAAATTTTATCGCCTGATAATATAGTATTGAATAATTTCTGATTGGATTTTATAGATATTGGACTTCATGCAAAAATCTGGCTTGTTAATTCTTCACCGATTCAATGATGACTATATATATTAGTATTCAACGGATTAAATGTCTAAGACTATTGACCAAATTAATTTCTAATTAATACACTTTACCCATTGCCGATAATTAACAATATTGGCAATTGCATTAATAAGTGTCAACAATATTTTTCTGTATCAGTGTTATATACATGTAACTGCAATTGTTATAATGACAACCCAATATAAATAATTGCTCCTAGTGTAGAGTTTAAGGGTAGAAAGTTTGACAATCCATCATAATATATCAAGTTAATTAGGCTGAGTTTTACCTATACTCAGTGCATACACCAATCTAATAATATAAAAACACATAAATTAATAATTTGACAGAGTTTTCCGTCAAAAAGTATAATGGTAATGTGGTGTTACTTGCAAATTTATGTTATTAGCGCTGGTCGTTTAGTTGGGGGAGAGCCTTTTCCTGTAGGCACATTCACGCACACGTTATGCGTTTTTTAAAGAAGTATATTTTCTAGCAAATTTATGTTGTTGAACTAAATGTGTCTTTCTTATGGCAAACTGAACATCTTTGCACCCAAAGAATTCAATGCCACTAAGATTTGCAAGGCTCTTTGTTTGGGGGTAATTATATTTAAGGCATTGTATAGGTCTTTTTGTAATAGATATACAATTTCTATAAGTTGTTGGAATTATGGGTTTGCATTGGTCCAAATTTATATGGATTTTTGTTGCTGGGATTTTCTTGTTTCATGGCTTCTGTTGCTCAGAGAAAGGTTTGAATTTTACATAAGATTTTACCATTAGCTGAATAAAATTCTAATATTTATTTGTTCCAATTTTGCAGCTCCAAATTACACATTTGTTCATGAAGCAATCTCAGCACCAGCAATCCTATACTATGACTACATAATCATCGGTGGAGGAACCGCAGGTTGCCCATTAGCTGCAACTCTTTCTAAAAAAGCCACCGTTTTAGTATTAGAAAGAGGAGGCTCTCCTTACGGCAACTCTAACATAACCAACATAAGCAACTTCATTGCCTCTCTTTCTGATACATCTCCAAATGCCCCTTCGCAACTCTTCATTTCCGAAGATGGAGTGTACAACACCCGCGCACGTGTTCTAGGCGGCGGAAGCTCCTTGAATGCTGGATTTTACACCCATGCGGGTAATGATTATGTGAAGGAAGCTGGGTGGAGTGAAAGATTGGCTAATGCCTCATATAGATGGGTTGAAACAAAGGTAGCTTTTGAACCACAAATGTTACAATGGCAATCGGCAGTGAGGGATGGGTTAGTGCAAGCTGGAGTATTCCCTTACAATGGGTTTACTTTTAATCATATTCACGGAACTAAAATTGGAGGCTCAATTTTTGATAGAGATGGTCACAGGCACACTGCTGCTGATCTGCTAGAGTATGCTGTGCCAACAAACATTGTTGTTTATTTGCATGCTACTGTTCTCAAGATCTTATTCAAAGGACGAGGTCAGCCACTCCATTATTGAATTATTAATAAATATTTTTTTATTTTTTTATTGAATCTTTCATAGTACTAAGAGCGTGAATTATTAAAATGGCTGAATATATATATTATTTATATATTACAGTAACTCCTCTTCACTATACCAGAACATTGTTGATACAGGGAGAACATGGGCAAAACCAACAGCTTATGGGGTGACATTTGGAGATGCCTTAGGATTGAGGCACACAGCAATCTTGAATAGGAACTCCAAGAGTGAGATAATATTGTCAGCTGGTGCAATTGGAAGCCCACAACTACTAATGCTGAGTGGTATTGGACCTGCCAGTCATCTTCAGGCACATCGTATCCCAGTAGTGTTGGATCAGCCCATGGTGGGTCAAGGCATGGCCGATAACCCAATGAATCTTCTGTTTGTTCCTTCTCCTCTGCCAGTTGAGGTCTCATTAATTCAAGTTGTGGGCATCACTCAATTTGGTACATACATTGAAACAGCTAGTGGTTTAACCTTCTCTAACAATTGGGCCCAAGGATTTGTCAAGGACTATGAACGGTCCTTAAATCAGGTATTTACTCACCCTCAATATGTACTACAGGTGTTTTAAAATAAGTCCCTTGAGAAAATTTGGCTATTAAACTAACTACCAGAATTGACGTTGTGACATATTTAGACAGGCCAACAGACAATACTGACCCCAGAAGCCATGGCTAGGGCTGTTGAAACAGTGAATTCCCTTGTGAATTCAACACTAAAGGGTGGAATTATTCTAGAAAAGATAATGGGTCCACTCTCCACTGGCGAGCTCAGGCTCAGAACCACAAATCCAAATGATAATCCATCAGTAAAATTCAACTACTTCAAAGATCCAGAGGACTTGAGGAGGTGTATTAGAGGAATGGAAACAATTATTGGTATAATAAACTCAAGAGCATTTGCAAAATTTCGACACAAATATGTGCCAGTGCAGGCTCTGATTAGCTTGATGGCAAATCTGCCAGTGAACTTGAGACCAAGACATGCTACTACTGCAATTTCCTTGGAACAATTTTGCATAGACACTGTAATGACCATATGGCATTATCATGGAGGATGCCAAGTTGGGAAGGTTGTTGATCATAATTATAGGGTTCGTGGTGTTGATGGACTAAGGGTTATTGATGGCTCCACTTTTCTTCGCACACCTGGGACTAATCCTCAAGCTACTGTTATGATGCTTGGAAGGTAATTCATATTTGCTGTTTCCTGACATTTTGATATTAATTCTAAGCCATTTCATCTTCATGCCAAAATATACTTTATCTGTTCTAATTTTGTGATGCAGGTATATGGGAATGAGGATTCTGCATGACAGAATTTTTAAGAAGAGAAGCAGACGATAAATTGATGATTTTACTTACTATCTCTACATCATGTTTTGTATAGTATCAAAATACGAGTGAACTTCAGGAGTTCAAATTTTGGGTAATTGAACACTTCAATTTGTTATTTAATTTCCTTTTGGCAGAGAAATGTAAAATTAAGGTATAGCTTGTTTTCTCTGAATCATAGTGGTATGACTTGTTTCTTTCCTCTGAAAGACTAATACGAGGGGGGGAAAAACAGAGAAATGCTTGTAAATTAAATTATTAAAAAGGAAAGAAACATGGATGCTAGTTAAATTCAGGAGTGAGATATAGATAATCTTGCAGACAAATAATTATCGGAAAAACAAAATCGTAACGACTAACAAAAGCTCCATGAGTTCAACTTCAAAAAAAAAAAAAAAAAAAAAGAACAAGACCATATGCTTTTCTAAGGTCAAATTACTCCAAAAACATGATGGAGCAAAGCATCTCTTCTCGCAGCTATTCTTTTACCTCTTTTGGCCACCAAAGAAGGGACAAAACAAGAATAATAACATCACCTGTATGCAGAAAACAGAGCTTCTCTTTCTCTCTCTTTCTTAAATCACAGAAATTTGACCATGATTTGAGCCATTAACCACCTTCCCATTTTAATCAACAAAAAAAAAATTAAAAAGGGCATTTTAGAAGGATATTTATAACATTATTCATGGCATATGCTGTTTCTCCGAGGGTTTTATTCTATCCTCTACGGCTCTGGCGCTCTGCCCACATTGAAGTGCTTTATGAAGTCAAGAAGGGCAATTGGCAGCTAAAGATATCTGGTTCCATAAGCTAAGCAGTTGGAGGGCACCTCTCACTTGGCAGGCATTGGCTTCAATAGACGTTATCAGAATTTGATGCCATTAACTTGCCAAAGAAGAGCTGCCCTGTGACTGATTTAGCTTAAAGTGTGATCTGCTTGCTAGAATATTGTGTCTAAACATGCAAAAGGTATGGGGCGTATGGCGGTGAAGTTTATCTTATTCTCTTCTTGATATGTAGTTTCTATGTTGTTCAACTAATTGATTGTCAAAAGTAAGCTAATGTCTCTTAGATTTTCATATACAATGCTTAAATGCCACTGTGTAAGCATTTTGGTTTAAAGCTATCGACAATTTTCTATTAACAAAGAGAAATGTTTAATATACTTCCCAAGAAAAAAAGAATTGATACATGTAGAAATTAAACCACTTATGATTAATTTATGACTTTTTAGGCGAAGTAGATTTGAGTATTAGAGTCTATGGGGTTTCATGAACAAAGAGAATGGAGGACAAATTAAAATAAAGAAAAACAAAAAGAAAAACAATTCAAAACAAATCAAATGCGAACATTGTATGATGAGAATGAAAAGCATCCATCCACGTTCACATACCTTATGGCCTGTTTTATTTTCTTTATTTTTTGTTACATTTTCAAAATATTTATAAACACACACAGAGACTGAAAAATGAATTTACATATCTTAAAATTATAATAATTTTAAAAAAGCATACTGACCATAATCATATACTATTAATGTAGGAGGCTAACTTTATACTACTCTATTTATTAACTTATTTTCAGAAAAATAGACTTTCGTAAATTAGATATGCACATGTAAAACTATAGACATAGAAACAAAGAAAATAATTCCACCTTAAAGGTCAGAAATTCTAATATATGTAAAAATAGCATTTTTCAATCATTTTATTAAGAATAATTGCCAATGTGGCAATTAAATTTTCATTATTTGTACCTCGATGATAAAGTTTAAATTGGTCAGCATATGAACATTTTTTACTATCTCATATATTCGCAATAAATTTTTAAAATAGAGGGTATAGCAAATAATATCTAAATTTTTATTTCGATCTCCTTATCATTTTCCGTTTTTTTTTTTTTTTTTTAAATTCCTACTTAATTGTTCTATTCTGATGGGACTAATTAATTGGTCAAAGTCGAAGTTGAGAAATAAGAATTTCTAGAAGTGGACTATACCCAACCGAGGGCCCAAAGGCCTATATGAATTCCCAACAAAAAGTAGTATGCTCATGCCTCCCTTTTTTTTTTTTTTTGGCAAACAACTGGCAATTACTAATTAAGCCAGTGATAAACAAAGTAGTAATTCCTCAGTATTCAGGAGCATCAACAACAAAAATAAAAACTGAAATCGTACACAAGGATCAATTGAACTTAGAAACACTGAAACAGCCAACATTATATAAAAGCCAAGGAAAAGAAAAAGAATATGGAATGAATGAAGATATAATGCTGCGTTATAAAGCGACTGATCATAAGGCCTCTTTATTAGTCAAGAAGCATCTCCATCCTACTCTTTTTTTTTTTTTTTTTTTGCACTTTTAAACAAAAAAAAAAAAGTACGGAAAAAGTTGAGAAGAAGAAGAATCCAAACCAAAGGGAAGAAAGAGCTTTCTTAGTATTTTTTTTTTTTACCAAATAAGAAAATGTGTTACCATTTATAACGATATAGAGTCTAATTCAGTACAACAAATGAATTGTATAAGGGAAACCTAGCAAATATAATAGAAACAAAAATATGCTAAGAGTCCAATTACAATTACCTATTATAGAGTTCAAGTCAAAACCAACTATAAACAAAGGGCCTGTGTAAAACTAGGCCCGAAGGCCTAAAAAGAAATTCAGATTTTAGATATTCCCTAGTTCATCTACACTCTTCCAGAAGCCTCTACCACTACCTCTATTTGTTCCCCCTCCATTATCGAAAGTAAGATAATACCACCACCAGAATGGAATATATGTCTGAATTGTGCTAAAAGATTTGCACTGATAAGCTTTAATACATATCCACTTTTGCTTATGAAAATCAAGTGTAAGGTTTATGGTCGGAGCTAGCTAATTCTTCCCTCTTTCATTAACCACCATAAGGTTTATGGTCGGAGCTAGCTAATTCTTCCCTATTTCATTAACCACCATATCTAAAACACATGTAGACTAGGGTCATCCGGTAGAAGAGCCAAACAGAGTTGGAGATCAAAAACTGCAGCACCTTCGTAGCCCAACCAATTTCAAAACTCAAAAAGCCCGATAAAGACGGATACTAAAAAGAACATTTTATAGGAAGAAATCAACTTATTTATTCAATAAAATGAATTAATTTCATCTATGGTCCTTCAACTTTGGTCCTATGCACATTTTAGTCCTCCAATTCATTTTCTTTTCTCAAAAATCATTCAACTTTACTATAAGTGCACATTAAAATCCTCTGTCAACTTTCCTAATTAAAACTAACAGCTAAGTACAATAAGCACACCATATAAACATATTTAAATTAAAAAATGCTACATCAGCAAGTCTAATCTTTAGACTCTGCTGCGCGTGGGAGACATCAAACACCAATGCCAAAGATAAAGCAAATATATTTGTCAAAAAAAAAAAAAAAAGATAAAACAAATATTAGTCATCATAAGTTTTCTCCACCTCAAATTTTCTATAGCTTTGGAAGTTCCATATCCAGCCGAGGCAACTGCGTGTTCTTGTGTCCATGGATTACTGCATCAAAGAAGTGAAATTAATGCCAAAATAGTACATGATTCACTAATTAATGCTTTATCATTAGATTGGTTCTTTGCTAAAAGTCGAAGTTTGGCTACCGCCAATCATTTCACAACAATTGATGATGATTGAAGCCCATCTACACAGATTTTGACCGTTGATTGAAGATATTCTGCGAAATACTCTCAATTATTTTTTCTATTTCCCTCTTTCACTTCTCTCGCCTGCTATTTATCGGTCCTCATAGGTCTTTTACTATTTACTATTCTGTTGAATTGTAGGAAATAGGAGCTAGGTTTTGGGTTGGTGGCAGATCAAAGAAAACTTTAAGTTTTGAGTCTGAGTTAAATATTCAAGTTCTTTTTTTTTTTCATCAGTTAAATTTTTTTTTTTTTTGAATTTCAAATTTCATTAGGAATTACTGATTTTGGGAATTTAAAATCATGGGAATTCATTTTCTTTGGTATCTATTGCTTTAAGTGAAATAATGGGTATTTGTTTGAGGTTTGTATAGTTCTTGTATTCTGGGATCTATTTGTTTTGTGTAAATAATGCTTTTTATACATTATTTTGGATTCAATTAGTTTATTTGTTTGTTTTTAAACTGATAATTTTAGTTACTACTTATTTTAATTCCTTGTTAGTCTAGTTTTTGGTATTTTAATTCATTATTGAGGATGAATAGAAACCATAAGAATAGCAGCTTTGATATTTCCCACACGCAGGAGAGAAAAAAAAAAAAAAAAAAAAAAGACTTGCTGATGTGGCTTTTTTTTATTTAAAAATGCTTACTTGGCTTTTTTATTGTATTTAGCTGTTAGTTTTAAGGAAGATTTGAATGTGCACTTATAGTAAAATTAAATGATTTTTAAGAAAGAAAATTGTATTGGAGGACTAAAATATGCATAGAGCTAAAATTAAAAGATCATGAACGAAATTAACTCCAATAAAATATATTTAAAAAAAAAAAGTGATGAAAAGTTAAAAAGAGTTACCCCTCCTATGGCTTGAGTAAATGAAAATTAACCCTAACGGAAACCCTATAGACGGGGCAAAGAAGTTCAAAGGGAAAGAGAAAAAGAAGAGTCAACCAAGCAGTTTGCTTTCATAGTATACTCATAGCATAATCCTCAAGCATACGCCATTTGTTCTATAGTTTATTCTATCTCCACCAAGCAACAATTAAATTTCTTATAAAACTCTTGAATAGCTTTAAAAAAACATCCATATGTTATCAGAATGAAGCAAAATATGAACTAGATCAATAAGCAAAATAATCATAGGGCACCTCTCGCTTGGCAGGTAATTAATTAATGGGATCCATCATTTCTCAATTTCTTGTCGAAGGAGAGTTATCCTGTGGCTGATTTAGCTTAGATACTTAATTAATATAATATTATACAGTCAAGAATGATTAATTTTTCATTTGAGCTATTCCAAAATGGAAGCGAAGTTTTACAAGGGTGAGGTCAAAGCAGATGTATTGTAGCAATTCAAATCATTTGCAATTTAATGTACAATCTTCCTGGAGTATACAAATTTAATTATCTGGTGTATTGAGACTCATGGTGAGTAAATTTTCACATTTGTATGAAATATACTAGCAATTCACAATTGATAAAATTAAAAAAGATTAATAATAAATTTTGAAAAAGTGCATAATAGTTATGATTGTTTTCCTTTTTTTATTCCACTTTCTATTTTTTTTAGTAGTTCATCAGTATATTGCGACTCTGCCTACGGCCTGCTGAGGTAATTCGAAAACAACGTCCGGCCAATTACTTAATTGTTTATTTTATAATATTTTGGTTTAGACTCTTTCTTTAAATTTCTATTATGTAAACTGGATTTAAGGCGGCTTGGTCAGATGAGGCCAAGTGATAGATATATCTGAGTTTCGATTGTTTGCAGATGGAAGCATTTTATATTTTATATTTACTCAACAATGACAAAGTCTATACGTACTTAATACTTTAATTTTCAATAAACAATTAAATAAGGCAAGTTTTATTTTTTAAAATATTTTTTTTAATAGGTATCTGATACAAATTCTACTGATCGAAATTGCCCTCTTAGTGGGAATTCGAAGCTGAATTCAAATGTAAAGACAAAAATGGATAAAATAATTATTATACTTCAGTACACGAAATGTCTCCTTGATGATAGGCTTTCTTGACCCTGCTTTTTCATTTTTGAAAAAGACCAACAATGGCTTGGCTGTGTACACTCCACTTTTGAGAAATTGGGGCTTTTTTAGTAACTAAAATCATGTCTTGGAAATACTCCCCTTTTTCTTTATAGAATTTGTGGAATTTGGCCATACTGATCTTTGCCAAGTCAGAAAAAACAACAACAAAATACAGACATTAACGTAGAATTTGATTATTCTTTTGTGCAATTGATATTTGAAATTTGAACTGTCCATTTCGAGTTTTATATAAAAACAAGCATAACACCACTTCAAATGGACTTGGACCAAACCCCAGTAATCATTGGAGGGACACATGGCATCCAATAAATGGGCACTACTCAACATGCGCTGGAGTGGGGCTTTCTCTTTTCTTCACAAATCAAAGCCTTAAACCATAAGCAAATTACAAACGCTCTAAAGAAGCTTTTCTGGGTCATTATCAACAATGCTGGCCAACATAAAGGTGGCTTTGTCTTCCACTTGCATTTGCTGCTTTAGAGTCCTGCATCTACCTTTCAAAGAGAAGCAAGATACTCGAGGAATGACATGACAAAACCATTTTGGTACAGTTTCAAAACAAAGATCATGAACCTATACTCCAGGCATGACCATCAAAATTGATGTTTCCCACCTAAATATTCGCTTGTAAATAAATTTCATACATCAGTGAAAATTAAAGCCTTGAGACTTAATAGGTTTCAAGTTCGATTCATACTCTATTGGGTTTAAGTAACATTATCTATATATTTGAAATTTATCTACTTTAGTATTGTGTCTAACTTTCACCTTTATAACATGTGATGTATATAATATCTGTAACATCTCTGGCACAAGGGAAAAAAAATTTATCACTAAACATTATGTTAATTGGACTCAATTATGGAACAAACCTTTAAAGAGTTCATAAAATTTGAAATTATCAAGGTGTCATATCTTTCATATGAAAGAGTAAAGAGTTAGAATTAATTATGCGCGAAAGCCGGTTGATGGCACAAGTGCCCCTAGTCATACGGTTCACATTGCTTTGCCAGTGACAAATTTATGAGGTCTAGGTTGGAATTCATTTAATAGTCCTACCCCTCTTTCTTCTTTCTCCATATGGAAAGGGTTTAGGTTTTAAAACTCACTATCTTTAATTAGAATTAGCTTCAAATGTGCCAACTGAGTTCAATTTCATTAACTCATTGGTAGTTTTGCCTATGAAATGTGTTCTGTGCCAAGTAAACGTATCATATAACTATCTCAATTTCGTGAAAAATTGCAAAGACATTATCAACTTACACTCTGACCCGTTCAACGTCTTCTCGTGGAGCCTGGGAAGCACCCTGTCCCCATCACGATTAAACCAAAGTAAAAGTCCCACAATACTGAAAAGAAATAATTATAATAATTATAAATCCCTCTCATAATCTAACCCCTCTAAGATATTGAAAAGAAACCACTAAGGAAACAGAGAGCATAAACAACAATTAAATAACACCACCTCCTAAGGGAAAGGCGGAAAAAAAAAAATGCGGTCACCTTGCCTAAAAGAAGCCTCCCAAGTATGCCTTAATGGCTGCTGCTCAAGCCCTCTCCTAGGCTACCCTGAGCCCCACAAAAAAATGGGCAAGACCAGAAGCACCACAGCAATATGTCGCAGAAACTTTGCTGCAACAGCCGCTTCCTCTATCTTTCCAAACACCCAATTTACAAATCCTGAGTCTCTCCCATCTTTGCAAGAATCATTTACTGAATTCTCCAAAACTTACCCACAGTACTCTGAAACCTATCAAGTTGACCAAATTCGTGCCCAAGAATACTATCACCTCTCACTTTCTCACCATACCTGCCTTGATTATATAGGCATCGGCCTCTTCTCCTATTCACAGCTACAAAATCATGACTCCAGAAAACAGGTTGTCTCTTCTTCTTCGACTACACCCCTTTCACCTCCTCAAATTTCACATTTTCCCTTCTTTAGTGTGTCCTACAAGACGGGGAATCTTAAGACACAGCTGCTTCATGGCGGCCAAGAATCAGAATTAGAATCTGCATTAAAGAAACGGATCATGACCTTCCTCAATATATCTGAAAACGATTATTGTATGGTTTTCACTGCCAACAGAACATCAGCTTTCAAACTTGTAGCAGAATCTTACCCTTTCCACTCCGGTCAAAGGCTCCTTACTGTTTATGACTACGAAAGTGAAGCAGTAGAAACCATGGTTAATTGCTCTGAGAAGAAAGGAGCCAAAGTCATGTCAGCAGAGTTTTCATGGCCTAGGCTGAGGATTAATTCAGCAAAATTAAGGAAAATGGTTACAAGGAAAAGAAAAAAGAAGAAGAAGAGGGGACTATTTGTTTTCCCACTTCATTCTAGGATGACTGGCGCCAGATATCCTTATCTGTGGATGAACATAGCTCAGGAGAATGGTTGGCATATTTTAATTGATGCCTGTGCATTAGGACCAAAGGATATGGACAGCTTTGGCCTGTCCCTCATTCGCCCAGACTTCCTCATTTGTTCCTTCTACAAGATTTTTGGGGAAAACCCATCCGGATTTGGATGCCTCTTTGTCAAAAAATCAATTGTTCCACTCTTGGAACATTCCACTAGCACTGGAATGATAAGTCTCATCCCCGCAAAGAAGCTATTTTGGTTCCTAGATGAATCTTCTGGTACTGAAACAGAACTTGAACAGACAACTACATTTGTCTTGGGAGAAGATGAATTAGAAACATCTAACTCCTTTTCAGGTCCAATATCCATCCCAGGAATGCCGTCTGGAAAAGTGGAACAAGGAGAAACCTCCGAGTCCCAAACTGCAGTGATAGTCGCAGAACAGAAAGTATCAGACACCCCCGAGTCTGCGACTGCAGGAACAATCACAGAAATGGAAGTATCAGAAAATCCAGGAACAACTGCAAGACAGAAAGAACCAGAAACTTCAGAAATTATTGAATTACAAAAACCTGCTACAGTAATCCAACATGAAACTGTAAAAACCAGTAGAAATGGGATTATGGAGATTGAGTGCAGGGGATTGGATCAAGTTGATTTATTGGGTCTGACTCAGATCAGTAACAGAGCGAGGTGCCTGATCAATTGGCTAGTGAATGCTTTGATGAAGCTCAAGCATCCAAACACAGAAGAAATTCCCGTCATTAGGATATATGGGCCAAAGATAAAGTTTGATCGAGGAGCTGCGTTGGCATTCAATGTATTTGATTGGAAAGGGGAGAAGGTTGAGGCTCCTCTCGTACAAAAACTCGCTGATCGAAGCAACATATCTCTTAGCTATGGATTTCTACATAATATCTCATTCTCAGATAAGTATGAAGAAGAAAAAGCAACAGTTCTTGAGAGAAGAACAAGTGGAATAAAGGGAACGGTAACAAACAAGAGGAAAGGAAAAGTCAATCTGGGAATAACAGTTGTTACAGTTGCACTTGGGTTCCTGGCCAATTTTGAGGACACTTACAGGCTGTGGGCTTTCATTGCTCAGTTCCTAGATGCAGACTTTGTAGAGAAGGCAAAGTGGAGGTATACAGCTCTGAATCAGAAAACAGTTGAAGTTTAATGTTCACTGTTTTTTAGATATTGGAGTTCCTCATATACAAAAAGAACTCACCAAAGGAAGAGAGGAGTAATCTCAATTGTTCTTTCAGATAATGAATTCAGAACCTTCTATTCATCATCACATACCATTGCACTTGCATTTGAGCAAGAAGAACAACTCTACAATCTACATTGACAGTAATTTGTACCAAGAAACTTGAAGATACTTCCTGACCAGCTGTTCGCCTGAAACTCTCATTTGTTAACTTTTTCTGCTGCATTGACTGAAACATTCAGTAAGCACCAATTTATTGCATGTTTGTATCAGTCACATTTTACTAACTTATTCTTGGTTCGAAATGGGTTATCCAGTAGAACAAAATATATCATTTACTAAAAGAGAAAAGATGATGCTCTCTGGTTTTTTTTTCTTTTTAAAGCAAGGGACGAGAACCACATGCCAGTAGTGCAGTGCCAATTTTCCAGATTGCGTTATCACTAGTCAATGATGCATGTAATGAAAAATTCAATTCATGTTATAACATTAGCCATTCACAAATTTTGCAATATATTTAACATTTACTTTTTAAATGTTACCTTACAAGTCTTTCCTTCCCAAAGCTATCACATCAACGACAAATGTATATGGTAAAAATATCAGATTGCTTGCAATGAGTCAAAGCAAGTGTTTATTACCATCCATGAACTCATATAATATCTTCAACCTGATTGATATGAAACCGCTATATCCTTTCTTTAGATTGCCACAAGCCACTTTCTCAGTGCAATCATTTGAAAGGTATGAAATGCCAAGTCCTCTGCATAGGAGAGAGTTAAAACAAACTAGTTATCATGAAGATTAAGGGCCAAAGCACTCTCCAGTATTATCAAGACAATCACTCACAGATTACTCATTTTTTGCCCATCTTGGTTTAGCCATGGTTCATTTTATCTTGATTCATAAACTAATATGGCTTTCTCCAACTTGGGATATTTCCCTCTTCTTTCATTTTTCAGTAAATGTATTTAAATAAAGATATTGATAAAAAAAGAGAAATACCCAATTGTACAAGAAATTCAATAGAGTGCCAAGCAAAGAAATAAAGCATTCATTCAAATAATTTGATTATCATCCATTTGAATAGCTAGTTATTTTTTTTAGTAGAGAATATCTAGTTTTTTTTTAATGATTGAATATTTAGAAATTAATATCATGCCTATTTTTTCCAATTTTACACTTGAAATTCATATTCAAATTCATATTAATTTCAAATGACTATCTATCTAAATGGAACATTATATTATCGAAATTGTTATCGAAATGTACTACATATAGCAAGAAATTGAGGGAGGGAGAGTGGCTATGCAATGGCCAATGGGAAATCTAAGAGGAAGAGGTGGCTTGCAGGCCCTACAATAGTGTGTATTATGACCTAAGAGCCAAATGAGAAAACAACTTAACAACATTAATATGAACAATACATAAAGCTACCTTTTGCGAGTAAGATAAGCATGTATTTCATCTTCAGTGCATGGACGAGTCCTGTCTTTCATTAATGCCCTGTCAAGGATCATGCCAAGTGTACTGATAAAGTGATTCTTCTTTCTTTTACTAACGAGTAAAGACGCTTTAGCAATTACCCCTTCATTTGAATATTCTAAAATCAGTGAGGCAAAATACGCATCAACACTAATTTTTAATAAGTTCATTCAGCATACAAGTCAATTCACGCTTGGAGGCGCAACATGGAAAATGGAGTTGACCTTCGTCCTTCTACTAGGATCTGGATACCTGCAACCATGATTTTGAAAATTTAGCTTCCAAATAAACCTCAAATCCCCAGTTAATCTTTGATTTTTGTTTCTTTTCCTCTACAGAACTATTGGCAGCCTCTACAATGTACGATAACTTGACACAGCATCATCTAACCATCCCTACAATTACATTGATAACAAACAATAGAAGAGAACTGCAGGAAAGCAAATTGTGTTCTAAATTAGTTCTTCCAGTGATCTATTGTTAAGTGTTGCAAAAGTTGAGATGCTATTTGAATATGCCATTAATTATCAGAAATCTTAAACTATCTACTATGCTCATAGTCTCCCCAATCCCCATATAGTGTGTCATTTAAGAAGCAATCAAAATTAAGGCATCAGATGGGAGTTTGAAACCAAAAAATATAAATATAAAGACGATACTAACGAGAAGTGTGTTTACGATGTCAAGAATGGGCATGTCTCATGCCCTTCAAGGAAGATTTGGTTGGTGAGGAACTTTAGCAATATCTGAACATCCTCACTTCGAGGGTGACTAGTATCCTCAACAAGAAACTCATGAGTCTTCCCATCCACCTCTATTACACTCAACCCAGGTAACTTTTTAATTCCTTTCTCAATCATCAATCTCTTTACTCTGGTCACATCATTCCACCTTTGGTTATCAGCATAGATATTAGAAAGGAGCACATAAAGCCCACTGTCTTGAGATTCAAGCTCTATGAGGTGATCTAGTATATATTGAGAGAGCTGCAGCATTCCTTTTGCCTTGCAAGCACTAAGAAGAGCTCCCATTATAAGCACATCAGGTGACATGGGCATAGTTTTTACCAGTACCAAAGCTTCATTCAAGAGTCCAGCCCTGCAAAGTAAATCTACCATGCATCCATAGTGTTCTAACCTTGGAGAAAGATTATGCTGTTGGCTTATCATCTTATGAAAGTATTGACGCCCTTCTTCCACCAAGCCAGAGCGGCAACAAGCTGTCAGAACGGCTAAAAATGTTACCTCATTTGGTGTCATGCCCACCCTTACCATTTCTTCAAAAAGTTCCAGCGCCTCATAGCCCCGTCCGTGCATTGCCAAACCATTTAACAAAGCATTCCATGTAAAGATGTTCTTACAGGGCATCTCACTGAAGGTGTGTTGTGCAATTTCTATGCAGCCACACTTTGCATACATATCAACCATAGCAGTTCCAATTTGTATATCCCATTTGATGGCCCTTCGATCAATGTACTCGTGTACCCATCTGCCATAATCAAGAACGCCAAGAGTGGCACAAGCTAAAAGCACACTGGTAAGTATGACCCTATCAGGCTCAATGCCTGAGCATTGCATATCATAAAACAACTCCAAAGACTCCTTAGGACGTTTATATTGGACCAATCCACTTACAATACTGGTCCAAGAAACAATATCTTTCTTAGGAAGCTTATCAAAAATTTGTTTGGCTTCACTCAAACATTCACACTTAACATACATATCCATGAGAGCATTACAGGCCTCCAAACTTACCTCTAACGAACGCTTATATATCAATCCATGAACCCCCCTCCCCAGATGCAAATGCCCGTTTCTCCCGCAAGCAACTAAAACACTAACAAAAGTTGCGACATTTGGCTTAACGTTCATCCTCAAAAACATAATTACAGCCCCATCAAACAGTCCTATCCTAGTGTACCCAGAAATGATACTGGTCCAAGATACCACATCTCTCACAGGCATCTCATCAAACAATATGCCAGCACTAACAGAATCACCACAAATACCATAAAAATGAACAAGCGAGTTTTGCACATAAAGATCACATACAAGACCCATCTTAATGACCAACCCGTGAATCTGCCTCCCCTCTCCAATTCCCAAAAACTTTGCGCATGATTTCAAAACCGCAGGGAAAGTGTACGAATCAGGCAAAAACCCGTTTCCCACTATCCGTCTATAACTCAAAATTGCTGTCTGTGGCCTATCACTACCAGCATAGCTAGAAATCAAACTATTAAAAGGAAATGAGCTTATGCGCGAATCACATTGTTTCAGAAAATCGCATGCGTAATCAACAAAATCCACTGATTTTCCAAAGAAGTCAATAACTCTGTTGACAAACAAGTCATTGCAGACAATGCCCGAAGTAATCAATTGTGCATGGAGTTTCTTGAAAGATTTCAGGTCGTTGCATCTACGAATGTTATCTAAAAGAACCCACTTTAGATATAGCTTAATCTTGTTCATATTAGTAGCACACAATTCCAATTTTCAGGAAAAAGCTCTCTGCGTTGTTTGATTGATATAATCAAAGCGTTTCTACAAACTTGGGATTGCGGAAGGCGTAGGTTCATGATTACGCGAAACTGCAGAGCTTCCATCTTTCTGGAGCAAGCAAGCATAGCGAGCAGTAGCAGCAGTGCCACGCTATTCGCTAATCGCTACACTACGAAAAAAATAAAATTTTGCTCGAGAAATATTTATTACATAGATCTTATATGTAAAATATAAAAAAAAAAAATTTAAATAAATAAATAAAAAGAAAGTTTGATTTGCTTCATTAATGGAAAAAAAAAATCAAATAAGTAATAAGCTTAAATCAATGAAAAAACTTATAAAAATATTTAATGAGAAAGATGAAATTACGCTTTGGATATTAGATAGGGTCAAACATTTCAAAAGATATATTAATGACCTCCAAAATTTGTAATTCTATATTTTCCTCCCATGCATTTAGTAAGAGATATATAAATAAATAGTGTTAAAATTTTTTAAGGCTTTGTTTTTCTCTTATATATTTTATATTTTTTTTAAATAATATGTACTTATTTTTCAATTTTACTAGTTATTTATATATTTCACATATAATTTTATATATTTCATTCATATTTTCAAAATTATAACACACTAATTTTAAAAATTATTTATATTAATTGCACAACATGAGTTTCTTTAATCATTCTTTCTCTCCAATGTCTAATTTTGCTTATGTATTTAAGATTTTTACTTATACAATTGATTCAATTAAAAAAAAAAAAAAAACCATGCACATCTTTATGACAATCGTAGCGAATAAGATTATAAAATAAATTCAACAATCAGTTATATTAATCTTTGGATTAAATTTTCTTTTATTTCCTACTCTACTTATAATGAGAAAAAATATACATATATATAGTGAAATTTCTTTCTACTGATGAAAAATTGGCTGCATGAAAATTCAAATTCAAGAAAAATCTTATCATTTTATTATGAAAAAAGTGATAATTAAAAAAGTAAATTTTATTCATAAATAAATTATCATTTAGCAATTCAGTAAAAAAATATATAGTATAATAGTTAATTTATCATTTTATTTATCAAATATGAGAGATATTTCTCATATTTATATTATAATTAACAAAGATTTTTTTGGTAATTTATGACAAAATCATTATTATCTAAAAATAATAATTTTTACTTATTACTTTTTTTCATAATAAAGAAAATATTATTTATGATTCATTCATATTTAAAACAAATTCAAATTTCATGTATATATATAAATATATAGGTCTAGAATTTGAATCTTTGGAATACTCCCATTAACAAATTTATAATGTACAAAAAAAAAAAAAAAAAGAATGAATTACTTGAAAGAAGAAAGCCCAAATGCATGAAATAAATAAGTCCATCACTCTCAGGGTCTCAGGCCACCACAGCGGTAAGTCTCAACCCAATCCAACTGAAATTACAATAGAATCCAAGTTAGAAACCGCTATCAACGTGTCAAAATCTGCAGCACTGATCACAGGTCAAGCCCCTCCTAATACGAAATAAATAGTTAGGGGGGTCCCTTCCTGGTAGGGCTGCAAAAGATAAAGTGGGGCTGCTTTTTTGCTTTCTAGGGTTTGTTCTCCTTTCTTCCCTAATTTTTTTTTTTTTAATTTATTTCTCTTTATTTTTTAAATTAAAATTATCTGTTTCATTCTTCCTTTTGTCATCATCGTCCGTCTGGTCAACTTATCCCCTTTGGGTTTTGATCTGTAAGGATTTTTGCCTAATTGCTGTGTGTCACTCAAAATCTCTCATTTTTCTTATGTTTTAGTTTATTAAATCTCCAACATGGACTCCAATCAACACCACACCATAGAAGAAATCGATAACGAACAAAGCATCGCACCTAATTTCTCTTCCTCAGAGACATCTACAGTGGACCCTCCTGAACCCGATGCCGAAGTCCGACCTGAATCTACCATCCTGCTTAAAAAAGAAGATCTCACAGACACAGATGCAGATGGCCATGAATTATTAGATAACAACAACAGTAATTCACTCTCAATCAGCCTCTTACAGCCGCCTCACAATCTAGTCCCTGCTAAGAGACCATCTAAGGACCGTCATACCAAAGTGGAGGGCCGTGGCCGTAGGATCCGTATGCCTGCTACGTGCGCGGCTAGGATTTTCCAACTAACACGAGAGCTGGGCCACAAGTCTGACGGCGAAACCATCAGGTGGCTTCTCGAGCACGCGGAGCCAGCTATTATTGAAGCTACCGGCTCGGGAACTGTCCCTGCTATTGCGGTCTCCATAAATGGAACTCTCAAAATTCCAACTACTTCCCCAGCAAGGCCGGACGGAGATGACTTGTTACAGCGGAAGAGGCGGAAGAAACCTTCAAATAGCGATTTTATAGACGTTAATGAGAAACAAAGCTCTATATCTTCAGGTTTGGCACCTATTTCGCCAGCGACCACAGCAGCAACATTACCAAATTTTGGGGGCAGTAGCACGCAAGGGTTGGTGCCGTTATGGCCTATGGGGACTCTTATGTTGCCACAATCTAGCGGTGGGTCCAATCAGCCGCAATTATGGGCAATCCCTGCTGCTGCGACACCGTTTTTTAACGTGGCTACAAGACCCATATCTAATTTTGTGTCAGTAATGCAACCTGGAGCCCAATTGGGAGGCGGTGATAATAGTGATGGGGTTTCAAATTCATAGGATCAGGCAGGTCTTCTTCTCACTTGAGGTTAATGAGATGGAGTACGAGTAACAGTGGTGGCGGCAATACTCAAATGCTCAGGGAACTTCAATACTTCTACTCAACATCAACAACTATCGTGTTCAAAGCCTTAAAATTTGCAAGTATTAGTATTGTTAGAATTAATTTGGAAAGTGTAGGTTTTTAGAATTTTATTTTTTCTTTTTCTGTTGTAATGCCAACTAGAAGAAGAAGAACAAAAAACAGGGAGAAATTTTATCTTTTGCTTTACTTATCTATCTGGGTGTTTTTTTCTTTTTTTTTTTTTCGGATTATTATTCTATCTTGTGCATTATGGACCCACAGTTCCTTTAGGTCTGGTTTGGTTTGGGAGGGATCACGTGAGATTTGGTTGCGCACGTGTAAGTTGTGGGCTCACGTGTTATTTTATTTTGTTTTTTTTGTTCTTGCCTTGTTGGGGGATAGGTGACCTGTGCGGTGCGTGTCGACAAGAAAAAGTGGTGGAGGGCGCGTGGACCAAGCTGAGTGGTTTAATCTTTAAATCAGCGCCAACAGTTTTTATCACGTGATGTGGCACGTGTATCTAGGAATATGGACCCACAAGTGGTGGTCCTCTCTCCGTGACCCAGGCTTTTAGGTCTGCGTATGTACTCTAACCCATGATGCTGGTCCAGCTGTCACGCGTTCTATGCTGAGCTGTTTCAAGGTCGCTGGTTACTGGTTCAAGGACTGCTTGACACGAAGACTTTCTCTTATTTTCTCCTCCGCTTTATACTTGGAAGATGAAGGTACATACTCCAGATAAGAACAAGTGATTGTTAATTGAGTTGTCTTATCTAACTCTGAACCCAAAGGAATAAAAAGAGTTATATAATTATCTTTTTGCATAAATAGCTTGTTAATTAAGCCAGATTATATGAAAAACCTTTTTATTATTATTATTACTACCTAAATTCTAACTAAAAAAACAATTTAATTGTGATATTTACTTAAAGGAATATGATTTTTAACGAGTGTATATATATATATATATATATATATATATATATATATATATAAAGAATTCTATCAATACTACAAAAGCAAATTTATTCAAAGGTTTTAAATAGCAATTCCAAACACTGCATTTGGCTCCAAAATTCAGTTTTTATAATTTTTATTTGACTTTTTTAATTGTTTTCACTAATAAATAGGTAATCTTCTCAGTTATGCAACTCTGTCGTTTCCTAATAATATTATTAAAATAATCATAAGGAAAAACCCAAGTCCAACAGACATTTTAGAGCCCAGAAGAATGAAGCCCATTATCTGATGACAACATGATCGGATAGAGCAAATTGGACCCAAAAAAAAAAAGAAAAAAAAACCCATACAGATACAGGAATCTAGAGTTCATTCGATGCAGTCCAATACCAAAATGTGGTTTAATTGCCCTAACCCCAACTAGTTTTATTTATTTATTTATTTTTATTAGTATTATTTATTCATTGACTATTTATGGTCTTCCAAGCCACAGCCAATTTTCATTTGCTCTGAATTCTTATTTATTTAATGCAGCACAGGATTTTGTGTACTCCATCTTCATCTCTTACCAACTGTACCCCTTTTCTCTGCATTTACCGACTTGATAGATATAGACCAACCATAGCTTAACATTGTTGCCGATTATTTTTGTCACTAAAGATTACATGAGGTTTGGTGGTAAGGAATACAGTTTTTTTTTTTTTTTTTCTTCTAAAAGGATTTGAAAAGCTTAACCCTAAATCCTGTTGATAATTTATTTACTTGGTACTACAAGGCTACAACACAGATACTTGGTCTCAAAGCACAAACCAAATGCAATCTTTATTTTCTATTGAGTACCTTCAAAGTAAATGAAATTCAGATAATTTTTTTTGTTGTTAAATGTGTTAGTTTATAGATCACTATATATATACTGCCCTACTTCCATGGAATTCATGTACCATTCATAATTCTTTCTTGATTTTTTATGTTCATTGTCCTAAAACCATGGCTGTTTTTGCACCAAATACTTCAATTTTAGCAACCATTTCCCTCCTCTTAATCATGATTTCAACCTCAAAATCAACGCTTGACGCTCATTATTATGATCAAACATGTCCACAAGCTGAGAAAATCATCTTAGAGAGTTCGGAATGCTTCTATTCATGACTCGAAAGTCCCAGCCCGTATCCTTAGAATGTTCTTCCACGACTGTTTCATAAGGGTAACCAAGTTTCTGTCCTGATCTTAATAAATGCACTAGCAAGCACACACATAAGTATACATCATAACTAATATTGCATGCATTGTGCGCACAAGCTTCCAAAAATTTAATTTGATTTTCCAGTGCTAAGAAATTAACAACCACATAATCACATGGTTAACAAGTTTGGTCATACACGAGTGTGCATGCTGAATTACCATTAGATATTGGCATAAGGTCTCATTTGTTATCATCTGATAGGGATGTGATGCGTCAATTTTGCTGGACTCTACACCTGAAAACCAAGCAGAGAAAGATGGCCCTCCCAATATCTCAGTTCGATCCTTTTATGTGATTGATGATGCCAAAGCTAAGCTTGAAATGGCTTGTCCGCACACCATTTCATGTGCAGATATCATAGCTATAGCAGCGAGAGATGCAGCGGCCATGGTAATGCACAATATACCCTGCAAAAACAAAACACTTCATGAAAAATGATGGCCAAATTTTTATTGGCGCATTTGAATAAATGGTCATTTGGAATGATTATTTAAATTTGCATTTCAAGCAAAAAATCATAAAAGTTCAATATGATGCTAAATCCAAATACTCTTATCATTTCAAATGACTCTATCCCAATGAAACCTAACAAAATTTCGTTAGGTTAATATGATGCATTAAATTTTGTTTCAAATGCTTAGTTCACTTATTTTCTTCTAATTATAATGTTTTTCTCATCATTTTTCATCAGTCAGGAGGACCTTACTGGAGTGTACTGAAGGGAAGGAAGGATGGAAGGGTATCCAAAGCTAACGATACCATTAACCTACCAGCTCCAATTTTCAATGTGACACAACTCATTCAAAGCTTTGCCAAGAGAGGTTTAGAAGTCAAAGACATGGTTGCTTTATCAGGCGGCCATACTCTAGGTTTTTCACACTGCTCCTCATTTGAAGCTCGGCTTCGCAACTTCAGTTCAGTGCATGACATTGATCCAAACATGAACAGTGAATTCGTAGAGAAGCTAAGAAAGAAATGCCCCAAATCAAACAAGGATCACAATGCAGGAGAGTTCTTGGACTCTACCTCTTCAACTTTTGACAATGACTACTACACGAGAATAATGGAAGGAAAAGGTTTGTTTGGATCAGATCAAGCACTGTTTGGTGATTACAGGACTAGATGGATTGTTGAATCATTTGCAAAGGATCAAAGTCTGTTCTTTAGAGAATTTGCCGTTTCAATGTTGAAATTAGGAAATGTTGGAGTGATTGAAAATGGCGAAGTCCGACATAAATGCAGAGTGGTTAACTGAGAAATAGTGACTGAGTAGTGCAGTCAAAGGCGAAAATTTTTCTTTGCTTGGAAGTTCTTTTCTGATTACAAATGATGTGAGGCTGATCATATAGTGAATTGTCTCCATATGTCAATAAATTTGCAATAAATCCATCTTTTTTTTTCCAATGCCAGATGAAGGCTAATATATATTCACTTTAGGGACATTGAACTGCTCCATTGTGTTGTTAGTTGTTACACAATATTAGAAGATGAATATTGATGAAAATTAGGGTGTCTTGTGAATATTTCATTGCTTCCTGCGTTTAACAGGACATTTGAAGTTGAAAAGCTTCTATATATTATAATTGGCATTACAGAAGAAGATAGAAGCAGTAATGTGATTGTGAGGAAAAATTTTAGATTGTAAAAGGTCCTTTTCAACTGGGTTTTTCTAAAAGAGGAATACTGTCAAAAACTGTGACAATTGGAGACTCAAATTCGTGAATTATTTATAATTGAAATGCATATTCTTTGTAATTTGTTTACTGATAATGATGCTGTCCAGGTAATAGTCTATTTGAGCTAATTAGTAATGATTGATGATACATGAATAAGAATGGCAAAGTAACACAATCCCACCACCCAAAAAGTTTTAATGAGCTATTTTATGGACAGCAGAACATTTATTTCTGCAAGCTTTCTGAGTAAGAAGTTTTAGTGTCAGGAACTGAGGATGCATGAGGACATCACACTTGCGTCCGAAGTGCCCGATAAAGGGCATGAAATTCAGAAACAAAGGCAAAGAAATAGGCCTGAAGTGAAAAGATGCAATGCAAAAGAAACATACAGAAATAAGATTAAAGTGAAAAACTTACAGACTTTGCTTTGTTTAAAAAATGAGAGCCACTCTTCAAGCAAAAACTACATCAGAGCGGAATACATATTTGACACCTTTGCTAACATTCCGGGCTTCATGAAGCATACACTTGTCCCCATGAATGTGTAGGAGAGCCATCCCTTCAACCGGAGCCACCTACAGAGTTCAAATAGCACAACAAAAAAAAATGAAGGGAAGGGCAAATGAACACATAATCAGAAAAGAAAAATAAATTCATAAGATTAGAAAACAAAAAAAGGAATTTACTTCAGCCACAACGCCATTCCTTGAACCATAGAACACAGTTTCTCCTCCAACTAAAGACTCTGAAGAGGAATCCTTTTCCGTTTTTGCTTTGGAATCACCACTTAAATATATTAGAAGAGTATAATGGGTGCGCTTCCCATCCCCAATATCAACACTTTCATCAATATGCCGTCCAAAACGCTGGCCTGCCTTGTACCTGAAAAATAGGAAACTTGTTAAATCAAAATCAAATCTAATTTCAAAATGTAAACAGATCAGAATCAAAAATTGACTAGCCTGTAGAATCTGATATTTGGATTCAAGCCAACAGCAACTTTCCCTCGTACTTTAATATCAGAAAATAATTTATTAAGTCCAGATTCCCATACAGTATTAGCAAGAATGGGATCATTGGCAGATATTCTATCATTATCTCTATAAGCTTCTCCTTTTGTAGGACCAAGACTCCCTTGGTGAACAAAACCAATACATTCTGCAACTTTGATAAATGCCTTTGATTCAGCTGATGTGAAGAAATCCTGCACCTGAATATTTTAGACAAACCAAATACAATATCATAATTCATACCCAAGCTCAAAGCAAGCCCCAATTCACTGAAGCGGTCGATGTCAGAGGAATTAAATGAACGTACAGTAAAGAGATCGATATCTTTGAGACGTGTAATCTGTAGATCTTTCTTGGGTTTGATCAGAGGCCACTTTGTGTTCGATTGATTTTTAACAATATCCTCCTCCCTTCTCTTTCCCATCTTTCTCTTCTTCGTACCAGTTTTTCCTGCCCCAGCCATAGACCACCTCCCCTTTCTCTGTCTCGGTATTTGTCGGCTTGTTTTTATAGAGGCCCACTCATTACGAAATCTTCTGTCTATCTGGGCTTTGTTTGGGCCTCTTTCATTAAAATCATATGTATCGTTCTTCCCATCTTGTAGACTTAGCTAATGGTAATGTATACGATTAGTGCTATATTATATGATTCAATTGAATAAATATATTCTATGAATTAATTTATTAAAACGGAAGTGGAGATATGATGTGTAGCTTTATAAAAAATGTAATAATTAAAGTTTGAGTGCACTGTTTTTCAAAATCATTATTTAAAATAATTCATTTTATTTTAATTTTTATAATAAAAAAGAAAAATGACATTCACACTCTTCATTATTTTTTATATTTCACTTGTAAATTTTATTACTTTAGTTGACATTTTATCTTCATTATATTATAAAAAAAGATATTGATTTGGTACTTTTTGATTTTGATTTTTATATTTTTATTTTTAGATCAAAATATACTATTTTTAATCTATGAATAAAGATTTATGGTATTTTCTCAAAAAAAAAAAAAAATCTTCATTGTATTATGGAAATTTTTTAAATTCATATTTATCACTATTGACTGCCATTAAAAAATAAATAAATAACAGTTTTTTTTTTTTTAAGTAAGTAATTAATTAATCATATTTCCATATTTGAAGAATACTCATTTACTATTTTTTTTGAAATGTTTGATAAGATACGATATAATGTAATTAAATAAATTTTTAATGTAAATTTATATTAAAAATTTATCTGATTATATTATATTATATTTCATTACAGTTTATCAAACGCATCCTATTAGTATTTGATAAAAAAATCTACCATTATTAATCTTTTGAAGAAGTATGCTGCATACTTTGCCGTGTATATGCAATATTTTTTAGCTGAATGCATAAAGAAGTCTTATTACACTTTGTAGTTTTAAATGATTTATTTAATTTATACATTTTTTAAATTTGTAAACATTTAACACTTTAATGCTTATAAAATTATAAATTTAAACACATATTTATATTTACAAAAATTAAATATTTTAATAATTAAATTTACTAGCGATCTAACTCTTTATTTTTTTTAACCTTAAATTAAATATTACAGATTCTAACTAATATTTTTAACCTTTAGTTTGTGTCCATATATGGGCGACGTTTGTTATTGGTTTTAAAATGGTCCATTATAATAGTAAATATTATGATGTTATATGGAATTAAATGAAAAATGCGCAGACCTCGAAGAGCGATGGGACTGATCAACGACTGCAATGGTCCCCCACACAAAAACGTCAGCCTCATAGACAAAGAAGTGCCGGCCAACCCAAAACGGTATTTGGGCGCAGTCGAATAATATCCATCCAACCTGGGTCGCACTATGGCACCCAGTCGTACCGGTAATGGCAGCCCACTTTGGGTTAAAATTGCTATTGGTTACCGGTTGGCTGATGGTTGAGTCGTGGCATGTATTTTTTTTTTTTTTTTTTACTTGGAACTATGAGTTAGTGAATGTGGGTCCAATGGGACATTTTGTGAAATGATACTTTATTCTTTATTTTTTCCAGAAAATGTCCCTTCCTTTATTGAAAATGTACACAATAAAAAAAAAGTCAACATGAACATTTAATACTTATTAATATATTTTTTAATTAAATATATAATCGCATTTTAAATAAGTTCAACTTGATACTCCCACAAAAGCTAAAATCATTACATAACACTTTCACCACAATTAATAACAATAATTAATAATATATTTTATTTGAAATTTGAACTAAATTTATAGTGTTTTAATAAATAATTGTAAAAGGCTTCAAAAAAAAAATAATAAATCATTGTGAAAGTAAAAAAATAATAAAATTATGATATAAGCAATACAATCAACCATAATTAAAAAAGCATTCTAGAAAAATTATAATTATAAAAGGATAATTATTAAAAATTTAAATAATTAAAATTTAAAAAATAGTTCTACAAAATCTTATGAATAATTTAACCAAATTACGAGTACAATAATATTAGTCATCTTTAATTTTTATGTTTTATCCTTTTTTTATTAGAAAAAAAATGAAATATATCATGTGGTTTGATTTTTTTATAATTTAAAAATTGTGATTTTTTTTTTAATCTTTTATACGTGAATCATTAATAATTTAGAGTCTATAATTCTAAACATTTAATATATATTGATTTAGTGCTTATATAATAATAATAACACTCATATCACATCAATACGGTTAATATCGTCATTGATTTGAACCCTATATTACTAATTAGAGAAACTTCAAACTTCATCTTATTAAAAAAAAATATATTTCACATATTTTAAAGTATAAAAAATCAAATAACATGATTTTTTTTTATATATTTTTTCTTCTTTACTGTCTTAAAACCTAAAATAGTGACAATTTAAATATTTTTGTGCAGTTTAATTTTGAGAATTTCAAGATATATCAACTTAAAATTTTTATACCCTTATACCACTTGATATCATATAAATGAGGATAGAATATATTTCAAAAAATCAACTTATTAAAAAAGGGTGTCCATTTACTTATAAGCTTCAAAGTATTTCTCTAATTATTTGATATAAAATTTTTTCCGCATTAATGACAATTACACTTAATATTATCACCATCGTCATTATTATAACTATTTATTAATGTTAATATTACCACTCTTATATCAGTTGTCACTAATATTAATAACACAGTGGAGTAAACTTTATCGTAATGAATAAGAATATATTTCCCCTCTTTTATCTTGTTCTACTTCGCAAAATAAAGGAAATCTCAAACGACGAAGGATTATAAATTTTAGTTTTTTTTGAAATTAATATTTTTTAGTAGCCTTTTAATTTGGAATTAATATTTCTTTATATTTATATTTAATGACATATTTGCTAAAAATTTTCAAATTGAAATCTGTTGATTACTGTTAGTTAAAGACAATGTAAGAGTTCCTTCCCTACTAGCCACTACATTTAGCACTTTTTTTTTTTAAAGAAAATGAAAATTAGTTTTGTTTCCCTTTGTCCATAAATTATAATTCACTTTTGTTTTTACATAAATATTAAAGATTAGTGTTTATTTTATTATTTTTCTTTATTATAACTATAAATTACATTAATTATTTTAAAATAATGTGATCGATTATAACTATATTAAATGACATATTTCGAAATATAATAATAAATTTAACTTAAAAAAATGAAACTATTTATTTTAAACATATCAAAAAAGAAATATAAATTATAATTGATAGACAGAAAGAGTATTAAAAAAATAAATTAAGCCTAATTAATGCAAGTTATTTTTGAAAAAAAAAAAAGTTAACCACTAATTAAAATACTTTCGAGTATCTAATTCAACTATTTATAAGAATCTGAATAATTATAAACAAATTTAGAATGCATGCAAATTTGAAAAGTAAATACTATCATGTATTTAGGTAGGGTTTGAATTTAGAACTTATGCTAACTGCTACCCAAATCAATTTATACAAATTATTAAATTAATGTAAAATTTATAGTCTTATTAGTAATTTTTAGGGAATTAAGTTAAAAAATGAAACTAAATATTTTATATATTTTTTAATTTTTTAATTATTAGTTAAAATTTATTTAAAAATATATTGTAAAAAACACTGAATAAATGATTTTGAGTTAATTTAGGTAATATAAAAGTTTTATTAATCAAATTTGATATGGAAACAAATAGGAAGAAAATGAGTGCTGAGTACATTATTCATATTGCATTTTATTTACGTTCTTCATATAAATTAAGATATGTGGTAAATTTCAATAGTATTATTATTATATTAATCAATTTTTTATTTAAAAAAAATAAATCAACTTTCAAGATAGTTTCATAAATGAAAAATAAATTATAATCATATTTGAAATAAATTTAATGAGTTCTTTTTAAATAAGTATAAAATAATTTTCGTATTTATCCTATTCATCGCTAATTGCTATTCCTATTGGTCATTATTGCTACAATTTTAGATTTTATTATTAATGCGTTGCTAAAAAATTTTAGTTTGGCTTCTAAGGTTATAGGTGGGATTGAATATTATGTAAATATAGTAATGTATGAGCTGAATTTTGAAGAAAAATAAAAAATTGTTTTATTAAAATGATCAATTCAAAATATAACCCTCGCTCATAATATTTATTTTTATCTCAAAATTTAAAGGGATTATTAAATTTAGTTTTTTGAGTCTATTAATTTTTTTTATTTGAGTGGTATATTTTCAAGTAAAATAATATATAATATGATTTCTTATGTCATAGAAAGGGAATCCCCGATGGTACAATTTATTTTAGAGAGTATATTTTATTTAATGAAAAACATCTAATTGATAAAGAGTATAAATTTTTATTTAAATCCAATAGACTATATATTTTACTATTTATTTTACTTTATTTCATAAGAATTAATTATTTTAATTTTTTATTATTTAAATTTGTCAAATAGAAAAAATAATATTAAAATTATCTTAAATAAAGTGCATAGAAATTTATATTGTATCAATTAAAATTATAATAAAGAGTAATATTTAGCTTTATAGATGTAGAGAGATAAATTAATTCTCTTCTTTATTTTTTAAAAATAAAGAGTTCATTAAAATTTTATTTTTTGAGATAACTCTTTATAATAAAAAGTTTGGCATATATAAAAAATACATTGAAGATACTCTAATAAGCAATCGAATTATTTATACAAAAAATTAAAAATTAAAATAATTTATCTATTTTTCTTACATTGTAATACTTATAAAATTATAAATTTAAGTTATTACTATAAAAAATTAAACCACTGGGGAAAGTGAGAGGGGGAAAATGAAGATGCTAGAAAATGAAGATGGTAAAAGTAAAAGAGAGAATATATAATCCTTTATTTTATTTGAGAAAAAAAGAAAATTGATGGAGAGGAAATGAACAAAGAAAATATTTTTTATTTAAAAAATAAAATAAATATTAAAATTAAAATTTATGCTTTTATCCTTCTCAAATAAAAATTTTTTAAAGGATAAAAATGTAATTTTATATATTGTCTTATCACTTTCTTTTCTTTTTAAGGACAGAGATATTTATTAGACCACAATAATTTAAAATCATTAATTGTTCTCTTCTCGTCTCTTTCTCTTACTCTTTTAAATAAGAAAAAATTACATTTTCTGTCTCCTCTTGTTTTTCCTCTCGCTTTCACACTTTCCCAAATATAAGGTAAGGTAATTTATATTGGAGTTTTTCTTTTCTTCTTAAATTAGTTGTATAAAAATATTATTTATTGAAAGAAACCCTAATTACAATATACATATATAAATATAAATATATAAACTAAAATGAAAAAAAAAAGCAGGTAAATAGTAGTGTTTATCTATTAGCCCCATATTAACTATGATTTATACATATATAAATATATAAACAAAACCACATCAAATATAATAAAATCACTGATGATAATATATTTACATATATATTTGGCAAAAAAAAAAAAAAAATATATATATATATATATATATATAATAAAATCACGTGACATGGGATTTGTATCTGTTATTTAAAAAAAAAAAAAAAAAAAAAAAAAAAAAAAAAAAAAAGAAACTTGGACCTGCTAATTATTGGAAACGAGTAATTGGACCTGTACGACCAGGGACCATAGGCGAGCCAACCTAAACCAAATTCCCACAAAAATCAAATTCTAATTCTTAAATTTCTCCCCCCAAAAAAAAAAAAAAAAGAAAGAAAAAATAAAATTGCTGAAAAAAAAAATCTGAGCCGACTGGCCACACAAGGTGAGCCACGTGACACAGTTTCCTTCCATTGGAGAAAGCGATTGTCCATGAGTTGTCGAAAAACAATTGGATAATTGCGCACACTATGGTACGATGATATCGACATCTTATTCTTACTTTCCAATTTTTATATTATTATTATTATTATTGTTTTGCTTTTTCTAAGTGGTCTTTGAATATTTTAAGTTTTTTTTAATTACCATATCCTATTCATACCCATTTATTTATTTATTTCTTAATTTTACCAAAACAGGTTAAGCAATAAGTTTTCAATTTCTTAATCACATTCTTATTATAGCCTGTTCTACCTTGATTCTATCTGTAAGTGTGTATGTTTGTTTCTTTGAATTGAATATATAATATAATATAATATTTTTTCTCTTTTTTCTTTTTCTTTTTCTCTTACAAAATTTGCAAATATGCTCTTTTCCCTTCTGGGAGGGATAAGATGTTGAAAAGGTTGAAAAAATGGAGTTGGATGAATAATTTAGGGTTTTTGTGGTAAGAGAATAAAGCAGACTGATACATCAACCCACACTTCATGTAAAGATCCACCATAGGTTTATATTGCTTTTATATTTCTAGGGTTTTTCCTTTTCTTTACCTCTCTCTCTTAGTATTTAATATTTTCGCTCTTTTTCTGTAAAAGGATTTTCCATTTATGGGATGAAAATTTTCTTTTGTTTTATTAGTTGGGTTTCAACTGAAATTCGAATTTATACATAAATAGTGGGGAAATTGTAACGTTTTTTAGCGTTTTTGAGTGGTCTTGTAAATACAAACATAGTCATAAATTTGGTATAAACTGAAAATGAGAATTAGTTTGACTTTGAGGGTTTGGCTTCAAATCTACGTTTATAATTTTTTTTTTATTTTTTATTTTTTTAAATAAATGGCAGGACATGGTGAGAGGAAAGATTGAAATGAAGAGGATCGAAAATGCCACAAGCCGGCAAGTGACCTTTTCCAAGCGTAGAAACGGACTTTTGAAGAAAGCTCATGAGTTATCGGTTCTATGCGATGCGGAAGTTGCAGTGCTCATATTTTCACAGAAAGGAAAGCTTTTTGAATTCGCGAGCAAAGAGTACGTATATTTTTTCAATTTTAAATAATAAATTAATTATGGATGTAGTGGATTCATGGTGGGTTGTGTGTTTGATAAACGTCCTCGATGAATATGAATAATGGTCACTGTAGGTAAGTCTAAAGTAGTGATTGTAATTCATTTTGGTTTGTACCATATAGATTCTATGATAGCAATCCTTGGATTTGCTTATTCACTCTTTGCTGCTGTCGTACCATTTCTGCATTTATTTTACATCACTTACCAAACGTTAGAGAGGAGACATTTGCTATTTTTATTACCTTCTTTTTCTTTTTTCTTACCCTTTTCTATTTTTCATCTTTTGTTTCCAATAAATTTCCTTGCGGTATTATTCATATTCTAGCTTCAAGCTCAACGCTGCAATTTCCTTTAGCTATTAAGAAAGAACAAGCCAAAGTTTCTTGAACTATGGGTACGGCCATTTTGTTTGGTTGTTTGAAACGCTAGGAAGAAAAAATCTTAATGAAGAATTTCTCCGCTAGGAAACACATGCTATTTGTACTTGTGTCCCTGCAGCCACTAGATTTAATGAAGAATAACATCCACCAAAATCTGTCTTCTTCAACTATTTTATCTTCTCTTCTTTCCTCTTGCTATTTTCTTGTTTTCTTTTCTATGTTTATCTCCTCCAGGTATGATTTTCCCTCATTTTTCTTATTGCTTGATCCTTTTCTTTAGTCGTTTGATAAAATTTTATCCTTTGGTAATATTTTTATGTAATATGGGTGTATTTTGAATGGGTAGTTTGGGTTTAGCCGTATAGGCTATAAGGGTAATTAATTTGAAGATTATACACTACTAATTTGTGTCATCGAATTAAATTTCCATGTTACAACAACTTAGATGAAGAAATAAGGAAAGCTCCTGGTATTAATTACAGAATTAGCTAGTTCTGGTTACTGATGTTTGTTATCTAATTATGTTAGAAATATTTGGAAAGAAGAAAAAACTTCAAAGGTCAATTTCTTTGGGGGTGTATAGATCAATTTATTACATACAATAAATTTGAATTGCTATGTAAATTCTCTAATTGGAGTACAGTGACAGCATGATTAATTTCGAATTGCCTCGGGGTCTAATTATGGTGAAATATATGAAGTAGGATTTTAAATATTCCAGCGATAGTACATTGTAAAATTAGAGTCATTAGCATTTTTTCTTAGTGTGTGATTTATGTTAGTGATCTAATGAAGTGTGCTTAAAGGCTAATTGCAGCCAGCGTTGAAAGAAAGAATTTGTTGGTGTCTGTTGAGTTGCTATATATGGATATTTGCTTGAGTACTGGTCTTGAAAGAAAGAAATAGAATAAAAACAGTTGAAAGATGGATGAGTTTTATCCTTAGTCTCTCAATTTAGGGCTTCAGTTTAAGTCAGACTATTCTCTTTTTCAACTTTGCCTTTATTTTAGTAACTATTACCGAAATTTCACACATCCATTATTGAAAGTTGAAGGTTATATAAATTCTTAGTTAATAACTCTATATTGAAGTTTTGAATAGCGATTGAAATATAGTTGGCAATTGAAACACTTATTTTTTAAAAAGAATTGGGGATGAAAGTCAATTTTTTCAAAAATTTAGATAATTTTTCAATATATATTAAAGATTTTTTAAAAATCTGGAGACACTATCACCCTCTCTCTTTGGAATCCACCACTATTATTTACGAAGAATATCAGCTACCTTCTATAACCATAAAAAGTAATTTGCATCCTTATCAAGTCATCAGTTTAAATTTTACATAATTTGTCTTTTGTTGTATTAAATGCCACAAAGGTATTGAAATCCAAACATTGATGAGTTTGATTTTTGATCCATCTCAATAAGAATAATTTGCAAAATAGTATGGTTTTATAATTAAAAGTAGGGTCCCACATTAGATACCCATTACTGAAATTCTTGGAATAAATGTAATTGTAGGCAAAATTAAGACTCCATGATAAACTTGATATAGTGCAAACTCCTAAATTTATAATCATAAATTTTATAAAATTACATAAAACCCTTAAAAAGCAGTTCATAATAAAATTTGTATCGTAAACTCAGAACTGAACCAAATTAATTGAATAATATTTTTTATTTCATCATTCTTCAAGATATCTGAGACACACTACATATGACTTCGATTAGTTCATGCAGTCCTTTGACTTCGATTCATTCATGTTAATGTTGTATTTGTCTCTTACTCCTTTTGTTATATTGGATATATTCTATTTTCTTTTCTTGAAATGGCGTTCTCAAATTCTCGATGCTCATCTTAGTGCACTTGGTATATATTCTCATGTCTCAACAATCATAACAATTGATTATTTAATTTATGAAGAGGTTTTCACCTTGTATTTCGTTGATAAGACTTTTGCTGAATAGAATAACATATAAGTTGGAAATATTTTAAGTGTTAATTGACTTCCCCTTTTATCATTGTAAGAACTTTTGATTAATTTTTAAGTGAACTTTCCCCATGCAGTTAAACACCCACTTTTAATGTTTTTTCCACTCTTAGAAATTTGTTTTAAGTGATAAATGGGTGCATGAGGTGGGATACTAGAATCTACTTAGATTTTAGGCTTATTAATAATTAAGTAATTGGATATTTGTTTTATGTAGCAAGAAAAGAGAACAAAAGGGAAGAATTTTATATTGGTGATCGTTGAAATTGATCTAATAGAATAGGAGATTCTGCATTAAATTGTGGCAGATTATCATTCCTTCTATGCACATCTTCCGAGTGCTAGTTTCGAATTTTCAAATATATAAAGTGATCTTGTTTAACCTAGAGCAAAACTCTATGATAAGGAATGAAAATGATTTTGTTATTAGGTCTGAGGTAGGCCATACAAAAAAACATTTGTTTATAAACTTGATATATGCATTTAGTTAGTAGATCGACTCTTTCCAGCTCGATCAAAACTTATATGGCAAGGCATTAACTCGTCATTGAAACTCATCCTCGTCCGCGCTTTCAAAGGTCATCCTCGAAAGGTTTAAATGCCAACTAGTTCGTCCACTTTCATGTCAAGTTAAAATTCTCTTTTCATTTAGGTTTATTGACCCATTTGCCTAAACATTATTGAGTGAACAACCATTGGTTATCTACACATAAGTGGAGATATGTCAGGGTTAAATACGTCCAAGGCGGTGCCTCCCTATAATTGTGGCCAAATGCTTGTATAGTGCCAGGCAGACTGACATCGAAGAGGTTGCCTATCCGATCAAGGTAGACTACTTAATTCTCACCTTAAGATACTGCCATATGTGCATCTACTTTAATACAATCATGAAACCGAGTAAGTACAAAGGAAAAAAGTTGACTACAATTGAAGGAGGCTTACTTTACAATTTCTCATCTCCTCTCTCTTGTTAAAATATCTCTCTAAAACTAGGAAAGAATTCAATCCTCTACCTCAAGGGTTCTAATTTCCATACCTTCTAACGTAAACATTAGAGGATTGGCATTCTAATGCTGTTTGTTCATATTGCAGATCTAAATCCATTCTAAGAATAGTCCGATACAATATTTTAATCAAATTTTGATTACTCTATATTGGCCTTACTCACATGGTTTTTTGAGTGTTTACAAATATTTCTTTCATAATTATATTTGTATTAAAGGAGATAATTAGTTATAATACCTTCTCCACACACAGCTTTCTCTTCACTTATGCAAGATTAACGTTTGAGCTCATAAGGGATTGTTGAAATGCAAGCAAGATTAATATTGCACAAAATCTTTCAACATGTTGTATTTGATAAAGAAAACTTAAACCTTTGATCTCATTTGGTTCATATATTATATGAAATAGAACGTGATAAAATATTTATTTCATACAGAAAAATTACTCGAATGTAGAATTAACTAGTTTTCCTTGAAATTCGTTGAGGTGCACCTCGTATAATGTGGGAGCATTTCATAGTAGAAATAAGTGAATTTTTTGTTCTAATACATGAATGTGAGCATCACAAAGATTATTATAATTTTTTTTTCCTTGTTTTCCCAAGTCAAACTGAAACTTGTTGCTTTTTATAGATAAATTTGAAATTTACGATCCCAAGTAAGTTTAGGATTACGGGATCTTCAACTTGTTGATGTAAAATAATTGTTTCATAGAACAACTATTTTATGATATCAAGTTTTCATTAAAATTCTAAATGTATAATAAATAATTATAATAATATTGTTTTGGATTTTGAAATAGGAGTGAAGAATGCATGACTATTCCGTATGATGGGCAGTTATTTTGTTTCTATTTACCCTATTTCATTATCCGAATCAAATAAGATCTTAATCTATACAATGATACAGTGCTATTGCAGTTTACTGTCTCTTCAATTCTCTTTTCCTATTCCCTCAAAAATAGAGTCAATATTTACGTATGTATTGATCACATCTTGTGCTTGCAATAATTCAGCTTACAAAAGACAATAGAAAGGTACCGTAAATGTGCGAAAGAAGTAGAAGTTGACAGGGTTCGCAGAGAACAACATATTCAGGTTACACCTTAATTTCATTCTGTGGGTTTGTATATGGATGTTAATGCAATGTTATGTTTACATGAATACCTTATAGCTTTTTGTTTGTCTTATGGTCAATTAATTTTGTGTTTTGTGGTATATAATTTTTCTCAAATTGTCTATCAAATTAAATATGTATAGAAAAATGTTGCAGAAATCAAACTGATAGGTTTAACTAAGTTTTGCATAGTTTTTTTTTTCCTATATATAACAATAAAAGGCAATCATGATTTCACTGTCCGCTGGAAATTCATTTGTGGGGCGATGATTTTTTAATAAATTATAAAGTGAACTTGGACTATAAGAAGTCATATATTCTCCCTCTCTCTCTCTCTCTCTATATATATATATATTCTTTTTTATCAGCTACATAAATTTATTAGCAATGAGTCAAAATTTATATCTTGTTATAGTAATATTAATGTATCTTCCTTACATATTCTTTAAAAACTCTTGTTATTATTCTTTGTATATTATAGTTCCGTTGGAAAAAAATAATTTGATTTATTTACTTGTGTGTTTATTTTGTTCATTATGCAAAGGATTATTTGATTGGATTAAATTAAACTTAAAACCGCACATCAAGGTATAATCTAATAGTAAGTGTATATAAAGTCTAGACAATAGACTTGGATTCAATTCCTCATCCCTATGTTTAAAAAAAATAAATAAATAAATTAAACTTAGTTAACCAAGCCATGATATATTTTAGGAGCTGGTTGAAATATAAGATCTGCGGACAACAGAGACACATCATTTTGATTTTCTGACATTATTATTAATTCTACATGCAGCAACTAATAACCGAATCATCAGAGATGGTGAAGAAGATTGAGCAGCTTGAAATTTCGCAACGGTGCCTAAGTTTAGTTTGAGATTTTATCCTTCTATAAGTCTTAAGAATATACAATAACACTTTTCTTTGGGATTTTTTTTTTTTTTTCATGAGAAATGATAAAATTATCTTTAATTTATGAGATAGGAAAAGAAAAGAAAAGAAATATTTATATTTCTTATTTGAAAGTTTTAAGGGAAATGAAATAATAGTAGTTATTAGTTTAAGGGTGAAATAATATTATTAAAAAAGTTATGTGTTATTGATCTTAATTACTGAACTTTCGAAATTTTGTATCTTAGGAAGCTTCTGGGACAAGATTTAAGTTCTTGTTCTCTTGAAGAAATCAAAGAGGTATACGACCAGATACAGAAAAGCTTAATCAATATCAGGGCAAGAAAGGTATTTTAAATTTTTTATATTTCACAATATTTATATATATAGTATAAAATGCTGTCAAACTAATAAAACTTAAAATGGCTTACAATGTTCAGGCTGAGATGTTAAAGGAGCAAATAGAGAAACTCCAAGAGAAGGTAATAATTAATTACTTCCCATTTGGAAACTCAGAATTCAATTTAAATAAATTCTTTTCTAAAATTTTCATGTTTGAAAAAGAGATATATAGGTTATAAAATTATTAAATAAATATAGGTAATTAAGGAAATAAAATAAATCGAATTCATTATCTATGTATATGATGTTTGGAATAATTCTTGAACAAGAATTCAATTCAATTTTAATGAAAAAACTGAACTAAATTGAATTCTTTTAAATTAGTTTTTCCAAATGAAGTGATAGTATTATGTATACTAATTTAATTAATAAAAGATCAAATGCATACATTGATCAGCTTTAGCAAAGGTTTAATTTGTACCTGCTAATATTTTCACTTTTCTCATTCTTCTAATTACAGGAAAAGCTCTTGTTAGAAGAAAATGCCAGTTTACGTGAAAAGGTGAACATTTTTATATACTTCGGTTTCATGATTGGGGTAACGACCATATATACACATACGCACACACCAGAATTCTGAAGTTTAATTAACAGATTATTTGTGATAAATTTTGTGAGTATAATTGTTGTATGATGATATTTATTTAGTGTGGTGAGAAGGCATGGCTGCATGCAACTAAACAGAAAGAGTTTGGGTACTTGAGCTTAAGTAGCAGAAGGAGTTCAGAGGTGGAGACTGAATTGTTTATTGGACTTCCAGAAATGCATTGTTCATAGCTGTTTTGGTCCTTAATTATTATTCATTTGCGTCTGAAAGATTATTTTCAACGTCAAATAAATGATAATTAAGCTTCTGTATCATTTGAGATAAATATGTATTTTTATCTATTTATGTATGTATAACGCACAATTAAACCTTCAAAAATAATACAGGATGATCTATTATTTTCTATTCTTCATATATAATGTACATTACAATAATGTTGAAATTGACGACATTAGTTTTACACCATGATACATGCTGTTTAACAAGCTGGGAAGACAAGCTTGTGCATGTTTATAAAGAGGCTAATTTCTCTGCTGATTTACTTGCATCCTTCGCTAGCTCTCTGCCTGTTGTTCTTCACCGTTTCCAGCATCCTCCTCCTGGTGTTCTTCCTTGGCTGTCTCATGATTTGATGGAGATTTCTCATCCTCCAGATGTAATTTTGTATAATTTGTTTGTTATAACAGTAAGTTGATAGTGTTATTAAATGTAACACCCATAATTTAAATTTACTTAATAAAAGTGATATAATGCTAATATCTAATAGAAATCCTTTTAAGAGTACCAGAAATATTTAAAGCAAATAAAAATATAGTATGAAAAAAAAAATTCCTTAAGTATAAATTCTATCAGTCTAGGAGCTTTATGCCCATCCCTAATAGGCTAAGGGATGAATGTGATATTTAATGGTATCAAAGCAGAAAAATGATCCTTGAATGTTTTTCTTAGAATTCTTTGTTTTGGAAGTTGGTGCTGTGAAGCCTAGTCCTTAAATTTCTTGAATGGCAAACCTCCTAGGTTTCTTTAACTCATCTTAGCTATATAATCTGCGTTGTGCTTTCGTTTATTGTTAATCTCATGTTATTTCTAGTAGAACTCTTTGTTCATCTCGTGTCTTCTCATAGTTATAACTATCATATCAATTAGTATATCATCTAGTGGTCTTAGAAGCATGTGACACTTAGCAGACAGCAATGCATAGGATGAATAGTTGGCTAGCTTTTGCACCTCCCTGTTTAATCAAGACACATAATATTTTAGAGTTACAGTGAGAGGTTTTTGAGGATGCTAGTTCATTTTAGCTTAGATCCATGTATGGTGAGCTTAGTCAAATTTAGCGTAAGATAGTAAAGCTATTGTAGTGGAATCTATTAGTTGTAAACATATAGGAAATCAAGGAGGCACGGAAATTTAAGCAGATTTAGGAATAACTAGTAAAAAAAAAAAATCAAAATGAATATTGGATATGAGGAAAGCATACTTTGTGAATATAGGCTGTGAAGATCATTAATAGGATTAAAACATAGTTAACATTCAGTCTGATCGAGTACTGCATTTACTTGTAATGTTCATATAAAAGTAGACATATGTGAAAATCAGTTTGGGACTTGTATCGGCATAGGAATTATAGTATTCTCTTAAACCATGGAAGATGTACAGTAAGGTTTAATTATATAAGCAAATTTTGAGAAGGGTAGAAATTGGCATTAGTACACCATAAAAGGATGATAGTTTTGTATTTGTATAAATCTTTATAAAACATTAAGTTCATATTCTAAGGCATGAATAAACATCAAAAATTTTTTGTGACTTTTCTCTCATTATCTTCTTATTTGAAAATCTTAGAGGTTCAGGATTTAGGTATTAGAGAGATTTTTTCAAGTTCAGACTTGACACTATGATATTATATATTCTATCTTACAGGTCTAAGAAAATATTCTAAACCTAGACCTATCTAGAAAAAAACTTATTATCATTCTTTAAATTCATCATCATTCTTTAAAGATCTCTAAATTATCAATATTGTTAAATCCATGTAATAGTATTAAAAAAAATTATTGTGAAATTTTATATATCGAGTGGTGATACTATTAATTTTTATTTGCATCAATTTTTTTTATTTTAACGATATGATTTACATATTAAAAAGGATTATTTGTTAAAAAAAAAGGTTAGTTGTAGTGGTGATATTTTATTTGTAATTATTTATTCTCTTTTCATGTAATTCATTCATTAAACTTGATGGATTTGAAGCACAAATTTATACCTAGACATTGCTACATGGAATAACTCGCTTAAGCTTGGGACCTGTTTATCTGTGAATCTACATTTAGAAAATGTTAAATTATATAAAAGTTTGGTTTTTCAGCCAGCAATCTTTTAATGAAAGCATGCAATGCACGTTTCCCTTAACTATTTTTTGGATGATAAAAGGAAAAAGAAAGGAATATAAAGAGAGAAAACAAAGAGTGAAAAAAAAAAATTAAAATGCAATTTTTTTTTTTATTTTTGTTTGAAATTTAGAGCTTCCCAAATAAAGAAAAATCCAATTTACTATTATTTTTTTTTCTCTTATTTTCCCACTTCCATATAAAAGCTAGGAGACTTGATAGTTAAAATAAAAATTATTAATTTTTTTTATATTTTCAAACACGAAATTAAATTCACCATAAAATAAACTTCTGGCTAAAGTGGGTCAAATAAAAGTATTTAAACAGTTTTGAATATTGCCTTCTAAATTAGTGATAAATTTGACTGTTATTCTTCCATTTTTCTACATCCATTGACTTTTTGTTTTTTTTCTATGGGCTTTAGAAGAAACGAGATTCAGCACAAAGTGGGCTGAGCATAAATGGGCTTGGAAATGTTTTATTTTTCCTAAAAAAGTTTTCTCGAAACGTTTCAAACTCCCAAGGTTACAAAGACGGTTTCGTTTGCTTTTTTTTTTTTTTTAAATGTATAAACACACAAATATAAGCAATTTTGAAGAGGCAGGGTTTCATTTGAATTTTTATTTATGATATATGTAAAAAAAAAAAAAAAAAAAAAGAAATTCCTTTCAATTGCAATTTCAAATTTGAAAGAAAAACATGTTGATACAATCATTAGCAATAGCATGTTCTTATTATTTGTTTTTTCTGAATGTATGAAACTACAACAACTTTAAGTTTATTTATATTTTTGGAGTCTTTTTCTCTTCCTTAATATAACAAACAAAAACAAGTAGGTCAAAATTCATGCATTAAGGGTACTGTCTCTCAATAATTGCTATTATTTAGGGCATATGTAGATAACGAATGGGTCCCCTCTCCATTCTCTAGTCCTTATTAAGTCTTTACCCTACAACTTCCAAGAATTTTCCCATATCTAATAATATATATATGCCAATAGACAACAGTGCCCTTACCCTACCCCAAACCTCTCTGTCTAAAAGACTAAAAAGCTATATAGATATCTCCTAAATTTATCAGACGCTCCTCTCTGTACATTGTCACGTTCTTATAGTAAATTTTAGAACCAAAACACATGTAATGCTTATAAGTAGATAGAGAGGTCCAGTTTTTGTAGATATAATATTATATATATAAATGTATTTTAATTTTAAATTAATTGTAAAAATTATATAGTCTCTGATCCATCGTATGTATAATCGTATATGCATATGCTACCCACTCATTTTATATTCATTATTTTATTATTAGGCTACTGAAAGATGGACCACTTTGAATTTGAAATATCATTTAGTAATACTGTTTCTCTTCCTCTCTGATGGATTAAATTTAGATTTTAGAGTTAGTGAAATAGTCAGGAATATTGTATAGGGGAATCTGCCAAGTTTTGCGCAAAACTGAATCTGAAGAATGACCCCATCCCTTATCAATTTTTAATGCAAAATAAAGGGTTCAATAATGAACCAAATAGATTTTTTTTTTAATTATTTTTGGTTTATTGAATTCTATTATTTTTGCTTGTTAATTAATAAAATTTTAGTTATTTAGAATTGATGGTGAAATTGAAATTTGTTTTATTTTTATACAAAATTTATTTACTCTTTATATATTCAGATGAATTCCACATAAATATTAATTAGCTTATAATATATTAATTATTTTACATTTATCAAATGAACTCAATAGTATCTCATAACTAAGGCTGAGTACAAGACTTGCAAATATCAAACTATACCGAAATCTAAATAAAAAATATCTATAATTAAAAAATATTTGTTGACCATTTGATTTTTTTCAAACCGAACCATTCTAATTTTTCATTTAGTATGGTTCTGGAGGTTAGTTATTATTCATATCGAAAATCATACTGAATCATATCAAATCATTTTGAACCAAAGAACCAAAATAAAAACCGATTTAATGGATTCTAATATACACACACACACGCACTTTTGATGTTAAATTGGCAACTCATTTAATGAAATTTAATAATGTATAAGTAAATTTAGTTATGCACTTTGTAGTTTAATTTTTATTTTAACTTGGTGGATTGTAAATAAATTTTTTTAATTATGTACTATATAGTTTATTTATTTTTATTATATGCACTGATTTAATTTTAGGTTTAAATTGAAAATATAATTTTAATTATTAAAAAATAGAAAATCTCCGAACTTCTGTTTTGTCCCATTCTATACCAAATCATCCCATTAGACCTAAATTTCCATTCTAAACTGTACCGAAAAATCAAAACGGTTGGTATAGAGATTTTTCTCCACTGTTTGATTCTGGAGATTCTATTTCAAAAAAATCTGAAATTCAATTCAGTTGGAGATTTTCAAATATTTGGATTTTTCAAAACCGTGCTCAGCCCTATTCATTACAACTTCTCTATTCCTCTTAAAAAAACTAAATTTCAATTATTGTAATTCAATTTCACCTTTATTGTTTGTATATGGCGAATAGGTTAGCTGCATCAGCTTCTCAATGTTTCCAACTAGCTGATGGAGCTAACCTAATTAAGGTAACATTCATGAAAATTTGATATTATTAATTACATAAAATATCAACATTAATTTGATTTGTTTTTAATATGGAGAAAGAAATCAAATATAAATCTATTGTTTAGATTGTATATGTACTTATTATTAAGTTATATTTTAGTATAATATAATTAATATATTAAAGGTATGTATGCATACATACCAACATAAAAAAAAAATAATAATAATAACAAAAGCCATAGTCAGCATATCAATATTTAGAATACGTTTGGTAAATTGTAATGCAACGTTTGGTAGGCCGTAATGAGATATAATATAATATAATCAATTAAATTTTTAATATAAATTTACATCAAAAATTTATTTGATTTTATTAAATTACATTTCATTACAGTTTACCAACCGCACTCTTAATGTAAATGTTATATTACAAATAAATTTAATTACATTATATTACATTTCAATATGGTATAATAAACATATTCTAAAGGTGTGTTTGGTAATGAAATATAATATAATATAATCAAATAAATTTTATAAATTTATATTAAAAATTTATTTAATTATATTATATTACTTTTTATTACACTTTACTATACCCACTTTAAAATCATGAATGAAAAAAAGAAAAAGGCCCCAAAAATAGTGACCAATTGGTACGAAAATTCGCAAAGTAAGATCACAAACAACCCATCAAAGAAAACAGCGGAAGCTGCAAAGAAATCATCAGATCCATAAGTTCAAGTCTTACCCTAAATAGCCCAAACATCATTTAATGAATATATGGTCAACTTATATCATATCAACCTTCAATATTATATAGTAAATGATTAGATTAACCCTCACATGTGGGCCAACTCACATTAGCAGTTTCATTTTAATTTTTCTTTTCTTTTTTTTTTCCTCACAATTGCTTTTGAATTTTTTCCCGCTTGTTCACTGTCCATTTTTATAATTAATTATTAGCCATACTATAGAACCTACTCTAATGTATTGTATAAATATACGAAGCAGGATCTGTATACGCATATATATATATATATAACGCCCGGTCAGTGCGGTCAGTGACGAAATTAATCATAGAAACTGAGACTTGGCAGCAGTAAAGTATAAGAGCTCACCTAATAAGAGTAGATGTATAGATTCATTCATTCAATCACTCAGGACTCTATTCTTCTGAGCAGCCAAAAGAAAAATCCAAACCAAGAGATGACCACAGAGTCTCTTGCCACCCTATATATGCAAGCTCTGTTTGTGGATATATGTCAACTGAATACCTTAATTTTGTTGGGTTCTTTTAAAACTACTAATATATTTTTCATAAATAATAAAATTACTTCCAAATTAAATTCCATTTTTAGATAATTATTTAAAGGTTTGTTTGGAACATTCTAAAATAGAAATAGAATTTTATTTTTGCATTTGTTATTTTGGCACACAAATAATTTAAGACTTTCTCTTAAATTATTTACAGTAATGCTACATATAATAACTAATCATGTATGGTAAATTAGTAAGTTAATTTTTTACATTTTTATCCTCTTTGTGAACGGAAAAAATATTTAAGTGGAAGACAATTTACTCTTTTTTTTCGTATAAATTTTATTTTTTCTCCATAATTAGTCAGTGGAAGAACCGCATTCTTTGTATTATCTTTTACCATTCAATTAATTTGGCAAATTCTTAGGTTACTTTAAAATAAAATATAATACTTTATTTTCTATAAATTTTATAATAAAAAATTTAATTTACAAAAAAGTATAAGAAAATTGTAATTTTTTTAAAGTCATTTTTTTTAGTAATTATGAAATTATTTGTCTTTTTCGTTAATTTAGAAATTTTTTGTAACGTTATTATTATGCAAAAACTAAATTATTTAGTAAAATTAAAACTTTTTTCAACTAACAAAAATTATAAAAAAAAATAGTCTTATTTATAAAAAATATAAAAAAATTATAATTTTTTATAAAAGAGCTATTTTTTATAATTACAAAATTATTTTTTTATTAATTTAAAAATTTTTCATAAAATTATTATCTCATATAAAATAAATCATACTTTTATAAAATTATTTTTTTTTTCATAATTAGGAAAAAATAGTTTACTCCAAAATAGTTTACCCTTTCAGCCAATTCAAACAGCTTTAAGAATCTCATGATTGTGAATGGAAGAGCAAGTAAGCAAGCAACCTTATCTAACAACACTGATGATACTGAGAAGCTCTTGTCTCTCATAATTAATTTATTCCCTTCTCTTCTTCTCCCACGCTGACACTCTTCAGATGCCATAACTCACTAGGATAGAAATTTACAAGAATCTTTGCATTGATACCCCTCCATCATGCTGTATTTCCACTTGCTACCTTTCCATCTAACATTATTTAAAAATCTTTGAATGATAATAATTATATGGACAAGGAGACCACAAGATATGGTGCTTCCATAAATGGCAGTATGGCAACATATTTGTTCAATTAAAAGAATGATTGATCCCAAAAAGTAACGTCACTATAACCTTCTATTTTTTTTCTGCTTATTTAACTTTGCTTTGTTTCTGAAAGAATTGTCACATTAATTTTGGCACTAGTAATCATCATAAAATTATGTCCTTTCTTTTCAATTTTTATTATTAATTCTCATCAATTACTCCTTTAATATGTACTAAGTTTTTAAAAGATTTCTTTTACAAATTATCTACTATCATTTTAAAAACTCAATAAGATTTTTCCAATTTTATCCCTATTTTTTGTTATCCATTATTCTAACTTTATAGTAACTCTAAATCTTTTTTAAAGTAATTAAAAGCCATTTAAAAAAAACGATAATTTACCAAATTAATAGTATTTTTTTTTTATCAGAAATGAAACATATTAAATAAAAAAGGAGAGAAATAAAGCAAAATGGAGGCATTTTAGACCCTTTAAATATACATATTCTCGTTTTGTTCTCGGCAGTTGTCCTATTACAACTTTATATATTGGAAACTTTGATTTGGCTTTCTGAGTTCACGTTACAGAGATATGTATTATGAGTAGTGTCTCGAGTCCATGCAAAAGCAAAACCATCTTTTTAAGTATCGGCTTTTCACGTTTCGACACTTTTACCAGCTCAAACTTCCACGAAACACCAAACCATATCTTAGCAAAAAGTTGACACAATCGGTTGTCCATTCACATTCAATTATGGCAAAGTTAAAAGTTTTCAATTTCTCATTTCAAATTTTGTTGTTTAGAAATCACTTTTAATATTCTTATTATTAATAAAATGATTATGAATAAATTCATTTGTTCATTCAAACAATCATTAAGATTTAATTACAACTTTTTCATTTTCAATAAAAATCTTTACGTTCTAATTAATTTTTCATTTTCAATTTGATGGAGTTCATAAATGTTATAAATGAGTAATTGTTGGAATATAGAACAGAAAGATGGGTGGAAGAGAGAGAGAGAATTCAGATCATGGTCAAAGTCTATAGATATAGAACAATAAACGACTACAATAGCAGTAATTAATTACACCAAATAATTTATTAGAAATTGCCTCTACTAGGAAAACCCACCTATTTTCCTAAACTAAGACCTCTTTAAAATTTAAAAAAAAGAAAAGAGTTAATATACTGTATAATATACAAAAAAGAGAGAAAAGGAAAGGAATCCTCTAGCAATTGTTGTCTTTTGAGAACCAATAAGAATGTGAGTATTGTCGGCCGATTGTATTCTACCTCCACGTGTAGACCTCAAACCTCTTTACAAGATCCCAATCTCTAAGGTCCCACCTACAATCCCATCGAATAGCATCTCGTCACGTGAATGACCCCATGTGACCCTTCTTCTTTTTCTTCTTCTCTCTCTGTCTCTCCACCAAACGCCGTGTCGTTCAACACTACGCTCCATAAAAAATCTCAGCCGTTTCATGTATTAAATTGTCTAATAAATCCTTTTCAATCTCCATTACAATCCCTTCTCCTTCTTCGCAGAAAGCCACCTCACTTTGTAGCTTCAAATGAGGCATGTCTTTGTCTACTAAAGCATCAATGTCTTCAAGAACATGACAATCAGCACAAGGAAAGCTTCTAACTTTTGAACACAAAATTTGAATTAAATGAGACCCATGCAATTCGTTATAGTTACAGCAAGAGGTAGCCCATGGTTTCATGTTCAAGTAAGGTTTTAAAATCTCCACCAACATTTCATCCACCAGGTGAAATAGTAACTTTCTATTACAGAGAAGTGTAAGTTGAGCAGAGGTGTGCTTTTCACTACTGCTGGTAAAATGTTCAAGATAGTAAAATATTGAAGGATCTAAAGGATGGGAAGGAGAAAACCACCTAGTAAACGACACTGGAGTATCTTTGTCTATTCCAGTACGTCTTAGTATTCTAGTGATGTACTCGTATTCTCCGGTGGTGGTAGCGATAGTGGCAGTAGCTGCTCCACCGTTAGACCTGCCTTGATTGTTGCTGCCTCGGGCATTGAGCGTAGTATGAACCACTTCTTGCTGTTTGTACGACTGGTGGCTCGAACAACTAGATAACTGTGAACTCCGTTTCGATTCTTGAGCAAAATTTGGTGCCTATGTACCATAATATGTGACATGAGGTCAGGTCCCATTATATGCAGTTGAAAAATAAAAATATATGTATTTTAAGTGATAATTAAAATTAAATGAGGAAATGGGTAATTACCGGTTTCTGAGGAATCTTGGTGGCTGGTGGAGTAGGATCTTTCTTGACTGGAAGGAGGGTAGGGACGGTGATATTAAGGGTTTTCTTGGACTTCTTGTCAGGAATATTATTCGGTGTTGCTGAACGCACAAATACTTCTTCTTGCTTGTTTCGAATCATAATATCCGAAGTTTGCGGAAGTTTCTTCAGTCTAGCTTGTGGTGGTGGACCAAACTTCTCTTCACACACTTTCTTGCATTTCCCGATAGGTCTGTGTTGCCATTCTTGCTCTTGCAATTTAAGCTTTGTTGGAGCTTTGCTCTTTTGAGGCATGATATTGACTTGTGGAGTTGCTGAAACTGATGCAGCTTTTAGATTATGAGATTGAGAAATATTGTGGTCCTTACTGGATGGTACATTACTACTTGACATTATTGGCTTGTTTCTTGGTTCCAAGAGTTTGAGTCTTGGTGAGCAAGAATTTGTTATTGAGTGCTTCCCTGGACTTGAATCTTCAGTAACTTTGGTTAAAACTTTAACAATTTTCTTAGACTTCAATTGGCTAACTAACTCTTCTCTGTTTCTCACTACTGTGTTTGTAATGTCTAACCCAACTTTTCCGCCAACACTTTCTTTAACCTGCTTCACAATCTGCCTGGCGTAGTGGCCTGGACTTCTATTCTCTTCTTCGGTTTTCAGCTCTTTTCTTTTCAAAGATGAGATACGAGAGAGAACCAGTTGTTCATTTGGGCTGAGGTTCTCTTTGTTGATTTGAAGTGACAAACGGTGTTCCACATCTGATCTTCTAGCTGATGATATTCTTGGAGTCTCTGGCAAAGAACGTGTACCTGAAAATTCATTACCTGGCTTGTTTTGCAGTGACTGGCGACGTCCAAGATGAGACTTTCCAATTGGATTTGGTGAAGAAAAGGTTGGGGAGTAGATTTGATCGGGAAGAAGATCCAGACCCATTAGTCTAGCTACCAAAGTTGGAGTCTTGGTACTTGGTGAAGAGCTAATTTCTGAGGAAGAAGAATCATTTGGAGTTCCATGAGATTTTGAACTTGTGTCTCCATTTGTTTTAATTTGAATACTCATCTGAAAATTTTCGAAAATAAATAAAACAAGAGTGTCATTATCATTGTTATCATGATTACTTACTTTACGAAAAAAAAAAAAAGGGAATCTTTAAAAAGAACAAATTTTAAAAAACCAAAAAAGATATATTAAATAAATAAACTTACTGGGATACTTAAAGTTTGATCTTGTGTTATTGTAATTGGCGACGAAGGCTCCTCCTCCTTTGACTCCAAGCTATTTCTTGGTGCTTCAGCACCTAACTTAAATGAAAAATCATAATAAGTTTCTCAAGAAAATATCAAAAATAAGAAAGAAATTAAGCTAGGAGAGAGAAAAAAAAAAAAAAAAAAAACCTTTGGATATAGAAAGATCGGAATCAGGAAGGAAGGAGTCAGAGTTTATAGAAGGATGTTGCTGATTCGAAGGAAACTGGAACTGATGAAAATCAAATAACTGAAATACAGAGCACATGCAACCAGAAGGAGTGTTTCCACTATCTTTATCTGCGCTTTCTCCTCCTCCTCCTCCTCTTTTGGAGGATCCTCCTCTTTTGGAGGATTTGCTACTAACCCAATACCACTCCTTGCCCATATCCGTTAAAAAGAAACAAACTTTTTTTTGTTTTTCCTAGCAAGAAGAAAATCAGAGTGATAATGACAAGAAGAAGAAGAAGAAGATAAAGTAGTTTCTAGGAGAAGGAGCAGGAGTGTCCAGACCCAGTAGTATTAGGATGAGAAAGAGAGAGAGAGAGAGGGGAGGGAAAGAGACAGAGAGTTTTTGAAGAAGAAAGTGTAAAAAGCTAAAGAAGAGGACGCTGGTGGAGAAGCGAAAAAAAGGGATCCATGAAAGCATAAATAAGGAACATTTGAGTTTTGAGGAATTAAGGTACAAGAAACAAACTAAAAAGATAGGTTTTGTTAAATATTATACTATTATATTTCTCCTCTTTTTATCTTTCACACTCACTCCCAAGTTTTACCAGACCAACCCTGTTCTCTCTCTCTCTGAAACTCTCATTGGGAATTGAAAGAAATGCAAGAAAGAAGAAGATGACGATATGACCACGCACCTCTCTTTCTTTATTTCTTTAACAATGTGATTCCCACAACCTCAACCCCCTGATGAGCTTTTAAATACGAGGTGGTTTATTGGGGATCTGCACTCTTTTTCATATCTATGGATATATACCAACATCTTGTTTGTTTAATTACCTAATTATATGCCATCCATACAAAATTAAATTTTTTTTATTATAAGCTTATAGTCATATATCTGAATTTATAATTTTAATAATCTTAAAAATAATTATAATATAATATTAATAGATCAAAACTTATTAATATAATTGATTTTCTTTTCTTTTTTTAATTTGAATGCAAGTGGTTATTGTATTGAATCTATTTTTCGAAGAAAATGAAAAAAAAAAAAAAAAGGAAGAAATTATTTGGTAGTGTAGTTAAATAACGGATGAGTCTATGCCTATTTTGTGGAGGATATATTGGCTCATATCATTGGTGTACTTTGGGCAACATTGCAGCTCATGAGGTTCTACTATTCTAATATAGGTATATGTCTATATAGTGTATGTACTGTAAATAAATGTCAGCATTTGTTGATTAGCTCCGAGTTTCCAACAACATAAATGAATAATCCTACCAGTATTTGACCCCAAAAAAAAAAAAAACACCTTTTATAAATATCCTTACTATGTTGCATGTGGAAATTAAGGTTACGTTAAGTTGGTCCCTAATTAATAACGCATTAAGTTGACTATACACACTCAATCGTAGAAAATTATAATGTTTTAAGGGTATATATGAAATAAAACTAGGTAGGTAGATATATAAATAACATTAACAAAATAAACCAAGAAAAAGAAAAATATTAAATAATGTATTCATTATTTTATTGATTAAAAGTTAAATTTTGATGTCAAAATATACAAAATATATTTTACCATAAAATTAACAAGAAAAAGAGAGAGAGAGAGGGGGAAACATTTAAAAATCAAGTTGAAATTAGGTATCAATTTGAAAAAAAAAAAATATTCTCTCTATTCTATGAAAATAGACTTATTTTAACTTTCACATAAATTAAGAAAAATATAATTATAATAGCTAAATCAATCAACTTTACTAAAATTTTCCTAATATAATCATTTATTAATATTAAATGATTCATATTATTTTATCAAAACTAAGTAACTTATATTAATAAAGACGCATATTAAATAGGGGTATATTAAAAAATTAATTATTCTATTAAAAAAGAAAATAAATTATAATTTGAGTGAAATGAAAAAGAAAAATAGATTATTGTTAGGAGATGAATGGTGTATTATTTTCAACAAATAAATGAGTGCTACAATTATATATATATATATATTTCAAGAAATTGTACTGAATATAGTCTAATGATTAACACATTGTACGTGTAAAAATGTGTAATTATTATTATGATGATTATTTTTTTAATATAACATGTAGAAATATGGTATTTTTTTTAAAGATTGGGTATACGAGCATCATGTGATGGAAGGGAAATGTTAGGACATAAAAACAAATGTGATGAGGGCCCCCTTTCTACACAAAAACTGTTTATTATAAAATCCCACTTGACTTAGATCGAAGCCTTGTCCCCATCGCCTTAGAGGCCATAGGACCACAAATTGTTTTTCTTGTTTCCTTGATTTGTCACTTGATTGCTATGCATGCGTATGTCCTGCCTAGCTACCTTAATTCAAGTATGTCCTTTCGGTAGGGGGAGGGGAGGGGAGGGGATAGGGGTCATTAAAATTAATTAACATTAATCAATTACTAATATTAATTAAAAGAAAATTACCAATGTGGTCCCAATATTTTGGGGGTTACTAATGTAAATTAACACTTTTAATTTTGGATTAATTATTCTTCTACGCATTCATTAGTTATGTTAATCGTTAAATAACACACAAAATGGATATTATTATATAACTAATTTAGAGACAATATATTATAGTTGAGTTTGTTAATTTCTTAGAAATTATTTTTTAAATGCATAAATTAGATATAAAAGATGTGCTTTAAATATCAAGAATTAACTTGCTTAGTAAAAAAATTTGTTTCTATTTAATTTTTGAAAAAAAGAATGCCTGAATGTAAATGCACCATTGAATTTATCTAAAAAAAAAAAGTAGTTTTAATTGATACAAACTAATCCAAAAATGTCCATGATTAACTGAATAAAAAGGAAAAAAGAATGCACTTTTAGATCACTTGAAAAGAGAGATTTAAACTAGATAAACATTTAAATTTACTCACATATTTTGATCATCACACGGAAAAGGAAAAGTAATTTAAAGTTTTAAAAAGAGTCTAAACACTACAAGAAATCATGCATTTTATGATAATTAAAAATGTCACAAAAATATAAAAATTGTCACAAAAAATTTTCAGTCATGATAAAGAATTGTCACGATATTTTTACCTAATATCCTGTCGCTAAAAATAATAATAATTTATGACAGTAAAAATTGTAACAAATAATATAACATTTATTACAATAAATATATCATCACACAAAATACTTTTAATGACAAGTATTATTGTGACTACAAATATGTAAGTTGTCACCTAAATATAATGTTGTCACAAATAATTTAATAGATATATTAAAATATCATAAAAAATTTAATAGTTGTCACAGAAAAATATCATTAGTGACAATAGTGATTGTCACAAAATATAATTAATTAATTTGTGATAACACTTAATTGTCATAAAAAATTTAATTAATGACAACATTAATCGACACAAATTTTTTAAGCTATATATGATAATATTAATAGTGACATATTCCGTTATCACCTAAACTATATTTGATGATGAAATGCCATGACAATTTAATTTGTTGTCACAAAAAATGTAATCAATGACAATAATAATCATCACATTTTATTAATTATGTCACATATAAAATATCTAGTGACAATCTTTTGTTGTCACATTAAATATATTTAGTGAAAATATTATGTTGTTATTGAATTTAGCACGTGACAATTAGAGTTGTCATACATATGAGTGAAGTTGTCAACTATAATATTATAGTGACAAACTTTATTGTCACATATTAGTACATTAATTGCAAAAAATATATATATATATAAAAAAGCTCCAAAAATATTTCACCACAATATTATTATGCATAATAATAATAATAATAATAATAATAATAATACATTCGTATTCTAAATAATAATAATAATAATAATAATACATTTGTATTCTAAATTAACTTATTGTTTATAATAATAAAAATTAAATTTCTAAACATAGATAGAAATTCATCTTAGTACACCTTCAAACATTTAATAGATTTCATAACTTTTTATCAATGAAATATCTCATTCCGTTAAATGCCTTCACTCATGCTTCCCCATTCCCACAGCCTAGTCCAAAGGATTCCCAGTTGTAGATATCTGAAACATACTGGGAGAACAGAGATTAAGTAGATGACGTTCGTTTATAAATTATAATATGAAAAATCTAAGAAATACTACCTTTGCCTAGGGAAGTTTGTCATCCGAGCAACCTTTTGGAAATCCAATGCCTAAACAAAGTATAAGTCAAATGCAGCACACTATATTTATCATTGAAAGCACCAAGTTCATGAATACTGTAACCAATAAGACTACTAAACATAATAAGAAATATAGTTTAAGCAATGGATCAATAACATTTAACATTTAATTTAAGTGAAGTACTCCTTGCTATAGAACTAAATAAGACAACAATGGATTAAGAGAAGGCAATAGTTGACAAGTAAACAAAGTATAAGTTTGGTGCTTAAATTAGTAAATTATAAATACAAAGACAAATAGAAAGATTTAATATTATAAAAGCAACACAAGCTTATCAACTGGATGCACATTTCACATCCAAATTACCTTACGAAGAATTACGCCATTTTGACTAATATGCATCAACCTGCAAATACAGAAAGGAAATTTAAAAAAAAAAAAAAAAAGAAATTTCTTTCCTTTTCTTCTTTTTTTTTTTTTAAACATGTTGCTTAAAAATTATTAAGGATAAAGAATACGGATAACATTTAAAAGGATAAATTTGATCGGGTGTTAAAGAGTATTAACTTATAACTTTTCATATTTTAAAAGATATGCTTATCGCTAAACATAGATGCTTAATATATCTCTCGAAACCAGCATTCTGTTTACACTTATTCATAACTATACCCACATTTATATTAAAGTTTCTACTGATGACTTGAAGCCTCAAACATAATAAATAAAAAGCAGCTCCAGATACACTTAATAGCACATTAGACTGCAAAGATAACTTCCAACTAACCTCAATTAACGACCCCAACAATACTTCTGATAGATACAATTAGCTAATGACACTAGCTTGAGTATTTCTTGTATATTTCATATGCAAGAAATTGAAGGGAAAAATAAAATTTAAAATGATAATAAAAGAAGAAGTATACCTTTAGTAATATAACTCATAACTATACACTCATTTGTATTAAGTTTTTACTATTGATCAGTAAGCCTCAAGCTTAAAATAAATAAATATAAAAATCCTCTGAAAACTACAAAACATACAGATTTATAAACTTAGAAGCAGTTCCAAGTACACATAATAGCACATTGCACTAAACATACCAAACTACAAACTCAGAAGCAGCTCACATTAAATTTGCAATGATGTTAACTTCTACAAAACCTTAATTAACTAGGCAGGGAAAAAAAAAGTTAAAGCTCGAGTTCAATAGTATAATTTATTTACAAAACAGTGAAGGAAAAAAAATACAAAGTAGTATACCTCTTGTAGTAGGGTACCATTTGCTGTGATCAAAACTCGAACCAGAGTTTCCTTCGTATTGGCAGTGGCCAACAATTGCCCATCTGAAAAGATCAATCATTTCCACATCTGAAAAGAAAAACAAAAAACATCAAAATTGAGCAAAAGAGATGGAACAAGAATTTGAGTATAAAAATTAAACTGAGTTCCTACATTAAAGTACATACAAAAAATTGAGTACAAAACTTAAAAATTGATTCAGTTCCAATGCCGAATTTCAACATTTTCTAATACATCAAGTTCAATTTCAATTGGCCCAAACTATAACAAGTTGAAAAGGCACTAATGAAATTGTGCTATAATAATTTCCTAGAAAATGGGAATAATTAATCATACTCGAGGCATCAATCTAAATGGACAAAATTAACCACAATAATAATCAACAATTTAAGGGATAATTTTGTAGAGATTACACAAATATAAAACACTCACAATCCAAAAAATGGGCTTAAACAAAGAATTTTAAATTAAGACAGGTAAATGAGAATCTCACCTTATGAAAATGGCCAAAGATGGTAATTAACAAGAAAATTCCTCGATGATCAAAACCCATTTATCTCATAGACTGAAATTTTATTGATGTCTAAGAATAGATCGTCCTGATTCACTTCTCTCTTCCTTTTGCTTTGGCTTGAATTTTCTCTGCTCTTTTATCATCCATCTTTCCCCTCACTCCTCTATTTGCTTTGACATCTTGGCTTTGGGAAACGGCGGGGAGAGTGAGAGTGCTTAGGTTTCTATTCTTTTATTTGTTTTTTAATTAAAAATATATCTTATTTGGTGGTAAAGTTAGTGCCAGCAATTTTCAATGTATAAAGATGGAGGTTTTTTTTTTTTTTTTTACAAGTTATAATGATGGAATTAGGTGTTAATGGCTAGCAAATTAAAAATCTCTCAATATAAGTATATAACTAGGCTTTTTTTTTTTTATATCCTCATAAAAGCTCTATAGCTATGTTTCTAATGAGGAATTTTTTATTATGTTATTAAATTTTGATCTTAAAAATTAATTTTCTTATTGTATTAGGAAGGAATAAGAAAATACAATTTAAGCCTAATTTTTATTTTTTTTATTATAGTGATTATTGTAAGATATTTGACACAAATAATTTTATTATTCATGATAATTTTTGTAGTTATAACATATATATTTTTAAGTGACAATTTAATTTTATATCATGAAATTGAATCAAAATAAAATTATATTTAAATTAATTTGTGACAAGTGTAAATTTAGGTAACAAAAAATAATTATAATTTAAAAATTTTAAGTGACAACAATTAAAACTTGTCATAAAATGTTATTCTTATAATTTTTATTCAATAATTTGTCACAACTATTTAATAGTTGTCATAATTTTTAAATTTTTTTGTGATAATTATTGTTTTATTGTCATGATAAATTACATATGTTGGCATTAAATGTTGTCATTTAAGAAACCAATGAGATTATGTAATTTATTTTTTAAATGTAAATGTACATTATTAACTTCTTTTACCTCATCTAGCTCAGCCTCGACACACACGTTGTCATGCTTTGCTCATCTACAATTGTAGTAGTAGCGGTATACCATTTCCATTTCATTTGATATGTATTTGAGATGTATAGTTTCTTTCCTTATTGAATATTGATTAGGCATATATAATATTTATACTATAATAAAGCTATAAAATAAACAATACATGTCTCTTTTTTTTTTTTTTCTTTTTTTAGTTAATCGAAAAATTTTAAAACAGAAAAGTATGACAATATATGGGACAAAAAACATCTTATCTTTGTATGCCTAACAGTAAAAATAAAAAAATAAAATAAAATGTGGAGGTTTTAATGCATTTTGAAGGCCTTTCATCTTGATTTTTCTTTTCCCATCAAGAATCCCTTTCTTAAACTATAAACGTCTTTGATTAATTAGATTAGCTTTTAGCAACTATGCAATGACCATATATCCTAAACATGAGCCAGCAATTAATTAGTATAGTAACTAATTAACAATTAACTGATAAGAGCGTCTTAACAAAATTAGGACTCTATAGTATATAGCATATATCTTCCTTTATGACAAGAAATTGATTGCTAGATATTAATAGGTAGGGCATACCCGTTAGCTGTGGTGGTTAATTTCCTTGCAGCTTGGTGACATGTTTAACAGAGAGAATTAGCTACCAACATGTTTTAATAGAAAACGAATAGAAAAAAATCATGACCCTGAGGGTTATTGACCCACCACTTGTCTGCATAATCCCAATACAACTCTGAACATTTTCGTCCTTCTCTTTTTTACACATCCAAAAACGTGAAATTGCAAGGTCTAAACTCTACAGGCAGAGACACCGACCCTTTTTCCCTCCCCTAGTTCTGTTCTGAAGGGTATTATGGCATTCGCAAGTATCCGTAACCCCACCACTTTTTGTTTCTTTTTTACATCTATGGGTCCAGTCCAGTCGCAGTACTTCAAAATGGAAGAATAGGAACTGTAGCCCACTCCTTATGGTATAGTACAAGTGTAGTTTTGAAACACAAAGAATAGCTTTGGGATTTGGATCGATGGCTTGAAGAAATTCGACAACTCTATTACTACTTGCTCAGATGCCAGCACACATAATTGTTGCCAGTGGGTGTAGGTTTAATTACAAAAAGAGAAGTCATCTGCTTGCAATCAGTCTTACAATTACGTGAAATATTAGTACGCTTAGCTTATGTTTGGATTGAGAACATTTAAAATCTATGAAAAGTATTCAAACCCATAGAATTAAAAATCAAGAAATATGAAATCGATGAAATTGATAAATTTTACCATTTGGCTTCAAAATAAAATCCTTAAATTTATAATTTACATTTCTATACGCTTATGTTTTGTTAAACAATTAAATTTCATAGATTTTGAAAGTAATTACTGATTTACCTTGCATTTTCAATATACTTGCTAACTTTAACCAATACATTTTCATGGAATGAACAATTCTTTATGGGTATGAAAGAGCCCTCTATGTTCTTTTTATAAATTAAAATCATAGGTATGAATAGGTCTCAATGGATGTGGATGCTTTTTTTCTCTGCTTTTCTACATCAGCATGTCGTTCGACTTAATTAATGGAGTAAACCTAACTTTAAGCTAAGTTCAAGCAAACTATGGATTAATTTTGAACCTCAAGGCTAACACTTTTTTAATAGGTGTAAAAAAGAATTTCAGAAGCTTGTTTATCTTCTACGTTATTTATCAAAATATGGGTGTTGATAATATTCATGGGCATAACTTTTAATTTCTTAAAATCTAATTTTCTAGTACTTAGTCATAAAATTTATGCCAAGTTTAGAGTAATAAATTAATATTAATAAGATTTTGACATCATCAAATTAACTTAACCAAATACAAATACTTCAAATTTATTTGAACTTAAAGATGACTCGATCATCTAAACTAAAAAAAAAAAATCATTTAAATAAACACTGATTTACAAACTTTATTAAATTTTGGTATAAAATTATTATAAAGATCTAGTTTTCAACCTTCAACACAAGTTCTTTTAAGGACTACACTTCAATTATCTACACAAACACATGCAATAAGTCAAAAGATAGTATTATTCAAATAAAATAAATTAGTTCAAATAAAAAATAATAATTTAAATACAAAAAATAATAATAAAAAGTAGTTATCCAAATATTCGGCAAAAAAAAAAAAGTAGTTATCCAAATATTTATGATTAAATATTTCATTTTATCTTAATATAAAATTAATAATTATTTTTTATAATTTTCAATTATACAGAAGAATAATCTAAAATATTTATTCAATTGTAAATTTTCTCATATGATGGATTGACAAAAACCCATCTCCTAAGTGAGAATTTAAATCCCAAAAAAATGAAGGATTGTAACATACAATGGATTTTTCTAGATTCATTGATTTCAGCCTCATTTTTATCAACTACACAGTGGATTTGGATAAAATTTATGCATTTGATGAATTTCACAATCCAAAATCCCTCTATCCAAACATGGCCTTAAGAAAATTCTTCATTTTTTACTAAAATCTGCCCAGTGAATAGGAGACTTTTACCATTTCTTCTCAGACTAGTGAATTAAAAAGTTGAAACATAAAAAAGTAATTATTTGACAGTACTGCAAAACCAAAAATCAGCTCTATGGAGAAAGCGTAACTATTTACAAATAGAGGATGAAGACAAGTTGAGGATCAAAGTACGAAAATGAGCCTCACTTACCTTTTATTTACCTTCAGCATACATACAGAAGAAGGAATATTTTTTTATTGCCATACATTTACTTTTTGTGCAAATCATTATTGACTTAAGACTTCACATATAAGCTTCATTTATATGAGGATTAGGTTATAGTGCAGAATATTTAATTTCTTGAAAACGTACTTTCACCTCTTATCATAATTTTTCACTACCATGCTAGCAGGAGCATTTATTCACCTATTGCAGTACATTAAACAAAAATAGTTGGGAGAAAAAAAAAAACTATTTATTAAAATTAAAAAAAAAAATACAGTATATATATTTAGAATCCCTATAACCTTCCCCTTGAATTAAAAAAAAAAATTGACAAAAATTTATTGCTCAAGGACTAAGTCTATTCCCAAATAATTTGACGAGACAATTCAAACCAGTCGTCCTACGGTGTAGACTAGGATGAAACATATAACAGATACTAAAAAGATGGATGGCCCCTATAACCACACAACTAATAAGGTAATTTAAGAAATTGTTCAAATTTTCAATTCGTATTTAAAAAAAAAAGAAAAAAAAGAAAAAAAAAAGTAGCCAATGGGTAACATTCAAAAATTTGAATTTGAAACAGTTAAAAACGTTTTCTTCAAATCTTCATCTCTTATCAGTAGAGAGATGCTATATAGAGAATAAAAACGGGATAACAGGGGGGTCACAGATTGTGACAACATATGAATTAATATGAATGTGTCAATCAAGCCCCGCATTGTACAAAAACACACACGCAATATAGAATCAAATAAGGACATGACAATACGGTGCATTGGTGAAATACTAGTTGGTACGATTCGGTCATCCAAATCTCCTGAAAATTCCTCATAGTTGGCATGAGGGCATAATTGGAGATATGCTTGCTTATATTCTTTTCTAGTTTTCCATTCGATTTCTAAATGCCTTTAGATGGTATGAGGGCATAATTGGAAGTAAAAATTCAATGATATTTTCAAAGGCATGAGAAGTGTTTGAGCATGTGAGAGATGCCAATAATGCATTATGTAGAGACATGATTACAAATGGGTATAATGTGCAAAGAGAGTGAATTCAAGATATCAAGAAATTATGCAATCTAGAAAAAGCATTCAAACCTGGAAAGCGGGTAGGAGCTCTAGATGAATGAAGCAAAGCCAAGGAAGAATTTGGAAACTTTATATTCAGTGTCAAACAACTACATAATTACACAAGTACCTTCAAAAGGAACTAAAGTTTAAGAACCTGTAAATGATGGCTCCGCCCTAATACGGTGATAAAATGCCAATTATCCAATTCAACACTTCACTTCCTGTCTTTTCTTTCTTTTTGCAAAACTCTCCACATAAGCAGGGAGTCCCACCATCACTCTTGCTTTATATCAGAGAAACTTGTGGTCAAAATTTATATAGAGATGAGGAAACCATTAACGATTCTACAGGTTTACCATTGGAGCAGAAACGGATGAAACATTTGCAATCAGATGGGCTTTAAAATGATTTTTTTTTTGCGCCAAAAGATTCGTTTTATAATGATGAGCACCACCGAAAAGAAAGAAAAGATAATTATGACATTCTTGAAACATTACTTGATTGATGGGAATAATGGCGACTGGAGAAACCAGCAATGTTAAGTCTGAAAAATGGAAAAAAATTTTTTATATCAACAAGCTATTGCCAATTGAATTGTTAGAGCAGGAAGCAGAAAATATTAAACATGTAAAGAAAGATGGAATAAAGAATATACCCAGTAGAGTAAAAGTAAAACTAATATTTTCATTGATTCTGCGAAGGATAAGAATCTGAAATGATGGTTCTAACTTCTACCATCTACATCAAACCCAGCCCCTGTCCAGCCTGGTGTTGTAGATCCTCTACCCTTGGGCACAGCCCCAATTCCTCTTCCTCTTCCTTGGAATTGAATTTTCTTTTTCCCCCTTCCATCTCCCTCAAAAATAGGCTGCTGATTTTGCCCGTTCACGACTTGGATATTTCCACCATTTGCTTGATTAGGTGTATTTAGAGGGACTGTACCACCTGGTGCTGTCGAAAGAGGAGCCGAAGAAGTATCTAGAGCTGCACTGTTTGATTTCCCGTCCTAAACATAATTGCGAGTGTGAACTTAAAACAATTTCTGTAATGCATGTAATCAACATGTGTAACAAAGAAAAAAGCTAGACATAACATATACAGGGAATGTTCCCTAACCATGAGTTAAATAGATGGAAACATGCATTCCTATTAGCCCTCTTAATAAGTATCCACTTGGATTATAGATCTGCATTTCAGTCAAATTACTGACTATTTTCAAGCTATATCTTAATTGAGTTTGTGTACATATGTTTGAACAAATGCTTTTCCAGCTCAAGATTTACCAGTCCAACACATCATTTCTTAGCCAGTTTATTATCATCAACAATGCGGAGAAAACCATCATAAGCCTTTCAATGACAAAGTCATGTGATTTTGAGGAACAGTAAAAATTTTCACAATTAAGTAAAATGATCACAGTTCGATGATTTAAATAGAAACAACACCAATTAAAACAATCTCTCCCTCTATTCATACTTCAACAATTAAAATGAAGGTTTTGTTGCAAATGAAACATATTTAAAACCTTCCAATCCTCCTTAGGTGAAACAAAAAGAGAGCTTTTTCAGAGCAAATGATTACTTACGATGGACATAGAGGACACTCTAGAAAACACCCAGTTGCTTTAGAAAAAACCCAATATTAAAAGCATCAGAATTAATCCCAGTAGCTGTAGGGTTGCAGATGTGGAGACTTTTGTCGATAACCTGAAGTCTTGTCTAGAAAGAATAGCTTGTGTGTAGGTTATGTCTCGTAATTAGTTTGTGGAGTCAAAATTTTCAATTCCTATATTCTTTAATCTTTAGGAACTTCATTTGGTTTTTCTTCTTTTTTTTTTTTCAGCTAGATGTTACTCTATAGAAATCCAGTTTGCCAGTTGCGGCCCCTAAATGGCATCCATAAAAGAAGAAAAAACTCATCCTATTCCTCTACTTAAAGCATAAAAGCTAGTTAGCATCCATGTCATGTTTCATTGTTCATACCAAAAGCTTCCTCCATCACTTTGGAAAAGTAGTGCACTGATCTGGGTTCATAGTTGGGACAAGTTAAGCTTTCAGATTTGACCAGGACCTAAGATGCTTATACTACAGAGTGAATTTCAATACCATTTGAGCGTTTTATCATTTTCCTCCCACCCCCTTCGAACTTTTTCATTTTTTTTATGGGGATTGGTGAGGGTGGGATGGTTTTGGTGAAGGTAATGTATGAACACGCTTACTTTTGATGCGTTAAATGCGCATATTAGGTAAATTAGCTCAATGGATCACTCAAGGCTGTCATCTTTGTAATTTATCTTCTATTCTTCCCTTGTTTCCACTTGTATCTTATTAGGTAAACTCATTGATGAATAACCAACCATCAAGAATACTTCAGTCCCAAAATACAGCAGAATAGATTCCTTATTCCATATGCAGAGTTTGCTATGTGCCATAGTTGTTACAGAAGTCAATTTACATACATAGAAGACCATAAGAAGCAGTATATAGCTTGATCCTAATCCATGAAAATAGAGGCAAGTATGAATCATTCATTCAAATTGCATGATGAAGTTTAAACAAATCTTATGCATTCCATTAAAGAAAGAGGATATTAATATAGTATTATATCAAATAAGCATCCCACCTCTACTGGAGAGGGAATGGATAGTTTTTTGAAGGATTTCAGCTGAAGAAAAAGGAAACAAACAAATGAATCTGGCACAATATTTTATTTCTTTTATTCTGTACTGGGGCTTGTCCTTATCACACTTCTTTTTTGCCCACTAAGATGGAAGTGCTGTCGAGAAAGTAAATGCATGAACATAAAGATGAGATAAATAGTTTTGGAAAAAGAGCTCACATGAGGAGTAGAGGTGGAGGCTTTGCTTACATGAGGTGTGGAGGTGGATGCTCTGCTAGGGTTTAAAGCTTCCAGGCGTCTTTTTAATTCCTCAAGTTTAGAAAACTGAGAATTACTGCTTTCTTGGACCTATCATAGATAATCACATCAAAAAGAGATGCAAAAATTAACAGAAGTTTTGCAATTTTAGTCAGTAAAGATTTCTACCAGTTGGTTTAAGTCTTCACATAATTTTTGCTTAATTGCCTCCTCGTCCTGCACGGCTTTTGTTGCTGCTTCCCATGCCTAAGAAACATTAAAACAAGATACACATCACAATAAAAAGTAAATGCATTTTTTCATTACTTTGATGTATAAACAAAAATCATAAACATATAAAACTCATGCATGTATATGACTCCTAGTGGTGAATTTCCTTCACAGGGTGCTCAGTTCTATTTAATAGTTATTATGGAGTAAATAACAAATCTTGCCTCTAAACAAATTCCATCATTTGGCAAATAAAATTTAGACTGCAAAAAACTGAGACGCAACCAGAAGCGGCCATGGACTTACATAGATCACATATTGCCCCTATGTCACAGGTTTATAGCTATGGCTTATCAGCTTGTATACATGTATTACTGCAATATCTTCACTCCTAGATAAAATTAATATCTACTGGCCTAAGACAGCTAAGAATTTGACTACTTATCTTGTGGGTTTCTTTTTGTTTGTGCGACTCATTCAGCTAGATTGACTTACTTCATAACTAATTAAAGTTTTTTTTTTTTTTTTTTTTTTTAGGGGGCTGATCGGCATATTTCAGCTACATACTAAATAATTTCAATTGCTACTTACATCATTCAGAGTTAAAACCACATACATAGCAAGGACATAGGCTAAGTGTTGCAATTCAGAAGACAAACCTTTCGCGCCTGTTCTTCCTTTTGCTTAGCAGCTCGTATTCTTTCAGTTGACATTTCTATTTTCTTTCTCATGTGTTCAAGTGCTTAAGATATGTGTCATACAAAGAATAATTGCAAAGTCACCAAACAATAAAAGCTAAAAAAGGAAGTTAAGAAATACTGTAACATGACAATATCATCCTAACCTGCTTTTTTAGGTCCAGCTGTAAGTTTCATCTCCATTGTAAGACTTGCTAGCTCTCTCTCCACATCACGTATTTTTGAATAATTTTCCTCAATATACCTACAAGGTGTCAAAGAAGCTCAACTCACACATATAGGCATATTAAATTACTAGTATGGACAAGTATACACAACAGGAACATTAAAAGATAAAATCACAGCGTGCGCTTCCCTTCACTTTTGCAATTTGCCTCAAGACTTATGGTGTTCCAGTTTACAAAATGAATTGGCATTATCAAACAATATCGAGATGCTGATAATGCTGACCAGAATAAGATAATAAAAAACTTTGAAGACAAGTACTTATCAAGGCTCCAGCCAATTTTGAGACACCTAACCGACATTACCCAGTACAGAGAACTCTCATAACTCTTAACTCTAAGCTTGCCATATTTAACAACAAAATCTGTCGACAATCTGGTAATCTAAATGATGCTAATAGTTTTCTACATTTTTTCTAGATCCAAACTCCTAACTGCTCAGAAGCATTCATTTATACTCTGTTTGGTTGCTTGGGAGAAATGGAAACCGATACAAACAAAACTGACCCAAACTTCTCTTCAAAGACGCCAAGATTTGGACAAAATTCAGTGAGCTCAAAATTCTTGAATTCGATCAATGACGAACGTAATTCAAATTCATTGATTCCTTCAAATTCCAAAATATATTGTATCTCAACTAAACATGAGCATTAAAGAAAGGCCATATCATAATATTGAACTACGATTCTATGTTATATTTGGAATATGCAAGCGCATAGCAGTGGAGCACTCAAGGTGACTAATATGGACCAAATAGAGCTAAAATATAAACAATAACAGATCTAAATTAGAAAGAGTGAATTAAGAGAACTTGTGAACATACTTTTTCAATTGAAGCTGCTCTTCCTCAATTATCTGCCATAAACGTAAAAAAAATCATAATTACAGCCAGAAAATAAACCAATTGTAATGAACATCTACTCGTATATGTATATAATAGAGAAACCTTCTCAGTGTAGGCAATGACAGGGGCTTCTCTCGCGAGGCCATCAGGTCCGATCTCAGGAAGGAGCGAAGGATTTGAAGCCATTTCTCCTTGGAACTGTGAAATTGCAAATGCTTGTGGATCTTTCCTCTCCGATTAAACTCTACGGAGAGATACCAATCTGGATTAAATCGGATCAGTAATTTGTGTGTTATTGTTTTTTACTTTTTTTCTCGTTTTCATTTAATCCAGTGGCAGTGGGTATTTGTGTTTGTATCTTGTTTCGGCGGCTCATATTCCGGTTGGCGCCCGGCCTGGCGCGTTACCGATAATAATTCTTATAATGCCGAAATTGCCATTGGGCATTGGGATGGGATTGCCTGTCTTTAGTAGTTTAGTGGTGTGCGACGTGATCCCGGGATACAGCATTGACCTCCACATGCTACGCACGTGGGAGAAGGAGAAAGTGGCGCACACAGCAATTTGAAATTGCAATGAGTTTATAGGATTAGGATTAGATCCGGATGCACACGACCATAGGATTAGGATTACAAATTAGGATTTTTTTTAGCCTTTGATTGCAATTATCGAGGCTTTGGATTTTTTTTTTTGGGGGTAAAATTACTATTTAAATTTTGACTCCACATTTAAAAAATTAACTAATTAATCTTTAATTTTAGTTTTGTTAAATTATTTAATTCTTTCGTCAAATTTTTTTAATTTTTCTGTTAAATTTATAAAAAATAACTAAAATATCTTTGTATATATAATAAATATGATTTTAGTTTTATTCTTTAAAAATAAAAAATTTTAATTGATGAAGATAAATAATATTTATGTAATTAAATAATAATCATATTTAATATTATAAAATTATTTATTATTATATAGTCATATAATTATTATATATAATAAAAAATAAAAAAATTGATATTGATATTAATAAAATTAAAAAATTATTCAGCAATAAAATGATTATTATATAAATATATATATATTATTATTTAATTTTATAAATTTGAATTTTTTATTTTTATTTTTAAATAATAAAATTAAAATTATATTTATTATATATACAAAACTATTTTAATCATTTTTCATAAATTTTAATAAAGGACTAAATAGATTGAAGAAACTAAAATTAATAGACTGATTAGTTAGTTTTTAAAAAAATAAAGACTAATTAATTAATTAGATAACAATAAAAAAAATGTTAAATTCAAGTACAATGGATGCCACTTAACTATGCTTTAAAAATTTGAACATTTTGAAATTATAAAATTGGTGAAACCTAATTTCTTTATATTTTTATTTATGTAAATTTTTACGTCAAAAAAATGTAATTTTTAATATAAATTCAATACATCATTTAATGAAATTTATTACTGAACACCTAAAACATTTTGTTTGAAAAAAATTCTCTTTACAAATAAACATAAAAGAAGAAATAGTATCAGTATATTTTTCAAGTAATCTAAATAATAGTAATTTCTTTATTAAAAAAAAAAGTAATTTTAAATGTGTTTCCAACCATTTCAAAAAAATAAAAAAAATAAAAAAAGGTGTGTTTCCAACCCAAGAATTATAACATAAACCATTAGAATTAAAAAAAAAAATCAGTGAAAATTGATAAGCCATCAAGAAAGAATCGGAGAGAAAACTCGTACAAACTAATTGATTCCCCATGAGGTTATAATTATATAAGCCTTAACAAAGGTTAAGAGCATTCCCAATAATACTTTTTATTTTATTTCCTATTATATTATAAATAATTTAGCTTTTTATTTTAATTTATCTAGAAAAATGCGCATATTTTTATAATACTCTATATTTCATTCTCTATTTATTTTTTTATTAATAAATATTAAATTCCAATTTCTTTATATATAAATTTATAATTTCATTTTTTTTACTCTACATAAAATTTTTGAGGCTAAAAAAATATAATCTTTTTAAAAATATTATAAGAAATTATTATTATTATTTTTATTATTATTGTAGTATCATTTCTTTTACTCTATATAAAATTTCTACTACCAAAAAAAAAGATTTAAAATATTATAATAAGCTATTATTATTATCATTATACTATAATTTTTCTAATTTACATAAAATTTTTCTACTAAATAAGAATAATTTAATTTATAATATTATAAAATAATATTTTAATAATAATATAATAATTTAAGAATAATTAATTTTTTTTGCTCAAGGGGAAGAAAATGAAAGAAAAAATAAAGAAAAAGGAGGGGAAAAAGAAAGAGAGAGAAATGTTAAAATATTCTTAAGAATCATTTTCTCTCTCCTTAAATTTAAAGAGAGAGATTATAGCTCTTAAAAAATTTTAAGAAATGAGTATGAATAAAAAATCTCTTAAAAATTCAATTTTTAGATATACTCCCTGTAACAGAGAAAGAGTCTAATTTACCAACTTGTTGGGGATATCCAATGGACCAATTACTAGTTTATTTGTAAAATTATCTATGGAAACAATAAGCAAAAACTCTTAAAAATAATAATTAAATAATAATTTACCCCAAATTATCACTCCGTCAGCAGAACTATCTCCTTATCAAGCTATATCTTTATTATTTAAAAAAAAAAATCAAAATGTATACAGTATATTCCTTCATTCTGAAAAAAATAACTATTAAAAAAGTAAATTTTGTTCATAAATAAGTGGCCATTTAGCAACCCAATAAAAAAATACTCTCTCTATTCTGAAAAAAGTGGTCATTAAAAAAGTTAATTTTATTTATAAATAAGTAGTCATATAGCAACTCAATAAAAAAAATAGTAAAATGGTTAATTTACCCTTTCATTTTCTAAGTATGATAAATGTATCTCTAATTTATATTGTAATTAATAAAGATATTTTTGATAACTTATGATAAAATTATTACTACCTTAAAAATTGTGATTTTTTTTAATGACCACTTTTTTCATAATGGAGGGAATATTACAAAATAGCTAATTTAACCTTTCATTTTTCAAGTATGAAAGATATTTATCATATTTATGCTTCAATTAATAAGAATTTTTTTGGCAACTTATGACAAAATTATTATTACTTTAAAAATAGTGATTTTTATTTATTGACTATTTTTTTCATAATGAAATGAGTACTTCAGAAATTTTAATTCAAAATTCCACCTTCCTTCGAAAACTCATACCAAGTACACAAATGTGTGACACTGACATAGAGCCATGTTCAAACATATGACAAACTTGCAGCAAAACGTTCAAAACCTAGAATATGTTAGCCTGCTATTTATAGTAACATTTGTGTATCATAATGAGAGCAAATTTGCAGTACAAAATTTTAGTAAACTACCTAATCTACAACATTTTAAGGGCCAAGAACGCCCGGCAGAGAGAGTTCGGCTTATTACAATTTTTTTTTTAATCATAGGTATATAAAAGAAATGAAGCAAAAATAAATGGAGCAAAATGGACTTTTAACCACCAAGGATTTTAACCTATACCAGCAAAATACAAGAACGAAAACGAATCCTGATTTCTTTTGCTGTTTTCATCATGCAGGGACTTTCCCTAAGAGTTTGAGGACAGCTTCTTTGGTGGGTAGTCCAGGGATTGCACCTCTCTCTGTTACAGTGACAGCACCACAAGCATTTGCAAAAAGGAGAGCTTCTCTTAACCGCTTCTCATCCTGCACAAGAAGATATTAAGCTCAGGTTCAACTGGTGGTTATTTATAGTCACAAAGAACAGCTAGGCTTGTATCATCTCGCTGCTATCTGAATAGCTTGAACATGTCAAGTGAGTAGACAAACTAATAAAGAAAGTCCCACCAAGGCGTATCTTGAGTTCTTTAACTGGTTTGTAGGATTCAGAAATTAAAGAAGCCCGTGATTCAAAGTATAATTCCAGCCATAACTAACTAAAAATGCAAGTAGGACCAGTTAGGAATTCTTCCAAGCCTAGATAGAGAAGAAGGATCGCAGTGGGTGACAGCCAACATAAAACTGTCACATCTGATGATATAGTAACATGGAAAGTAGTGAATATGGATCTATTGGCCATATACAGCTCCAATCCATGAAACTATAGCTCCATATAGTCAATCACAACTATCTTGGGAGCAAGGCTAAGTTGAGTCGAGCGTTAATCATCCATTCTCAATATCATTCAAGAAATTGCTTCATACATAATCCTTCTCACATTCCAGTAAATATGACGCAGTGAAGTCCATGTAAGTTTCAAATTTAAGCTGCCATAATGTTCATAAACCCCCTATACTTTGAAAAACCAAAAACTGCAAAAGGCTAGAATGTGCAAGGAAAGCTTTTTTGCAATGCTAGATGAAAATATAGGGATCCCCTGTAAAATTCCTATTCCATTTTTTTGCCCCAAGAAATGCCTTGAATGTAGTTAAATCAGATGCTATTTTTTTCACAAGAAATACCTTTAGATTATAAGGTTACGAGAAACCAATGGGATAAAAAGATACATCTTAATTATTCCTCTCAATTCATGCAATAAGAACTAGAAGTACCTTGACTAGACTTAAATCAGATGCTAGGCTGCTGAGAATCCCACCAACAAAGGCATCACCTGCACCAGTTGTATCAACAGGTTTCACTTTAACACCAGCAACCCTGCCCTTGAATTCCTACATTGAGTTTTTTAGTGTCAATTCACTAAGGAATATGGATAATTTCATAAAATAAACAGTTGCAATTTATGCATAGCTGCAAACAACAGGTTTTCCTGAACAATTACTATTTACAAACCATTAAGCGCAAGGTAATTTCACATTATGATAAAAACTTTTGCATCCATAAGTTGCCTGTTTCACTCCAGATTACTTATATTTTAAAACTTCTATTTACATAAATGCATAGCATCAATAATGGGGAAAATCAGTTTAAAATGTTGATCCATGATATTGTTTGACAAGACAAGCATGACAACTGTAAAGATCGTAATAAAAACAGTGAAATCAATTCATATGATTCCATATTGTAAGCCGATAAATACACAATGCAATAACCATGCTTTTTTTACCCACAGGCATTTTTTCACTTCAGGTCCTCTAATTGTCACGCATCAATTTAATAAGTTTCCTGAAATAAGTAGCAGAAAGATGGGGAGAGAGAGAGAGATTCCAGTAAAAAGCCATCAATAACCACTGGAGGACCTTTACATATTTTTACCCCTATTGAGCTGCGAACAAATAGGATTTATGATCTATCTATACTTGGATGCTTAGCATGAAATCATACTTACTGAAAATGATAATTGATAGGCTCACCTTGGTGTAATATCTACAGCCCTCTGAGCCTTCAGTTACAATCAAAAGCTTCAGATTAGGATGATAAAGCTTCTTTAAAACCACTTTATCATCATTAGGATCATCACCTCCAGTTAAGAATGTGATTTCATCCTCACTTATCTGCCATTTCATAAGATCACCACAATAAGTGCTAAAAAGTTTATTGGTTGAATGATCTGTGATGGATTTCATGTGCATGCACATACAAACACCAAAAAAAAAAAAAATTATGCATTTGCACTTAGCAACAGTATATAAATCAAATACTTCAACAAATAAACCTTAATAATATCAGCTTGTTCCCATATACTCATAATGCCTTCCCGAGCAGCCTCTGGCGATGGCCATAATGCCAGTCTCAAATTTGGATCATAAGAAAGGATGCTGCCGGAGTTTTTGGCAATCCTCATCGCAGCAAGATGAGCTGATCTGCATGGTTCCGCAATTAAACTAATAGAACCATAATGAAAGATCCTCGCCTGCAAATAATATTATTTGGAAAATGAAAATTTTTCAGATAATGGAGATATATTTTTTTTTTTGGGACTATCTTACTTAATATGCTACATTTCTTGTTACAACAAGAAAGAGAAATCTATACCTGCTTGAGGAGATCAATATCTAGTTCTGACTCGCGAAGAAGCATGTCAGCACTCGGATGACGGAAAAATAAGAATTCGCGTTCACCATCAGCTCTGAGAGTAACAAATGCCAGTGCTGTCCTTGCTGTGGGATCAAATCGCACGCCAGAGCTATCGACATTGTTTTGTTTTAAAATGTCAACCAACATATAGCCAAAACCATCATCACCTAGCTGAGATATAAATGTTAGAGAATTTGAAATAGGAATCATGTCTTAGTAAGAAGCAAGGAATCATGGACTTCGAAATTTCATAGGTGACAGACAAGAAGAGTGTTGAGATTATGCAACATAGCATTGGAACTGAAAATTCTATTTGGTTACAGCCTAAGAAATTTTTAAATAAGCATCAGAGGATATGTGTCAAAGAACAATTGTCTGAACCATAATTTGAATATGGAATCACTTCTAATGGCAATTAAGAAATCAGGTCAAATATTACAAAAACTGAAAAAATATGAATTTTTTTTTTTTTTTTTGGTTCATATCTCCTAATGGAAAATCTAGAATGCATTGAGAAAATATTCATCTCATGTAACAGAAATTCGCATGTTTAACAAATTTTCATGTGTACTGCTTTTCTTTGGGAATTAGGCTGGTAGAAAGTTAGTTAACTAGAAATAGTCAAGTATTTAACACGGCACTCTGCCTTGCATATTCCAAGCAGAAAGCAGAAACTTAGTTGACTATTAATAATCACTTCTTATTGAAGTTTGGCATGCAATGAAGCAGAAAGGCAACCACTAAATAAATGAGTAAGACTAAGCTACATTCAAATGCACCTTGCCTATAAAAGCTGATGAACCACCTAATCTTGATATGCAAACAGCCACATTAGCAGGAGCACCACCAGGAGCCTTCTTGAAAGCGGGTGCTTCGGCCAGTGAAACTCCAGCAATCGTTGGCACAAAATCAATCAACATTTCTCCAAAGCAAACAACTAGTGAGATGTTAGCATGAGATCTTCCATCTGTATTTGAGGCATGATCTTTAGAATCACCTACAAAATTGCAATTACTGTACATCAGTACAAACTACACACAAATAGGCACTGAATCGAAGTAAATAAGAATGTTGTGCCACGACCTCTCAACATGCTATATCTAGAGCCATCAGCCTTTTTTATCACATAAATCTAGCCTAACTTAAAACCAAATGAAATAGAAGTAACAGATCCATGTAGCCAACCCCAACTAGTTGGGGATTAAGGCTTAGTTGTTGCTGTTGTTTCCTTTTTTTTTGGCATCATGAACAGAGAAAAAGGCATTAGTGAAACACAACTAAAGCAACCACTCCTAGATCAGTTGCTTAATCTATATGCCTAACAATACTACTGAACAGGCAAAATTAATTTTCAATATGATCTGTTCCCAGATCACTTACAATTATGTAATGTACGGTATTACAAAATTTCAAATAGGTAATAACTAATTAAGTTGTCCCCCAAGCACCAATAATAATTTGAAATGAACAAGATAATAACACCACACATGATTCAAAACAGAGAATAGAACCTGAAGCATATAAGGAAGATCAAAAGAAATATGCTCAAAAATCAACAAACGAAACAAATAAAATAAAGCATTCTCGGAACTTAAAACAGCTCAATCTCAAATATAAATCCATAATTAATAACTCGAAGAACAGCAAAATCGTGAAACAGAATGAATCAAAGAAGCCAACATATAAATTAAAAAAGAAAAAATTAAAGAAAAAAAAAAAAAAGGGAAAGACGTACCTGGATTGTGATTCGCAGCCATTTCAGAGCTGAGAGTTTGAAAAGAAAATTAGGTGTCTGCGATAAAAATAAAAAAATAAAAAATAAAAAAAAAAAAGGATTATGCAGAAAAAGTATATAGGTAGAATCTTCAAAGGACCGTTCAAAGCTGACAAGTGGGACTTCTCGGAGCACAAGGTTCGTACTACTGTAATTACTTGCGTTAAACCTGAAAAAAAAAAAAAAAATCGATCTTTTGACCTCTTGCTGAATTCGATGTATTAGCGCGTGATACCACCACCGTGCATGCGGTTTTTCATTTTATCAGTCGGTAGACGGTAATATGGCGACTGGCAAGTGGCAAGTATTGAAAACCCACAGAAACAATTATATGAGCAATAATTTGAGGACTAATTACAAAGATTCGCTTGAATTTTGTCTTAATATACATTTTAATCTTTGTTATCTTAAATAATGTTTTTTTTATGTTTTATTCATCTAAAAAAATACTCCATTCATTTTAATTTATATAACGTTTAAAATTTATACACAATAATTAAGAAATTTATTTAATAGCATTCATTAGAGAGAAAAAGATTATATTGTCCTTATATTAATTCTTTCCATCAATAAGCAATTATATTGAAAAAAAAAATCTTAAATAAAGATAGAATAGGTAATTAATATTTAAGGATATCAATGAAACATCAATTATTTTGGAATAATTTTTTTTTGTCCAAAATGTTATATAAATTGGAATGGAAGGAATATATTTTACATCTATCATGTTTTAATAGATTATTATATATACTTAAATCTTAAAATATGCTTTACTTTAACTTTTAAAATATTAAATTTCAGGATATTTTATAAGATTTATGGGATAACGCTGAATTTGGAATTTGTATTACACACAATAGTTCAAAGTAGATACTATAAAATTTTTCAATCTAATTAAAATAATTATAAAAAAAAATCCCAACATGTGTATTTCTTATTTTAAAAAATTGTCTAAACTAAAAATCATTATAATATTGAACCAAATCTTACAAATTACTTTCAATTTAAAAAATTTTGTCAATTTTAAAAGAAATTTATGATTAAAAAAATTTATTTAGATTAAAATAAAATAAAATCCAAAAGTATTTGTTAAAAAATTAAATAAAAACCTTAAAAAAAAATACTTTACATTTACAATCTCTCCTTCCTCTCTTTTTTCTCTTTTTTTCAAGTTTTTAATATTTTCTTTTAATTATTTTTTAAAAATAAAAATATAACTTTTGGCGTGAAAATAAATATTGGAATGTTAAAAAATTAATATAAAGAAAAAATAAAACTAAGACAATACCTAATAAAAAATTAATATTTTTTCTATTTTATTTTATTTTATAATTTTCATTAAAACGTGAGCGATTTCACATCAATAAAGAGTGGGCTACGGCTTGATGATTTTGGGCTTGCATGATGAAAAAGCAAGGTCATAGGTGTCAGGTTTTGTGTTTGACAAAAACTTTTCAATGATCAAGTCAGTAGAGACTTTAATAGATTATAGTCAGAGAAAGATTTTCTATTATCAATAGTTTGAGAGTTTTTTAATGAGATAAAAGATATGAAATAGTGTATATATCAAATCACTTTTGCATGTTATCTTTATTTACTTTTTATAAGACTGAGTTGGTTTGAATATTGAGCGAATATTCAAAAAATAAAGAAAGTAACTCTGATATTGATGTGATTTGTCTCGAATTTTTCTGTCAATCTATAATCAGTGTGGATCATGTATCTAGTCATATAAAAGTTAGTAAACTTATGAGTGGAGGGAGTTTCAAAGAGATAGGTGAGCCCCCTATTAGCATTTTTCTTTTGATAATTCCATATTCACTTGCATGATGTGTGACAAGAACTGCAGTTCTGAAGTTTGCCATACAAGCTTCATGTTGGGGAGGATTTAGGAAGGGCCAAAAGTGAGAGCAAAGAGCATGGGTTCCTTAGGAAGTTAAAGATTTACTTGATGGGTCTGATCATAATAGGGCCTACTAGAGAGGTTGGTAGAAAATAAATCTAAATGAGTGGGTTTTGTTTCAATTCTATCCAATTTATAGAAATCTATTTTTATCCCTCGCAAAATAAGCTTTTTAATTTTAAAGTAAAAGTTAGAGAAGTAGGAGAGAGAAATGAATGAAAAGAATAATTGTAAATTATCTTTAGGATTTATTTTATTATTTAATATATTTTATTTTTATTATTCTTATATATTGGGAAAGGATTTTTTTTTTTCATTCTTAAATAGATGCTTTAGGTTTTATTTTATTTTTAATTTTTAATATTTTATTTCTAAATTTTAAAAAGTTTTGGTAAAATTGATGAATTATAAAGTATTTGTAAGGGAAAATTCAATATTGTAAATTTAGGATTAATTCTGAAAGTAGAAATATAAATTGAGATTATTTTTTCAATTAACCCTTTTATATATTTTATTATATGGGCATGGACTAGAAGAAGTGTTGGTGAAACCAACAGCGTCGCGGTTAGTGACTTCGCACCAGTACGGCAGCTGTCCACTATCGGATTTACAGGTGGCAGCAGTTGTTTCCGTGGGCGCAAAGAGCCTTCGCTTTTAAAAAAAAAAAAAAAAATGGATAGCCTACAGTTTCACCATCCCACCTTGTTGACGCGCATGGACCTTCGCGTGGGTTCCATCGGTGCGACAGTGCGAGGCCGAGTTCCCCGTGATTATTAGGGCCAAATTCACGATGGCCATTCATTTAGGAAATTTTTAAGGAAACAGAATTGTAAGTCAATTGAGTTAAAGATTCAGACGTTAGTAATTAATAAAAAGTAAATTTTTTTAATGTGTTAATTAATAATTTATTTATATGGTGGACAAATAAATGTCACAGTACTTGAGTAATAATCTAAAATACTATTAATATATCGTTGTATTGAAGGATAGAACCCATGACTTGATCATCAATTTTATGAGACCTTCCACCAAACTAAATATACATTTTTATTAATCATATCCTAAATTAAATATTCAGATAATTCTTGTTAAATTTATATGGAATTTAATTTATTTACAAATAAATTGAACTAAAAAATTATTTATAAATTAATTTTTATATTTAGATTAACTACAAAGTTCATTTCAAATAGCTAATTTAATTTTTATATTTAGATTAACTACAAAATTCATTTCAAATAGCTAATTCTATTAATGTACATTAAAATTCATTAGTTTTAATAATTTATACTCTTATTAGATTTAGAATTCATTTATAACTCTATAAATTTTTATGAGATTTGATTCAAGCATAATTATTTGTGTAGAATTAAAAATATAGGATTATAAATAAATTTTTATTTATATGAGTATAAAATGTGAATTTATAATTGAATTCTAAAAATTTTATAAAATTCATTTGTGCCAAACAAGCTCTTAATCATTTTTTAAAATAATTTATTTTTATTACCTTAACTTATTAAATTTAATATACCTAAAATCTATTGAAACTATTATTAATAATATCTTGAAAAAAGTTGAGGAAATTTTTATTATATTGAAAATTTTATTTTTATTTAATTATGACATAATTTTGATTCCACATGATATCAGTAAAACTCTATCTTTGTTGGTTTAAAAAGCAAGAAGCTAGGTTTAAATTAATTACATTGAAATCTCAACTCAATTTTAATTTAATTTCATACTTTTGACTCTTTGATTTTACTAATTTAAGTATTAAGTTGAATTTTAAAATATTAAATATACAATATAAATTTTTAATTCAATATCAATAAGAATAATAATGTATAAAAATTTATTTGATTTGTAAGCACTATTATCAAATGATAAAAGAAATTATAGTAGAAAATTAAATTATGGTTAAAAAAAATTATAAGTCACATATTAGTATAATAATAATCATTAAAATGATTTTTAAGATTCTATCATTACGTTAGTTACTAGTCAATTTGTTAGTAAATTACAATGTACAATTTTTTTATTATATGACCGACACCAAACTTATAAAATAAATATATTTATTTTATATTTTTGTGTACTAGTAACCATGTATACTAATATTGAATAACAATTTATATGTTTTGTGAGGGAAATATTGTTAAATTTGACTTGATTATTGAAACATTAAAAAATATAGTTATATATTTGATATTAACCTTGAATATAGTCAAAATTTTAAAACTAAATAAATTAAATATATAATAAATATTATATAAAGTATATTTAAATTAGTATAATTTATTAAAAATCATGATTACATAAAATATATATCAAAATAAAGTGAAAATATATATAAATAAAATATTAAAAGTTACGAATAAACAACTTGTTTAAACATAAGCGACGATATATAATTATTTAAATGATATGAATAATAGAACTTTCCTTATCTAATTTAGAAATAATATTTATTAATTCATTATAATTTCAAGTAATTGATATAAATACAATCAAAATTAAATAAAATAAAAATATTAATATCCATATATATGTGAAAAAATAAATATATTACTTATAATAGTTTTGGTAGATTTTAGTAACGTTAAACATAATAAATACTATGATTTAGAATGCGATGAATGAATAACTAAATTAATAAGTGAGTGTATATTTTATAAAATATTAAATATTTAATTTATTGTAAAATTAATGATTAGCTTGTTCGAGTGTCTCATACATTTTTGGAAGTGTCATTGGTTCAAGTCTTAGCAAATGCATTATTTTTCAATTTTTTTTTTAATAATGAAAATGTTGTGATAATTTCAAAAATTGTGCTTTCATGCATTATAATTCTGCCAAGTGTCCATCATGTAATAAACTATTAATTAACATATTAAAAATACTTAATTTTTATTATTTCTTTTTATATTCTCAATTGAGCCATTTAAATCTTGGCTCCATTGAGCTATCAAGCAACACTCAATTTTTATTTTTTTTTACTTTCTTGAATCCCAAATTTGCAATGTTGAGTTTTAGGAAAAAATTTTCTATTTTTTATTGTGAAAATGGCCAAATATTTTTTAGGTGTTTATTGTTGATTATGTCATGTGTGTTGAATTCGATCAATGATTTTTCTATTTGCATTCTTAAACACCCTTAAAATTTGTACTTCTCTTCTTTTTTTTTTTTTTTTTGAATCTTTGTACTTCTCTTCTTAAAACATATATATGCATTTATACTTATCTCATAATTAAAAAAAAAAAAAAAAGAGTTTAAATTTTGATAAATATTTTTTATACAAATAAATTATGACCATCTGAATAAATAAGAATAGTTTATGAATTCCAAATCAATATCATGAAAATTTTTCATGATCTAATTATGCAAGCTTTTATTTTTTTAATTTTTTTAATCAAAATTTGAATGTCATAGAAATAAATTTGAAATCAACTTTGCTCTAATGTAACAAGAAAAATACATAACTAAATATCTATATTATTGCACCATCTCATATATATTTTGAATACAGTGAAAAGTAGACCTGATCATAAGTTCGGGTGCCCGCCCAATAAAAATACTGGACTTGGATAAATCTTTTTTTTTAATACTGACCCGAGCCCAAACCCGAAAAGTCTGTATTTTTTTGGAATGGGCCTGGGATTAACTAAAATTACTCAGATCCAGCCCGGCCCGAATAATATATATATATATATATATATATATATATATATGAAAAATAAAATGTTAAGATTCAGAATTAAATTTGCAATCTCTTATAAAGTTAAATCATTACATACCACTATAACAAAAAAATATTTTATGAAATTTTAATATTAAATTATATTTAATCTTTATAATGCATTATCTATTATATTTAAAATAATAAATATATAATTTATTTTATATTTTAAGTACATATATGTGTCATTAATTCATTTTTATAATTCATAAAAAAAAAAGTGTAAGAATTACGGGCTGGCCTGAGCGAGTCTGGGCAACAAATATTCAATTAGGCTGGACTTGGATATTGAGTCAAGCCCGATCAATTGGGCTAGACTAGACTTGGTTTTAATAAAAAATAATTGAGTCCAAATTAGTTCGGCCCGAATCCGGCCCAAGCCCAATTTTTGAACAAATCTAGTGAAGAGTCCACGGATCACAATAACTAAAGAAAAAAAATTCAAAAAACTACACCTTAACCTTCTTAGGCCAATAAACTCCTACAATATCACTTTGAATAAAATAAATCACATAATTGAAACACGAAATAAACTCATGAAAACCTCTTGAAAGATCGAGGGCTTTATTAGCAAGTAAATCTGACATTCTATTTCCTTTCCTGTAAGTATGTTCAACCTTCACATCCTAATCTTAGTTAATCAAATTCAAACAGTTTGTACCATCTCATATATACTCGTCCCAATCATCTCACATGAATTAAGTTTTAAAATTCTCCTTCGTCACTGGGCCTCATAGGATATCTATTTCCCTTTTTATATAGTGATCATTGAGTTAGATATTAAACCCAACATATATAACATTTAATTTCTTTTTGCATTCAAATAATTAATAAGAGGGTAAATATTATTTTGAGTGGTTTCATTTTTTTTTTACTCCAATTAAATTTATAATTATAAATATTTTGTATTCTTTATTCATTATTTTTATATCAAATAGTACATGTAATTATATAAAATAGATACTAAGAATACATTTAGTAAATCATATTGTAATGTAATTTAATTAAATATATTTTCAAAATAATATTAGTCTAATGCATATTTTCTCCCTTTATCTTAGTATTATTAGTTATTTTGTCCCCAAGCTCTATAAATAATCAATTTGATTATCGAACTTGATAAATTAGAAATTTCGACTCTCTAAATGTTCAGTTATTAGAGAGTGTGATTACACGTGCAAGTAAGACGTGGGAACACTTAAAATGAAATATGAAATGGAAATAGATATAATAAATATATTGAAATGTTCTTTTTCACCAAAAAATTAATGCACTTTTCAAATAAAAATAATTTTTGTTAGTAATTTCAACCTTAGACTGCGATTTTAATTTATTTTATTTTTTTTTTTTCAATATCCTTAGATTTCACTGGTTGTGAGGGAACATGTGTTTTGACTACAATTCACGCTTCACAATAGCAGGAGGGACCATTTAAAAAAAAAAAAAGAAAAAAAAAAAGAAAAGGTACAAATTAATTAACCAACGATCAGAAGGCAAAGAAAATCAAGAAAAAACAAAAGGATTTTCTAGTCCAAATAGTGCTCTTGATCGCCAGTATCGACACGGCAGCGATCATGACCATCACGTGCTTTTGTTATTATAGAAGAAAAAGAAGAAGAAATAGCATGACCCGCGGAGAAGTTACCCAAAAAAAAAAAAAAAGTGGGTCCCATCCTCAAATTGGAGGGTATTACTACTGTGGCAACAGCGGCGAGCTTAGAGAGATCGAGGAGAAGGTGGTGTTTGAAGAGTGCAAAGATTTTAGTAATGTAGATGATCTGTTAAAATCCTCAGTTGAGCTATTTAAGAAGGGCTCAGTGGAGACCACATATAAGATGGAGATGAACGGTAGTAATGCGGTGGTGGTGAAGAAAGCAAGAGAAAGAAGGTGGAAGAGGGATGCTCATGGATGGCTGAGGATGATTGGTGGTTTAAGACAAAGTAACATTATTAGACTTATGGCATCTCCGAAAGATTTTCTAAATGTCTCATTCCCTATAAAAATAAAATAGAGAGTGAAATAAAAAGTATCGTTGAAATGTAAATATTTTTTAAAATAAATTAAAATAAAGTGTTGAATTATTTATAATATAATAGAAAATAAAATAAGAAGTATTGTTATGAAGGCTTTTAGAGCATATTATTATTCCAAAGATGAATTGCTTTTGGTGTCATATCCGTAGCCCTGAGGAAGAAAAAGCACTGCAGCAATCCTAAATGGGTTTGAGTTATTATAAAAATTAAGAATTAAATATAAAAAATAATATTAAATCAAAGGTAGTGAATTTATAATTTTTATGCCTAATGTCATTATTTTAATTAAGGTTAATATAATAATTTTAATTGTTTTAGTGGAAAACAAAATTGTTAGGAGAGAAAACTTAATCTCCGTCAACAAAAAAGCCTGAAATATATCCATATCAATGCATGTGTAATTCGCGAGAGATAATCTAGAATAATTAGGTACTTCTTGTTTCCATTTTGTCAAATCTGAAAAATTAAATTAGTTATTCATAGAGTCTAAAGGCAAAATAACAAATAATGTCAAGTTAAAAAAAATATATGTATTAGACTTATAATATTTACATTAAAAATGTATTTAATTATGTTACATTATATTATACTTATCATACCTGTGGCATAAATACAGGCAAATGCCTGTAAAGATGTGAGCATATTACAATTCCAAAAGGCACCACTTATGCCCCCTAAAATTTTCTCTCAACCAACTCATTGCCAATCTAGGGTTTGAGTTGGTTTTCCAATTCTCTTCTTTTTTCTGTAATGATTAGTACACTAAAATAAAGTACATTTTTATAGGATGTGCTTTTCGATATGTTACTCCCTCAAAACATTAAAATAGGGTTTAAAAATAAACTACATAACAAATGTTATTATAAGATGTGTCTTTTGATCTGTTACCCCTCAAAATTATTGGTCAATTTTGATTATTGAAGTAACAACTAATTAATTCATCAACATGTATCAATAATAATTAAACACATATATATTCAAGATTCAAGCCATCCAGGGGAAGGGTCACTCCCACCGCCAACATTTCTTGCTTCTGCCTGTGGAATAAATTGATGGTACCTGTTTCAAATTTAATAATTAATTTCTTGCTTTAAATTGATGAATTACATTTCATTATGAAGGGATTTGTTAGAGTATGTTTTGCACGAATAAAAGTATTTATTTATTATTGATCAAAAAAAGTAATTATTTGTTTTTCATTATTTAATAATTATATTTTAATTGAAATTTTAATTTATAATGTTACTGCATGTAAATTACTTTTTTATGTTAATCTAACTATTATATGAGCTTTAGTTAATTCTATTATTTCAAGACTTTTTTTTTGAGATGTATAAACACACAAACGCATATAGGAATAGAAAAATATACGTAGACACTTCAAATCATGACATATTAAATAATAATAAAAAAATTTAAATTTTCACATTTGCCAAGGTTAAAATTTATAATTTATGATGATTAATACTTACCAATTTATATCACATTATACAATTATATAAACTGAGTTAACCTAACTTCAATATGTTATCACTTTGGCAAAAAAAAAAAAAAAAGAAAACTTCAACATCACTAAATAATCAAAGTTTATTGGTATATATTTTCCTATTATCAACTAATTTTATGAAATTTAATATATAAAAATTAAAAATTTATTTATACTAAATAAGAGGGAGAAAGTGTATACCCTATATGTGCATTAGGTACTGAATGGCGCACCCTAGTCTGCTTATTGGCTGCTGCTGCGTCACTGCTAGGCCCTCCTGCACCTGGATTCGCTGGATGTCCTTCTTCCAGCTGAAAATTCACTATTAGTTACGACATTTGAAAAACCAGCATTATATATAGGATTAAGATTTTCTGGTGTTGGGATAAATATAATAAATTATGTTCATATAATTGTAATTATTAATTATAAAATAAATAGTTGAAATTTTTTTTTATACTATAATTATCAATTCTAAAAAATTTTAAATTTTAAATTTTTAAAAAATCTCAACCGTTTATTTTGTATTTAATAATTGACATTATATGAACATGATTTATCATATTTATCCTAACATGAGAGAATCTTAATCCTTATATATATGGATTAGAATATTTTCATGTTGGGATAAACATGATAGATTATGTTTGCACAATTTTAACCATTAAATGTAAAATAAACTGTTAAAATTTATTTTTACTTCATAATTACTAACTCTAAAAAAATTTAAATTTTAGTTTTTAAAAATATCTCAACTATTTATTTTATATTTAATGATAATGATTATGCTAACATGACCTATCATATTTATTCCAATATAAGAGGATATTAATCTTATATATATATATATGTGTGACATTCTTTGATCACTCAAATTTGACCTAATTAATTAACTTGTCTTTATTTTTGAGAAACTAACTGATTAGTATCTCAGTTTTAGTTTCATTATATTATTTAGTCTATTAGTTAAATTTTTATATTTTTTCTGTTAAATTTATGAAAAATAACTAAAATGCTCTTATATATATAATAAATATAATTTTATTTTATTGTTTAAAAAAAAGAAAATTCAAATTAATAAAATTAAATAATGATTGTATAATTACATAACAATTATTTAATCATTTCATTATTATTTAATTTTATTAATATAAATTTTTATTTTTATATATAATTATATAATAGTAAATATAATTATTATATAAATATAATTTACTTTTATTAATTTAAAATTTTCCTTTTTATTTTAAAAAATAAAAACATATTTATTATATAGGGCATTTCCATAATTTTTTATAAAATTTAGTAGAAAAAGTATAAAAACTAGACGAAAAGACCAAATAATTTAACGAAACTAAAACTGATGAACTAGTTAACTAGTTTCTCAAAAAATAAAGACGAGTTAGTTAATTAGACTAAATTTCATATATTAAATAGTAATTTATCTATATATATTAGTAAATTTAGCTATTATTTAACTTGAGATTTTTCAATACTGAAAATGATTTTATATCATTAAATAAAAATACATTGGTAATATTTTATATATATATATATATATATATATATATATATATTGAGAGAGATATATTATTATATAGTTTTTTTTTTTTAATCTGAAGAGATAATTATCTAGTTAAAATACTATATATAGTATATTATATGACATAAATTGGAATTTGTATCAAGACCTTATTCTTGAGCTGTTTGTTTTCCTCCCCAAGTTCATGCTCCTGCCAGATATGCCAATAAAGCCAAAAGCATTATATTATGACCAGATAAAGAAGGTAATGAAATTCCATTCCTAGTTTTGCAGTATTGGCTATCAAAAGGACCACTATGTATTTATTTATTTTTATAAGGAATATTATCATTAAAAGACTAAAAGGCCAAGCATATTACATCAACAAGGCAACAATGTAAGAAAACCAAAAGAGTTTGGTATGATTGTTATTTTTTGTTTTTGAATTTTGTTTCTCAAGTATAAAAGAAATTTTTATTATTAAATATATTTATTTTATTTTTTGATATTTTGCAATATAAAACAGACTGTCACAATAAAAAAAATCATAATTAAAAAGTGATTTTTTTTTTCTATTTCACCAATCTAATTTTTGAAACTTAAATTTTTAATATAGAAAAACATAAATAACAAAAAAAAAAAATTCTATTGGTTAATCTATGGGCAAAATGGTATATTCAGTGTATCTAAAAATTTTTCCACCATTTTTTTTTTTTAAACAAAAAATAGTAGTTAGTGAGTTAGCGGGGGAAGAGGGTGTTAGCTTGGCAAATGAGGCAAACTTGATAATTACAAGTGCCTCCAACATGTGCAGTAAGCCCATGACCACCAAGGGCCTTGTGGTAATTTCTCCACCAATTGACTAAAGAGGAGAAGTGGTAAATAGTACCAATCGGTACTGGTCACTCAGTTTTATTCAAATATAACATGGCAGATAGAGAAAGATCAAGTTAGTAAATAATACCAGTGCTACCATGTTAGGAAGATATTAGAAAATATATATACAACCCAGAAATACATTAATTGGTAATTTATATTTAATTTAAGGTGTACTATTTTTTTAGAAGAGAGAAAGAGAGAGTCTTTAGGTTTGGGAGGAGAAAATGATTTCCATGGGCTTAATATTAGACCTAATATTATAGCTCAATCTATGTAATAACAAAAAATAAAAACTATGGTCAATTATGAAATTCACATTTATTGCCAAAAGAAATAAATTTTATTTTTGTTACGATCTATATATAAAGAAAATAATTATAATTATATTAAACTATTTTCTCTTACATTGATTTATATAATGCATTAAAGAGAAAATTAATCAAATATATAACGGGGAGAAGCTAAGATAAAGAAAAATAAAGTCTTACCTTTTTGCGTAATTCCTCCATTCTCTCTAACAGCAATTGTGTCTGCATGGACGAATAGAAAATAATTATCATAGTTTATATCATTTGAATAGTACATCTCTCTGCCGAAAAAGTTTTATATGAATTTAATTCACTATGTCAGGTTATTGACTATCCAATCGCGATATTTTATTCTAAAAAATAATTATTTATAAGGTGAATATAGTAATTAACTATCTGAATTATGAGGTGTATATTAAAATTAAAGTGTTGATGTGTAATACGATCATTGATAATCTATAATCTGAGATGGTGAATTTAGTTCACCTAAGAATTTCTCCTCTCTACCATAAAAGCACTATGCGAGTTTTGTATTTTTATTTGTTAATAGTAGTTTTCAGACTAAAAATTTGTATGATTTATAATTTTTTAATGTAAAAAGAATATAATGTATGTAAATTTCAAATTTTACAAGTGAATAATTTCTCTTATCCAATATTTAAAAAAAAAATTATATCGACAACAACTTTTCATATTGTTGTTGTGCATTTTATTTTTAGCCGCAACTGTGCTGTATATTAGCTTTCAGCAGCAAATTAATTAATTTTATTACTAAAATTTTTGTTGCTAATTACACTATTTGTTGTAGAATATGAATTTTTAAAATTTAAATTCTTAATTCTATATAGTAAGAAGACAAATATTCGATTAAACTAAATTATTAGCCGCATAGTTTCAATTATTAGACAATAAGGATTTGACTATTTAATTAAGCAATACTTATATATATATACATATAGAGAGAGAGAGAGAGAGAGAGAGATTGGAAAGTCCATATATAGCTATGAAAGTACCTTCCTTTGTCGGGCTTGTGAGAGAGTCCTATCTAGCTGTTTCTCAATCTTTTCCAATTCTTTCACACTAAGCGGTCCAAGTTCTTCTCCAAGCAAATTCCTTGTTGTAAGGTATTAATATATCAACCAAACACAAAAAGGTGATATAATTTCACACAGATATCTGAAATAGGCAAATTAATTAATGTTAAATACCTCTGAGAGCGCTGAAGGGATTCGTATTTGGCCTTCAACCTTGTAAGCTCTTGGTATAAATTCTGTTGTTAATTAATCACTAAAATAAGAAACAATGTAACTCTTTTTCACGGATTAATAATTTTTTGCTAGAAAATACTTAAAATTTCAAAATTTTTTTAGTCATGATTATTTGTCGGAATTTCAACATAAAAAACTAATGTGAACTATCACATAAGTACAAGTTGACTCACCCAGATATATAATAAGTATTATAAGCTGACTCACCTAAACATATAGATTCACATTACTCATATTTATCGCGTTAGACTCAGAATAATTCCCATATTTTTTAATTATATTTTTTTAGTTCTTTTAATTCTATTAAAAATAAAGAAAAAAGAAATTATTTTGTGTAATAGCCATAGTATCCTCCATTGGTCTCTTTCCCTTTCTCTGGTTCCTTCCTTATTTTCTATGTATAAACCCTAAAAAATTGTTAACGAAAATAAAATGGCCACCTCTACAACCACCATGCTTAATGGCGAAGCTGAGGATCGGGTGATGGCTACAGCACAACAGAAAGAGAGGGTACTATCTACCCCCTCTTTCACATGTAATTAACTAATTATTATATATCAAAATGCTACATTAGTATATACTGTATTATTAAATAACATACACTAATTTTTACTTCTCCTTAAATTAAAATTGTGTTTGCCTTTCATCAACCAAGGGTTGACGTAGTTAGGGTTCCCTCTCCTGTGAGGAACGAGGAGTGAGAGTCCTGAATTTGGTCTCCCATTCATCAAATATTTGTTTTTTTTAAGCTCATATCCATCCATCATCAAATACTAATTAGGCAGATTGAGATTTTTAAAACTAATAATTGAATTTGTCAAAATCTATGAAATGAAATTTATTTCATGGTTCTCTACATCTCATTTATTTGGTATGAAAATTACATAGTACATGAAATTGAATCAGTATTTTTATGATTAAAAATAATTTATAAAATTATCATTTATTAAAATAAAGGATTTCACGCAAATTAATCTGCCTTCTATATGAAATTTCATAATTAAACTCTCAAAATAAGGAATTCAAATGAATGAGAGAATTTCAACCATCTCTGAATTACTCTATTATTATTGAACCAAATGAGTTTTATTAGGGTTAATTTTACCTGGGGAAAGTAAAAAAAATGTCATGTAAGGGTATTTAATTATTATGATATGTGATTTTTTTTTTAATAAAAAAGGGTCTTAATTAACTTAGAGGATTTGGCAAAAAAAAAAAAAAAAACTTGGAGGGACAAAATTCATAACACAATTAATTAGTCTGACATGGTACTAAGTGACACACCAACACCATTATAATATAATTATCTTAGCTTAATGAGCAGCATTATCAACTGTAGTGTTGGAGTTGTCATCGCCGGTCGAGATCCATCACCACTGCCATCAATGGCTCATGAGGTGGTCAAAAGCCAAGCCACCGCTGCCATTGTGAACCAGTGTGTCCAGGATCTTGACAATCGCACCATTCTATCATCGATGAGTCTTGCTTCATACAAATCGTCATCGATCCCACCCATCAACCAATTTCAAAGCATTCTCATTAAATACAGTTAATTGTATCAAGCCTTGCTTCACACACATTAATTAACAGTATTATGAATTTTTTCCCTTAGCTCACAAAGTAAATCACAGAACTTTTTTCGTTAAAAAAAAATTCCACATGATCTACAAAGTTAAACGTCCAGACTACATGACACCTTTATACTTTCCCCTTTTATCTATGATCCTTGAATTCATTACTATATATTTTATCGCTGGATAATTCCTCTTCTATAATCTCTTGAACATAATTTTGGTGGAAGTTATGGATGGGAGGCGGAGCAGACTAAAAGAAGAGAGATGGACTATCCCCATTATATAATTCAAGCCTATTGGGCCTCCCAACAGAAAATATATAATATTAGGAGAAGTTCATTAGCTTTGTTCAAATGGAATTAATTATAGAATATTATCAATTCAAGAAAGATAACATAAGAAACGCAAACCTGTGTTCCAGTCTCAACATTGTTGGCATCTTGTGAGGAGTAACAATGTTGTCGATACCGCTCGAAGGTTTTGGTCACCCTTATTAAGAAGAAAGTACCAATTAACAAATGAGAATGAAATTACGAAATCAAAGAAACAAATGTGGGAACAAGAAGTAGACTTGCAAGCAGATTGACAAATGAAAATGATTTAGCATAAGGTGAAGGGCCTAAAAAAAAGTAGCAAGAGACCTAATTTGAACTCTGATATAGGTATAACGAGTTTACGAGGAATGGTAAATTACACTAATGAAAAGTGCTGAATATCTTTTTTTTTTTTTTTTACCTTCTCTTATTCTTTCTCTCTTTTCATAATAACACATAAGTTAAATTTATAAATAATGTATATCTTATATATTTATAAAATTTAATACAATTTAAGTATCATTATGAGAAGAAAGAAAACAATTAAATAAGGTATTTAATACTCTTCTTACACTAATTATATAGTTTATCAATAAAATTTCAATGTAAAAAGATGTATGATGGGTGGAGATATTTCTTTCCCCATAAGCTATGATTAGCTAGGACGTGTGCCACACTTCTGGGAGCATCCTAAGCATATAGTAAAAATAGAAATATAGTATATAATGCCATTAATGGTTTACTCTACTCCGGTATTTATTTATAAAAATAAAAATTAGACTGTTGCGATGATAAATTTTAGAACAGTAACATCATTAATGTTTGAAATTGATCAAATTTTCTATTTCAATATTTGAATTTTTCGTTATACTTCAGTATCTGTACAAATAAATTTGTATGCACAAATAAAATTTTATAAAAATTTTTTAAATATATACTTCTGATCAAATTTTTTTTTCAAGTGATTAACTGAACAATTTTACCAAATAAATAATGTTATATCTAAACCTTCATTTTATACATTTCTATACTACTTGCTTTTTGAACATCTAAGCATAATTTAACAAAAAGTATAAATAAGACCTAAATAATAAGCTTAGCGCATATATGATTTGAATAATAAATTTGTGTTTAAACTCTTCTCTCTCAGTGCTAAAAAAGAAAATTTTCTTTTATTCATTTTTCTCTCTATATTATCTTCCATCTCTTTCCTCTCTTTCCTTAAAAAAAAAAATCAAAATTTCCTCTATTTTCTATTTTCAATTTCAACTAAAATGAAAAAAAAAAACAAATATATTTTTTCCCAATTTCGTTCAATTTTCTTTTTCCTTACCTTCATTTTTATTAAGAAAAAAATAGTCATGAGAAAAGAGAAAATTCATAAAAATGATAATTGAAAAATCATATTTTTGTGCTTATATGTGTAAAAGAAAAGGGAAAAATAATATTAAATACTTGAAAATTTATAATGACTTAATATGTCAATAATAACACTTACCAATATTTTTATTAGATATATCAAGTAGCGATTACAATTATAAATATAATCTATTATTAATTAAATTTTAATATTTCAAAAACAAAAATAGCAGCTAGAATACTTTTTGATCAACAAATGCGTGCAGTTTTTGAAGATACGTAATTCTCATCTTAGATGGATAAAAATTATCACAATAAAATCTTTATGATTAACTCCAAAATTTTCCCCATGTTTTCAAATATTTATCATTTCAAATTTCAACACATATGAATTAAGAGTAATTAAATTATCATAATTTTAACGTAAAAAGACTTTATTAATTTTGATGTAGAGTAATAAAAGTAATTAATGTAAATGTTTAATGAAAAAATAAATGGAAGATAAAGTTGAAAAAAAATAAATATATTATTGACATTTTAAAACAATAAATAAAATAAAACCAAAAAAAATTCTCTAAAACTACATAGGCAAAGCTTCCATCTAAACGCAAGACGGCTTACTATTATTTTCCTTTCCAATGCAAAGAAGATAATAAATATGGTCAATAATAAGTCTACGCAATGCAATTTTATATATATATAAAAAAAAATTCAACAAAATTCAAAAAATGACTGTAAAAGGTGAATACATCTAATAACTGTCTATAATTATTAGTTTTGGTCATATGAATCCTTTTCATTCACTTTCCTTTAGAAAAGAATTAACAATGTTTTTGATTTATGTCATTTCTTAGTACATCTTCCATCTCATGTCGATTTACCTATCTTCTGTCAATTGAATCCACTTAGTCCACACAGACATATTATGAGAAGAGGTATAATCATCCATATATAAACAATTCGAAAAGTGATCCCATTTTACTACTAAATTAAACTATCACGCATTAGTTAATAGATATCGCCCTTAATCCTTCAATAATTTCTTATTTTGTTGTATTGTGATATTCTCCACAAAAATTTCAGCAATTCTAGTTTTTCATGATTTTATTTCAACATTAACTGTCATAAATGCAATTGATTTACAAAATTTAGGTGTTATTTGATATGAAGTAAGTAGACTAACAAAGTATCACTTTTTGACAAATATAAAATGTTGACTTATCTTATTTTCATTATTAAACCTACTTTATGGAAAATAGAAACATTTCTACTTAGAAAGTTACTTTCTTAATAAGAGGTAGTCTCATGTATACCAATCAATACCTTATTCTTTGATTATACTTGGTCTCATTATTATTTTTATATTCAATAGGATAGGATTGTAATTTCAAAAAGAAATCTAATTTGTAATATTAAGCATACAAGCGATTTGAATGTAGATTATTTAAAGATTTTAATCTTTAAAATGTATAAATAAATAAGAGTAAATATATATTCAGTGGTGCTAAAATCATTTAAAGGGTTAAAAGATTTATACCTTAAGCATGCAAGGTGTTGGAATGTAAATTATTTAAAAGTTTTAATCTTTAAAATGTATAAAAATAAGAGTAAATCTTCAATGATACTAGAATTATTTAAAGGGTTAAAAGATTTATACCTGATTCCTAGAAAGTAAAAACTTTTTTTTTCTTTATACTCAGGAAATTACTTCGTTAAAAGAGATAGTCTCATTTATACCAAATAATACCTTATTCTTTGATTATACATGGTCTCATTATTATTTTTATTTTCAATAGGATGGGATTGTAATTTCAAAAATAAAAATCAAATTTGTAATGTTAAGCATGAAGGTATCGGAATGTAAATTATTTAAAAATTTTAATCTTTAAAATGTATAAATATTCAGTGGTATGCAAGGCATTGGAATATAAATTATTTAAAAGTTTTAATCTTTAAAATGTATAAAAATATGAGTAAATATTCAATGGTACTAGAATTATTTAAAGGGTTAAAAGATTTATAATTTATTCCTGGGAAGTGGAGACTTTTTTTTTCCTTTCTACTCAGGTAGTTACTTCCTCAAGTCTCATTTATACTAAACAGTACCTTATTCTTTGATTATATTTGGTCTCATTATTATTTTTATCTTCAATAGGATAGGATTGTAATTTCAAAAAGAAAAATCTAATTTGTAATATTAAGCATGCAAGGGGTTGGAATGTAAATTATTCAAAAGTTTTAACCTTTAAAATGTATAAAAATAAGAGTAAATATTCAATGATACTAGGATTATTTAAAGGGTTAAAAGATTTATACCTTAAGCATGCAAGGGGTTAGAATGTTAATTATTTAAAAGTTTTAATCTTTAAAATGTATAAAAATAAGAGTAAATATTCAATGGTACTAGAATTATTTAAAGAGTTAAATGATTTGTACCTTATTTCTGAAAAGTAAAGATTTTTTTTTTTTCCCTTTCTACTCAAAAAGTTATTTTAAAAAAAAAAAGATAGTCTCATTTATACCAAATAATATCTTATTTTTTTATTATATTTGATCTCATTATCCTTATTTTTCGATTATATTTGGTCTCATTATTATTTTTATCTTCAATAGGGTAGGATTGTAATTTCAAAAAGAAAAACCTAAATTTGTAATATTAAGCATGCAAGAGGTTGAAATGTAAATTAAAAGTTTTAACCTTTAAAATGTATAAAAAATAAGAATAAATATTCAATGGTACTAGAATCATTTAAAGAGTCAAAAAAATTTAGGGGTACTAAAATAGCTTAAAAAGTTAAAAGATTTATTGGGCAAAACAAGTAGCTTATAGTTTTTCACATGATTATTAGACCTAAATGTTCCAAATATACAAATAAAAGTAAATAATCAATTTATTTGCTTCTTTCAATTTTCAACCACCCAGAATGTAAGAATAATGGTACATTTGGATAAGGCTGAGAACTAATACTTCACATTTAAACTCTAAACATTGAAAGAAATTATTAGAGTATAGTATTACTAACATACGTTGGCCGCTAACAAACAAAGTACTTATGCTAAACCACATCAAGGTACTATTCTGAAACTATACAAATTAAAAGAAGTGAAGAAAACAGTAAATTATTTATAATTTGGACGGACGCTCTTCTCAAATACTCAGATATGTACTATAAAAACAATCGAAGCCTATACCGTAATGTCGCAATGTGAACAGAAGAAATAAAAGCACCGGTCAGGCTATAAAAACAATCGGAAGTAGTACTGAACCAAATCAACAGCAGTGAGCTTCTTTAACTGTATAGTCCACCGGTGATGGAAATTTTTTCACTTGAGTCTTTTGTGCTAATTAATTAACATATATGTTTGAGTTTAATTTTGGTAAGATTTGTAAGAGAAAGAAGAGAGAGAAAAACCCTAGATGTGCAAATATAAGCTGTCACAGGCTCTGGCTTTGACAAGATCTGAGAGTTATTAATTTGATTTGTGCAGAGAGATCTTGAGAATAGTAGAAAGTACAAAAGAACGTGTCAAAATACAATAGGTTCATCGATTGCAGACTCTATCCCTCGATTCAGCAAAGAACTTTCATCATCAAATTTATTTCATTTCATTACTCTAATTCCCCAAGAGGACAAATTTATTTCACTTTGCTTGTTGCTGTTAATTAATTCCTTTACCAAAACCATAGAGATACGAAAATTGGAACAAGTAAAATTCATATAATTTATAAAATATGCTAATTATTAAAATAAAATGCAAGGAAGATAGAGAATCTTACTCGGAGCTACCAAACTCAAAGAGCTTGCCGCGGCTAGAGAAAATAATGAGAGCAACCTCAGCATCACAAAGAACAGAGAGTTCATAGGCTTTTTTGAGTAAACCATTTCTTCTTTTGGAGAAGGTTACTTGGCGGTTGATCTTGTTTTCTATTCTCTCCAGAACTACCTTTCCTCTTCCCATTTCCTTTTGTTTTTCCTTTTTGAAGAAAACCTAGGAACTAAGCAAATGGATCATTTCCTCATATTCTTTCTCTCTTTCTCTTTCTAACTTTCTATCTATTTTTCTCATTTGAGTATCAATTATGATTTACCTTGGCATGTTATGTTACGTACACTACCAGTTAGTGGTGGAAACAATGCGTACGTGTACCAACCCAATATATAAATCTTTTCATATTTCCGAATAATGAAAATATTTATTAAAACTTTCTGCTATTAGGTATATTTTCCAAAAGTAGAGAATGCAAGCCATTTTTCCCAGTCGTTTTACTTCGCTAGCTTTTTAACTAAATGGGGTGATTTAGAATTTATCCATTTTTTACAATTTCTTCTTTCTCTTCTTAAAGCTTCCTTTGCTGTTTTAGAAAATAAGTTTGACATTAATTTTACCTTCATTATATTTATGTCAACATCAATCCAAAAATTTCCTGTTGGATCCAATATCTCAATTGGACTTAAATTTAGAATAAGCTCATAGAAATAGACCCATATTAGCGACAGCCAGTACGCATGCATAAAGCAAACCCAATTATATAGTAAACCGTTACAATAAATTAGGATTTTTTCACTTTATTATTGTAATTACAATAGTATTTATGTAAGTATTCTATAAATAGTTATATAAAATCATTTTATATTTTTCTTACTCATATCAATAAAAATCATTTTTACTCCAGATCACCTCTATTTGAGTTGACGGTTTTTTGTAACCTAAATATTCATGAAGGTTCAGTTTATATATCTATTTTTGATTGACAGTTTTTATAACTTACATATCATACTCTAAGCTAAAGTTGATAATATCGCTCATTTATGCATCAGAAAACTCATATTACTTATTTATATAGATCACTAGTTGACAGTCGGCGTTCCACCTATAGACCAATAAGTTAAATTACTTTAACTGTATGAATCTCAAGATTTGATACTAATAGAATTGAAATAAAGAACTCTTAATAATTACAATAATCTAAAGATTTTAATTTTAATTAATATGATTAGATTTGTTTTAGGATTAACAACTTTATTTATACGTTTATCAGTTAAATAGATCTCCACTTGCACATTGTCCAGGGCAAGTATCATTTGAGTAGATAATTCTAATTCTCCTCTAAAATGTGATTACCTAATATATATATGATCAAAGCCGGTTGGCCCTTGAGGCAATTGAGACTGCTGCCTCAATACCCACAAAAAAACAAAAAAAAAATGAGGGCCCCGCTCCAAAAAGTTGTATCTTTTTAAACAAGAGATATCTTCTAACAAAAAAAAGATTTTTTTTTTTTTTTTTTTTCTAAGAATGAAAGGCCGACTATCAAGGTAAGCCTTTTATTTTTCTCATCCAATGAGATGTCAAAAAAAAAATATTCTAATTATTAGAGATTCGGATTCAAGTTTTATGTTTTATTTTTTAATCTCATTTTTTTTTATTTATATTCTATTGGAAATTGAATTCATATTAATCTGACATAGAAATGTAGAATTTTTTGTTATTGATTTATTATAGTAATTTTTTACTTTGGTTGAATTCTTTAAGTAAAAATTATATCTCATAAAAAATATGAATATATTAAATATTATCTATTGAAAGTAAAATATTTTGAATATAAAATTTCAACAAGTAATTTTATATATATACCTCTAAATTTTCTCCTCAAGCCTCTTTTTCCTTTAGTCCAGTCGTGTATACGATTATCAAAATATGTAATGAAAATATCCCTGTCTGATTATAAAAAAAAAAAAAAAATGCTTGTCTAAAAAAAAATAAAGATATTTGAATAAATGAGAAAATTCGAAAAAATGTTGACGTATCTAGCTAATAAAATAAAACTATATAACTATTTTTTTTTTTTGGGGTGCAAAAGCAATAAAACAAGAGAGCTAAACCCCCACGTCCCTTGGGAAAGCTATCCCACATAAATCATGAGAAAGAAATGAGCTGATACCAACTGGTGGTTGCTTAGGAAAATGATAAGCAAAGGGCACATAACTGCATAATTATTTTTTTAGTGGCACCAGAATTATCTTCGTGACTGTAAAATTTTGAGTCTGAGTTGGAAACCAAAATTATCATTTTTTTTCTTATTTTCAAATTATCTTTTACCTTTTTTTTTTGGTAAAATAATTCACGAGTAATTATCCAACAAAAATTTACCATATGTTTGGGATGAAGGAAAACAAGAAAGCAAAATAAAGAATGGAAATAATTTTTTATCTTGTTTGGATATTGAAAGAAAATAAAGGGAAAAACGAAAATAATACTTTATTTTCCGTCAAATATTTTCTCTCCAAAATAGAAAGAAAATGAAGAGAGAAAAGGAAATTTTGTAATAATAAAATACAATTTAAATTCAAATTTAAACCTAAGAAGTGAAAAATTAAAATGATAATTTAAAATTTATATATATTCTTTCCTGTAATGTATTTTTAGCTTTTCAAGAAAGATAAAATAGAGTTATTTTCATTTTTTTTATTTTCCTTTAATTTAAATAGTAAGAAAGAAAATAAAAAAGTAAAATTTTTATATTTTTCTCTTTTATTTTCTTTTTTTTTTTTTAATTTTGCTCCCAAACACATAGTTAAGAAAAGCGAAAGAGAATTTGCTCGTAAGTTTAAGAAAAGAAGATAAGTGAAAAATGGGAGGTGGGAGTGGGATCACTCTCAGAAGAACTCATCCAAAAGTAAATCTACAAAGCATGTCCTTTTCTGCTATTTTTATAAAGAGATTATTTCTCTCTGTACGTATTAAAAAAAAAAATTACAAACCATGAAAGGTCTCTTTCTCAGCTTGAGACTGACAGACTGTTAACAACCCTAGTATGAACACGTGTCGAGTTGTGAATGGGTTTAAAGATGTCGTACAATCAAAGGTCCCATATGTTCTGTGTTAAAGCTCAGTTGAACTTTGGAAGTTATACATGTTTTGTCGCTCTCTTAGTTTACACTTTGCAGGCGATCTATAATATTAGTGGACACGTGTCGACAAAGGAAGAGCTCCTGCTCTCATAATACGGTCACGTGTAAAGTTAAGAGGCAATTGTCTCAGGTTAATTAAGAGTTCGCGGTCAATGATAATGTTTAATTAGCCATCTCTGGAATTACTAGTCTACTTCAAGTTGATCTTGTCTGTTAATTGAGTTTTTAGATTTGAGGGTATTTAGCATAGTATTAAATAACAGTTTGAAGTAACGTATCTGTTTCAGAATCAATGTAATAGAATCAAATTGAATCGGTTTGAATTAGCCGTTGTTATCGTTAATTTTTAAAAATAATTAGCAAATTAATATAATTTAATAAAAAATAAAATGTAACGTTTAAAATATAATACATTAAATTAATTAACATTTGAATAAATATAATTGTGCTTATAAAATTTTAATTTACATTAATAATAACAATAAATCAAATTTAAATTATATAACTAATAATAATAAATCAATTTTATTTTATTAAGTCATGAAAGAAAAAATCACCTTATTCAAAATGAATAAAGTGATAAAAAAAAACTCTTCTTATTTTAAATAAATAAAGTAAAATTAAAAAAATAAATATATCATAATATTAATTAATTACAAATAAAAAGAGTGTCTAAGAAAATCTAGATTATTTTGTTTATTATTAAACTCATTTAGAATTGATACAAAGTCATTATTAAAATTTTTAAAAATAAATATATAAAGATAAAATATAGTCAAATTGTAAAATTCAATCAATAATTTACACCCATAGATAAAAAATTTATAAAAAAAATGAATTTTGTTAAACATTATCAATAATATTCTAAATATATTGAAATATAAATAATGTAAAAATCAAAATCCCAATAATTTATATTAATAAAATAGAAAGAACAAATATAAAATAATGTATTTTAAACAATATATTTATAATTTACATTAATAAAATAAAAAATATAATATTAATATTTTTTTATGTCATGCTTGTATCGCTAAATAACGTTAATATTAGTGTGTATCGGGTGATTCATTACCAATTCAGTACTAATGCCTATTAATATAAGTATAACAGATAAATAACGTGACGGACTTCCTAAAAAATTTAGAGAAAATGGCCAATACGTTTAATACCCTAGTATCTATCACTCAAAACATTAAAAAAATTATAATTAGGTCTTTTTATGCTATGGGATAAGCTAAAAAAAAGCCCTCAAGTTTGGCCAAAAAGCATATAATTCCCTGAACTGAATTTTGAAATAAAAATCTTGCAAAATAATTTTTCTAGTTTAAATAAGGCCCTCTGTCTAATATAATCATTTTTTATATTAAAGTAATATTTTTAATATTAAAAAATTCAAGAACAATCCTAGAACAACGTAAACAATCTGGACTCATATTCAAAACCAACATGAATAATCCTAGATTCAAGAACATCATGAACAACTAAACCATAAAAAATTTCAAATCTAACAAGAAAATTAACATAAAAACCCATAAACATTACAAAATTAACAAAAAAAATCAAATATAGCAAGAAAATGTAACAACCTCACCCAATCATTATCCTACACCCCACATTACATTTTTTCATGCATTTGCTTTGAAACTTCACAACTACTAGCCTCCACCGTATCGTCCTCGCTAATGGCAGTGGCGACGCCAAGAGACTTATAAGAAGATCAGCAAAAGCACGAACAGTGAACGTATAAGTACTTTTAGGATTCAAAGGAAAATAGCATAACAGAAATTCATGTAAGTATTTCCAATTGGCCTTCACATCACCAACTGCCGTGCCCCCACCATTTCCTCTATTGATCGTTGGAAGTCCAAGTGTGGGTCCGATCATTAACGCCGTCTGTACCTATAATTCGGGCAGATTTTAGTTTTTTCTCCAGGCAAGCGCATAAATTGGAGAAAAATCCCATCAAGGTATCGGCTAGATTGCCGACGCGGTGCAGCGAAGGCAGAGGAGGGGGGAAATCTTGGTCCAGGTTTACTGATTGTAGCAATTTGTAGAGATTAGTACAAAAGAAGAAGAGAGATGGTTGGGATAAAATGGAGTAGTGTTTATGATTTGGTTGACTCTGTTACTTTTATATTTTTATTTATTTTTTCATGGTTTGGTTGTTCTTGATGCTCTTGAATATGGGATTGTTGATTTTGTTGTTGAATCTTTAATTTTTGAAATTATTCTAAAATAAACAATAAAAATAGTATATTATTTTCAAATTAAAAATATTATTTTAAAGATTTCATATAAAATGGTGCTAAACTTCTATCTAACAGGGAGCTTATTTAGACCATAAATATCATTTTGTAATATTTTTATTCTAAAATTTAGTTCAGGATTTATATCCGCTTCTTGGGTCAAACTTGAGGGATTTTTTATACATTATTCCTTTATATTTTTTATTTTATGATTAAAATATTTCAACTTTTAATATTAGAATTATATAAGAGAATTTTTATTTTTTCACTTTTTAATATAAAAAATATTCCATCCCTTCCACCATAATAGTTGTTTTAGATAAAAATTTTATTCCATTTATCTATCACATTTAGATATTCAATGAGCCATTACTTTTTTTTCCAATTTTCCCTTATTTTTTTGACTCAAAAGTTATTAAAGATTTGGAGAATTTCAATATTATTCAATGCAGTCTTTTAATTAAAACAAACCATTTGCCTTCTGTTTTAGAAATTTGAATATATTTAAAACAAGGATAAATTAGTCATGTTCTCTTATAGCAATTAGTTACTCTATCCATTCTGAAAAAGTGACCATTAAAAAAGTAAATTTTATTCATAAATTAGTGATTATTTAGCAACTTAATAAAAAAAAATAGTAAAATGGCTAATTTACCCTTCTATTTTTCAAATATGAGAGATGTTTTATATATATATATATATATATATATATATATATATAGTGATTGTAGGAATTATAATATTATAAATAAAAGGACCATTCATAATAATATTAATAGTAGTGTCAATGTTTATAGTAGTTTTTTTTTTTTTTTTGAAATAATGTTTATAGTAGTTATAAGTCTAATGGTAGTGATGATAAATATTTGCAGTTAATTATGATATTATGAAATTTCACAAATAAAAAAAATAAAAAAAAAACTAAGTGGATTTTTTGAATCCGTAATATCTAAAACTATAATTTTTTTTTTAATTTCTGGATAAAAATATAGGAGACTATATTATTTCCAAGAAATGAAAATGGGGCAATAATTACTAATTAGGCAGTAAACTTCATTAATTAAGAAAAATTAGGAATCAAATCTATTTTTTATATTAAAATGAATGAAATAAATAAAATACAATAAAGCTAATAGTAATTTTTATTTTAATAAAAAAATGCTAACAAAAAAAAAAGAAAAAACCTACTTAACTCTTTTTTTTCACTAACCCTATCCTGTTTGTCATAAATAAATAATAATTGCTTTTAAAAATAATAATTTTTGAAAAAAGTAATTTGGAAAAAAAAATCTAATAAATTCTGTCACATGTATTTTTAACATTTTTCAATATCTTAAGTGATCAGTTACTTTCTTTAAAAAAAAAAAATGATCACTTACTTACTAAACTGGTTAACAAAAATTAGGGATAGTAACGGGGTGGGACGGAGTGGGGGTGAGGAAATCATCTTCCATCTCTATTCCCACCTTAACGGGGAATTCTCGTCTTCATTCTCGTCTCACATACGGAGACAATTTAATTGTCATCCTTATTTCAATGAGAATTTTCATCCTTATTAAATTTTGTCTTACTAAATTTATATATATTTATAAAATTCATGAAATATAATAAAAAAATAAAAATTAATATATTTAAAAAATATTAATAAATTCAAACCCACAAAACATCAACTAAACAAAATTAAAATGTAAATATTCTTAATATATTAAAAATGTTCTACAATTTTTAGTAAAATATTAAAAATTTAGCGTATATAAATATGAGAATACTTAAAAAAATTCTTCCAATACTTAAAAAAATTCTTCCAATAATTACTAATTATATTATAGAGTAATTATGTAAGTTATTACTAATTATATTAAACATAATTATACAATTATATTATCAGGTTCCCATGGAGACGGAGATGGAGATTCTCAAGGGTTGAGAAATACATTCTATATTCCCACCCCATCCCCACTAATGGAGAAAGAATTTCCTCCGCCTCCGTCTCCATTGGAAGATAAATCAGGAGATCCCCACCCTGTACTTGACAAATCTCCATGAAAAACGAAAATTTCCCACCTCATTGTCATTCCTAATAAAAATTAATAGTTAAGATTATTTTATATGATATCAAATGATAAATGTAGGTGGTTTATCTAAACAGATGAAGCACTATAGAATGATACTTGTACTGTATTTAATTAGTTTGTGGAATAGAATATATAATAAATAAAATAACTCTCTTATTCCATATAAATGATTATAATATTTTTAAAATATTTTCAATGCACTGTTTATGTATATATTAAATTTTTTATTATAAAAAGTTATCTCAAAAAATAAAATTTTAGTAGTCTCTTTGTCTTTAAAAAATAAAGAAAAAAATTGGTTTAACTCTCCATATCTACAGAGCCAAATATCACTCTCTATTTTAACTTTAATTAATACAATACAAGTTTTTATACACTTTATTTAAAATAATTTTGTACTTTTTTTTATTGGATAAATTTAAAAAATTAAAAAATAAAATAATTAATACTTATAAGATAAAATAAAATAAATAGTAAAAAATAGAGAATCTATTGAATTTAAATTAAATTTTATACTATTTATTAACTATATGCTTTTTATTAAATAAAATATATTATTTTGAATAAAGAGTACAATTGGATATGCTATTACAAATTAATTTCATTATTAATATTAATATTAAATATAATTTTATCAAATTTTATTTAAGAAATAATTTAAATATATAATAAATAAAATTTTTATTTGATTTAAAATTTAAAAAATAAAAAAAATTTAAATTAATTACATAAATTAATTGTTTATTCTGTTTACCCATTTAAAAAAAAGATCAATGGAGTTAAGATTTTAAAACAAATAATCATACATATATATATATATATATGAAAATCTGAAAATAAAAAAAAGTAATAAAAGTGAGTTTGAAGTACTAATATTTTTTTAAAAGTAAAAATAAAAATATTTCATTCCAAAGTCTAAAAACACTATTTTTTTAATTTTTTTATAGAATATATATTTCATAAAAATTATGGAATTATTATTATATATAATTAATATTTTTATTTAAAATTTAAATTAAAATAAAAAATAATTAACTATTACGTAAGAATCAATTACATGAATCAAATATAATATTATTTGTAACATGTTTTTCATTATCAATGCTACGTAACATCTTTCGAATGAGAGAAAGAAAACTGATTGATGCAAAAGAACATAAAGTTTAAAGAAAAGGACAATTGCTCTTATTTTAATACGACATCTGTTGGCTCACATTTTTAGGTTTACTTTTGTATTTTTGTAATGTATAAAATGTCGATTAAGCTTTATTTAATTAATTAATTTTATGTGCTCTCAAAAAAAAATTAATTAATTTTATGTATCTATATGGCCCCAAAAATTTAAATTTTACTTTGGCAAAAAAAAATTTTTAATTTTAATTTTTTCCTCACATAAATATTATGAATTTTTTAATATATCATATATTGTTTCTACCCTTTGGCATGCACGGTCCGAGCCAAATAAAACTGAAACCCGACCGTCAATTCCAATTTAATATATTAGCGAATTGAAACCAAGCCATATATAAATGATTCAGTTCTAAACATGATCTAAATTAGTTTATTATTATTATTTTTTGCAAAAATTGTTCCTTAAAACTAATAAGTTTGACAGTTTGAATTAAAATTAGGCCGATAATTTTGATTCAAATTTTAAATTTTATAAAATATGAATTGGACTATAAATAGTTATGAGTTGAGACTGGATAAGACCAAAACCAAAACTATAATTTCAATTCTAATTCCAAATCAACCCGTGACTAGAGCTACATATATATATATATGGTGGCTCCTATAATTCTACCGATATATACATAGGTGTGAATTTATAACCATATTCATATAACAAATGCCATATTTATAAATTACTTATTTAAATATTAATTTATTTATTATTAATTTATTTACTAATAAACTTTCAACTCAATCGCATTGATTGAGTCATTTACATATTTACAAATTAACAAGTTAAAATTTCAATTAGAATTAAATTTATAAAAAAATTTACTAATATAACGATTCATTTAATTTATTAATTTAGCATTTAAATCAAAAAAATATATTGCTTAAAGAACATCAAATTATATAATGTAGCAAGAAACTCTAAAAATGTGAAATTAGCTAATCTTCCATGATCAATCAAACAAAGCTTTTAGGGTTTCAGAGAAAACAGAGAAAGAGAATTTGGGAATTTTGTATTCTATTATTCACACCACTAAATTATAACAGTAACGATAAAGGAGTTTACATGCAATTAGAAAATTACTTGTACGTTGCTGCAGGTCTTTTTATCTTGATCTTATCATATATTACTGCATTATCCTTTGATAATATTATTTTGCAGGCTTTTTAATTATTTTTTAGCTTATATTTATATTAAAAAAAAAAAAAAGCAAAACAAAATGTAATGCCATTTAAAACATTAATCATCCTCATCGTTCAAGATGTAATATTATTTTTGAATATAGTTTATCCAAAACCAACACATAAAAATAAGTTTTTTATAATAGGATGCTGCAGCAGTGCCCCATAAATGATTTTTGTGCTTTGTGGTGAGAAGAGCTGATATAGTAGTTTACAAAATAGGATTTTTTTTTTCTACTGTGGATACCTTATCTTGATTTAATGGAGGAATTGGGCGGAAATATTTTATGAAATGGCCCTTGTGGTGGAGGAAATTATAATAAGAAATTTTATGGATGTCCTAATGATAAATTATGGGATAATATTACACAAATACATTTTTGATTTTTTGCTTGTTGGTTCTTAGCTATTGATTAAATGTTTAATTTTACAAATAAATGTTTTTAGTTCATGACAAATATGGCTTTTTTTAAATGGTGCAATGAATTAAACTTTAGAACTCCTATTTGTCATTAATTGTAAAGTTGAGATTTCTAATCTAATTAGAAAATTCAATGGCTCAAATCGAGGGAAATGGTGGAATGGAATCGACATAAGAAGATATTATATGCGGTTATTTCTGGATAACTTGAGTGAAAACTTTATTATACTGTTTGATTTTATATTAACTTATTAATAATGAAAATAAATTGAATAGAAATTATAAGCAATCAACTTCATGGATCAAAATTTATTCCAAAAAGAAAACGTAGCACCATCTTTTTTGTTGTACTCTTAATGATCCAGGCATTATTAATTTAATAATATTCAGTTATTCTCCAAGTATTATTTTTCTATTTACTCTAAGTCAAAATTTAAGCAAATAAAAGAAAATTGAAATTGTCAAATTCATTTATAGTAGAGAATAATAAATGGATAAAAATTATATCAATTTATTGTTTTTAAACTTTAGCTAAAAGTGCATATACAATATTAAATAGTGATATGTTTAAATGTATTATCAATTTGTTAGATACAAATTTTAAATTTTAACAATAAATATATGAAATGCTAAATTTAAATATTATTTTTAGAATGAAATAGAAAAATTTAAAGCAATAATTATAAAGTCTAAGCATATTGAAAAAATTATATAATTAGTACATCTAGAGTGTAGTTGTATAATATAAATGATAAATTAACCCAAGACCCAAGAGTTTCTACTGATTAAAAAAAAAAAAAACACCAATGAAATGACTAAAACTCACTATCAAAACAGAAGGGCCAAGCCGCAGCCAAGGGCAAGTAATTTAGCCGAAAAAAAAAAAAGTTAGAGAAGATTTAATGAGACCCTAGAAAAGCAGTGTTGTTTAGCACAAAGGGCAGCTAGCTATCAAAGACCGAGGCTAGCTGGCGAACGCGTGAAAAATCGAAAATGTCCGACGAAAATTGGCATCATTTCGCACGAAGAGTTACTAGTCATTAAGGACCGGGACCAAATGGCGCACAAGTAAAAAGGCGAAAATGCCCTATGAAATAAAAAATTATGGTCAATGTTGCCCTGAGCCAAGAGTTTCTCTCTCTCTCTCTCTCTCTCTCTCTATATATATATATATATATAATAAAATAAAATAAAACAAACTATGAAAACGCACGACCAAAACAAAAGGGCCAAACTGTTGATTTTTTACAAAATTCCACATCGGGATTTTAGGAAAATGGGAGGAGTTCTAAAACTTATAAATAAACTCTTTTCCTTTCTTAGTAATCCATCCCAAAATTGTCTTTTCCTATATTTAAGCAATTTTATTCTTTCTTTCTCTTTTGTAATATTTTTTCAATTAGTGAAATATTATTTTGATAGTGTCCGAGGATGTAGGCAAAATTGGCCGAACCTCGTTAAATTTCTGGTATTCTCTTTATGTTATTTTGTGTCTATTTAATAGCTATTGTCGGGTATAGTTGTAGTGGATTATTGCGCTATTAAAATTACTTGTATGGGTTAAATTCTGTCTAGGAAAGTGTTTTTAAGTTGGACCGTTGTGATCTCACCACTTACCTGGGAATTTTTTCTCTGGGTGATTTTTAGTTCAATCGTTCACACTCTAGTCACCTGGATAATAGTTCTCAAGGTGAATATTGTTGTTATTGGTGGAAATTAACCCGAATTCCACAACAATTGGTATCAGAGCTCTTGGTTTATTTTAGTATGCTCTGTGGTTGCGGTTTAGACTGATCTTCCACATCAGAAAAAATTTTCTTGAGCTAATTGGCATTCCACATTGACAGTTATTAAATAGAATTTGCAGCAGAAATGGCAGACAGGCAAGAACTACTGTAACAAATGCTAGATTTGCAGTGGAGATTTTTGATGGCACCGGTCATTTCGGCATGTGACAAAGTGAGGTTCTAGATGCTCTTTTTCAGCAAGGTCTAGATATTGCCATTGAAGAAGAGAAACTAGAGGAAGTTGAGGAGAAAGAATGGAAGACTATTAATAGATTGGCATGTGGTACAATTCAATCGTGTCTTTCTAGAGAGCAGAAATATGCATTTTCAAAAGAAACTTCTGCAAATAAATTGTGGAAGGCACTGGAGGAGAAGTTCTTGAAGAAAAGTAGTCAGAACAAGCTCTATATGAAGAAGAGATTGTTCCGCTTCAATTATGTACCCGGTACCACTATGAACGATCACATTACCAGCTTTAATCAGCTGGTGACTGATTTGATGAATATGGATGTGACTTTTAATGATGAAGATCTGGCTCTGATGTTGGTGGGATCGCTTCCTGATGAGTTTGAGTACCTTGAAACTACTCTATTTCATGGGAAGGTTACTGTGTCTCTCAGTGATGTAACTGCTGTCTTGTATAGTTATGAATTGAGAAAGAAAGAAAAGCAAGAAAATACAAGTGTAGAAGCTGAAGCTCTTGTTGTTAGAGGCCGTTTGCAGAGCCAGAATAAAGGAAGGAGAGGGAGATCAAAGTCAAAATCCAGATTGAGTAAAGATGAATGTGCCTTTTGTCGAGGAAAGGGGCACTGGAAGAAAGATTGTCCCAAGCTAAAGAATAAAGGCAAACCTGAAAAGGGAAAGGCTGTCTCAGAGTCAAATGTAGCTGAGTATGATGAAACAGATTCAGACTTCTCATTTGCTGCTACACCATCAACCAGCAGTTCTAGCTCATGGTTGCTAGATTCAGCTTGTAGCCACCATATGACCCCAAATAGAGAATGGTTCTTTGATTTTAAAGAACTAAAAGGTGGAGTTGTCTACACAGCAAATAATTCCCCTCTTGACACACATGGGATTAGTTCAATTCGCTTGAGGAATCAGGATGGATCAATCAGAACCTTAACAGGTGTTCATTATATGCCAGATTTAATGAGAAATCTCATCTCTGTGGGAACCTTAGAGTCAAAATGTTTAGAAGTAAGAGCGAAGGATGGGATAATGAGGATTATCTCTGGAGCACTTGTGATAATGAAGGAAATTCGAAAAAGAAACAATGTGTATTGCTTTCTAGGTAGTACAATTGTTGGGATAGCAGCAGTAACAACTTCTACTAATGATCAGGAGTCAGAAGCAACCAAGTTATGGCATATGCGTTTGGGGCATGCTGGAGAAAAATCCTTGAAATTACTAACAGATCAAGGATTATTGAAAGGAGCGCGGGCTTACAAATTGAATTTTTGTGAGCATTGCATCAAAGGGAAGAAGACAAGGGTGAAATTTGGAACAGCAATCCATGATACTAAGGGTATTTTGGATTATGTTCATTCAGATGTATGGGGGCCTTCTAAGAAAACTTCTTTGGGAGGAAAACACTATTATGTTGCCTTTGTTGATGATTTTTCCCGAAGAGTTTGGGTATATACGATGAAGACGAAGGATGAGGTGTTGGGAATTTTTCTTAAATGGAAAAAGATGATAGAGACTCAAACAGGTAGAAAAGTCAAACGTCTACGAACAGACAATGGTGGAGAGTTCAAAAATGATCATTTTTTGAAAGTCTGTGAAGATGAAGGTATTGTTAGGCACTTCACCGTTAGAAATACACCACAACAGAATGGGGTGGCTGAGCGTATGAACCCGACATTGCTGGAGAAGGTTCGTTGTATGTTGTCCAATGCTGGGTTGGGCAAATAATTTTGGGCTGAGGCTTTGGTATATGCTTGTCACCTTGTCAACCGTTCACCATCGACTGCTATTGGTGGTAAGACACCATTAGAGAAATGGTTTGGAAAACCTGCTACAGATTATGATTCCTTACATGTATTTGGTTCCATTACATATTATCATGTTAAGGAGTCAAAGCTGGATCCAAGAACAAAGAAGGCAATATTTATGGGGATCACATCTGGTGTAAAAGGCTATCGTCTTTGGTGTCCAGAGACAAAGAAAGTAATCTTCAGCAGGGATGTTACCTTTGATGAATCTACCATGTTGAGAAAGGTAACTGATGAACAGACAGATGGTACTCCACAGCAGGTGGAGGGTACTTCCAAACAGGTGGAGTTTGATAGTAACAAAATTATCCCAGCCAATAAAGAAAATGACGTTGACTCTCCTATGGTAGAAAAAGAGTCAAATGAAGAAGAGGTTCAGACCTAAGAACCTCAACAGCAACATGAATCAATTGCACTAAGAAAAGGAAAGAGGACCATTAGACAACCTGCTCGTTATGCTGATATGGTCTCTTCTGCATCACCAATTGCAATCGATGATGTTCCTACCACTTTTAATGAAGCAGTTCAAAGTTCAAAACAGAAAAAGTGGAGGATAGCCATGAATGAAGAAATGTAGTCCCTTCAAAAGAATCAGACATGAAAACTAGCTAGTCTTCCGAAGGGAAAGAAGGCAATTGGGTGCAAATGGGTATATGCAAAGAAAGATGGATTTCCTGACAAGAATAATGTTCGCTACAAAGCAAGATTGGTGGCTAAAGGCTACGCTCAGACGGAGGGAGTTGATTATAATGAAGTATTTTCTCCAGTTGTCAAGCATTCCTCCATCAGAATCTTGTTGGCTTTGGTAGCATAGTTGGATTTGGAACTAGTTCAGATGGATGTAAAAACTGCATTTTTACATGGAGATTTGGTTGAGGAAATCTACATAACTCAGCCAGATGGATTCAAAGTTGCTGGAAAAGAAAAGATGGTATGCAAATTGGAAAAATCACTGTATGGATTGAAGCAATCTCCAAGGCAGTGCTATAAACGATTTGATAAGTTTATGATAGGGCAGAAGTATACGAGAAGCAAATATGATCATTGTGTGTATTTACGCAAGCTACAAGATGGATCCTATATATATCTTCTTCTTTATGTTGATGATATGTTGATAGCTTCCAAGAGTCAGACAGAAATTGAGAAATTAAAGACTCAATTGAGCAAGGAGTTTGAGATGAAGGATCTCGGTGAAGCAAAGAAGATTCTCGGCATGGAGATTTCAAGAGATAAGAAATTGGGGAGGCTTTGTTTGTCTCAAAAAGAATATTTAAGGAAGGTACTAAAACGTTTTGGCATGAATGAGAAGTCAAAATCAGTTAATATACCACTTGCTCCTCATTTCAAGCTTAGTGCATCCATGTCACCAAAGAATGATGCAGAACGGGAATACATGTCAAAAGTACCATGTGCAAGTGCTGTTAGTAGTTTGATGTATGCAATGGTGTGTACGAGGCCCGATATTTCACAAGCAGTTAGGATTGTAAGCAGGTATATGCATGATCCTGGAAAGGAGCATTGGCAAGCTGTGAAATGGATTCTACGGTATATTCTGAACACCGTAGATGTTGGTTTGATATTTCAGCAGGACAAGTAAGAAGGTCAGTACGTAGTTGGGTATTGTGATTCTGACTACGCAGGTGATTTGGACAAACGTCGATCAACTACTGGTTATGTGTTTACTTTTGCAAAGGCACCAGTTAGTTGGAAGTCCACTTTACAGTCAACAGTGGCTTTGTCTACTACAGAAGCAGAGTATATGGTAGTTACAGAAGCTATGAAGGAGGCAATTTGGCTTCAAGGGTTGCTTGGTGAACTGGAAATTAAACAGAAGCACATCAAAGTGCATTGTGATAGTCAAAGTGCTATTCACTTAGCAAAAAACCAGGTTTATCATGCAAGGACGAAGCACATTGATGTTCAATATCACTTTGTACGAGAGATTCTAGAAGAAGGTGGAGTCATAATCCACAAGATTCGGACCACTGAGAATCCTGCTGATATGATGACAAAAGTGGTGACTGCAGTCAAGTTTCAACATTGTTTGGACTTGATCAATATTGTTAAAACTTAAAAATTGAGAATTGTAGACACTACTGAAGGTAGCAGTTTGTGAGAAAATTGTATGGGATTTTCCCAAGGTGGAGATTTGTTGGTTTTTGACAAAATCCCACATTGGGATTTTAGGAAAATGGGAGGAGTCCTAAAGCTTATAAATATACTCCTCCCCTCCCTTAGTAATCCATCCCAAAATTGCCCTTTCCTATATTTAAGCAATTTTATTATTTCTTTCTCTTTTATAAAATTTCTTCAATTAGTAAAATATTATTTTGGTAGTGTCCGAGGACGTAGGCAAAATTGACCGAACCTCGTTAAATTTCTGGTGATCTCTTTATATTATTTTGTGTCTATTTAATAGCTATTGTCGGGTATAGTTGTAGTGAATTATTGCGCTATTAAAATTACTTGCATTGGTTAAATTCTGTCTAGGAAAGTGGTTTTTAAGTTTGACCGTTGTGACCTCACCACTTACCTGGGAATTTTTCCTTTGGGTGATTTTTAGTTTAATCGTTCACACTCTAGTCATCTGGATAATAGTTCTCAAGGTGAATATTGTTGTTATTGGTGGAAATTAATCCGAATTCCACAACACAAATAACAGCCAAAGAAGGAAGTGATGTTTTGGCAATAAATAATAAAAAAAAATCCCTTCATGTTCAAAACTATGCTCACACACAATAAATAATAAAAAAATAATAATTGAAAGAAGGAAGTGGTGTTTTGGCAAAAAGAAAAACGATTTTTAAGAGTAAGAGAAATAATAGTAATGTTCAATTGAATGCATCCTCCATAAACTCTTTGATTTGAGATTCAAATACAGAATAATCCAAATTTCTCTCATCAATAATTTGTGAAATAAATTATTATTTTGTCTAGTTTTGTAAAATTTGATATTATTAATTTTTTAATGGTATATTTGAATTACAAGGATTTGAAATTTAAATTTAGGTTTGGACTAAATCTCTTATTTGAGTCATTAAAATTGAATAAATTTAAATTTGATTACAATATCTAGTGAAATTTATCAGTCTAAAAATTGAACATTTCAAATACTCTTTTTCACTTAATTATTCCAAATACTCTTTTTTACCTAATTTATTAAGAATATAATCCTATATTAATTAATTATAAATATATTAAGTGATTAATATAGAAATCGACTCTTTAATTTTAGTAGCTAGCTTTTAAGATTAGTTTTTTAAAATTTATATTAAAAATTTAATATGGTATCAAAGTTTAATCGATTTTTGTACCACCTTATGTTCTATCATAATTCAGACTGACATTTCAATTTCTTACCCGTTGATAATTTCTTTCAATTTCTTACTTATGAATGATTTCTTTAAATTTTTTTCCCGTGAAGGTGTCTTATCATGGATGGTTTCTTATCTTGTTCGTGAATGGTTTCTTATCTTATCCGTAAATGGTCTTTTTCAAATAACCCAATTCATATCATAAATTGTAATTTCAATTTATTACCCATTTAAGTTTTCTTTCAAATTTTTTGCTCGTTAAGAGTTTTTTTCAAATTTTTTATCTATAAAGAGTGTATTATCCGTGGAGAATATTTTATCTTATCCGTTAATAGTTCTTTTCAAATAACCCAGTTTGTAGTTCATATCATAAATTATAATTGTCAATTAGGTTTAATAAAAATTATTTTCACCCAGTTGTCACTTAAGGAGCCTATTAAGAATATAATTTCACATTGACTAATTACAAACATATTAAATAATTAATATAGAAATATATTCTCTCAATTCTGAAAAAAGTGACTATTAAAAAAGTAAATTTTATTAATAAATAAGTGGTCATTTAGCAATTTAATAAAAAAATAGTAAAATAACTAATTCTCTTTCCATTTCTCAAGTATAAGAGTTGTTTTCCATATTTATACTGCAATTAATATAGGTATTTTTGACAATTTATGACAAAATTATTATTACCTAAAAAATGACGATTTTTACTTATTTGTCACTTTTTTCAGAATGGAGGAAGTACTCTCTAACTTTAATGGTTAGGTTTTTAAGGTTAATTCTTCTAAATTTATATTAAAAATTTAATATGATTAATTAAAATATCTATTTTTTTTTCAAATTTAAAATCTAAAATATTAAATTCCGTACACTAGTAAATTTATAAATTTCAAATTGTAGATTTGAAATTTGAAATTTAAAGTCTAAATTTTAAATCCAAATCAATGTTTCTAAATGCATCCTAATAAATTCACATGTGAAAAGGCATCAATATGAGTTTTTCATTTTAAAAAAGACGAGAGAGAAGTATTAATTAGATTAACAAGCAGATAAAGGCAAGGGGCGATGAATGATCATGATGCAAGATAGCCTACAAACGCGAAGGAGATGAGGAAACTCGGTTTTGGGGAATAAGAGTCAGCTAAAGTAGCGTTCCAGAGCCAGTCTGCAGCACCATTAGTGATCTCTTAACCAAACGTAAAAGAACAAATAGTGAAAGAAACAATTAATTCAGGGGTAGTTTGGTATGATAGACTATAATGATAGATTTTGATTGTAATTTTAATTTTTTATTTGATTTGAAAAATTAAGCTATATTCCATGAATTTATTAAAATGTATCATACTCTAAATTCTTTATTTTTTAGGATTTTAATAACCTATATATAGGGTGGACATCAGTTTGTTTCGGTTCGATTTAAAAACCAAAAAACTAAAAATAAAAAATTCTAAAAATTCCAAAACCGAAACAAACCAAATAAACCTCTTAAATCGAATTTTTAAATTTTGGTCTAGTTCAATTTGGCTTGGTTGAAAATCAATTTTCTAATTTGGTTTTTATTTTTTGTATATAATATAATATATAAATATATATTAATAATGTATAAAATATATAATGTATAAATTAATTATGTATAAAATAACATATAATGTATAAAAATAAAAATAATATTAACAATATATTTAAATATATAATTTCGGTTTTTTGATTGGTTCGATTTTCCAACATCTAAAACCAAGCAGAAAATTGAAAACTAAAATTGTTTAAAATTTCAAACTAAACCGTTAACCGACTACCTAATGACCGAACCAAACATGTCATTTCAATTCAATTCGGTTTGATTTTCACCCAACCCTACCTATACAAGAGGTGAGTTTTGGCCAAATTTATAAATTTGAGCAAATGATAGATTTTACTAAAAAATTTATATTTCAAAATTAATCATACTAACATTTTAATATTTTAAAACTAATATTTATTTTAAAATTAAAATTATATTTGTTTGTAATGGATATTGATAATATATTTAAAATTTACTCATAAAATACTTGAAATTGTGAAGATTCATCCAAACATGAATTTCATGGATTTGAAACCTAAATTCTAGAATTTTGTTCTTGTAAAAAAAATGATACATAGCAAAATTCTATAGTTTCACATTTCATAATTTTTTATTCCAAGCAAAATTCTATAGTTTCACATTTCATAATTTTTTATTCCATGAATTTAAATAAATCCATGAATTTAATATCTATTATACCAAACAAAACCTTAGAGTTTTTAGGCTCTTTTAAATTGGACTGAAACAACCAGTTCGGTCCAGTTTTTGAACTGCAAAATTCATTCTTCCATATAGGGCAAGAAAAAACTAAGGATTCAAGAATTTTTTTTTTATTTTTTTGAACTTTCACTTTCCACTATTTGTACCAAATTAATGCTTTTAATGAAAATATATTTTTTTATTCATATTCTTTTAGGTACTTGTTAATTATATTTTCGTTTAAACGTAGAAATCATTTCTAATTAATTTTACTAAAAAACTTATGCATAAAAAAAAAAGAGTAATTATAAAAATAACCTCAATTTTTAGTATGTTTAAATTTAATCTTGTGCTAAAAATTATTACAGATTATCAACAATCGAATGAGAGTTCTCTGTAACTTGTTGGTGTGTTTATTTACATTTGTTGTTGACGTATATAAATTATTTATAATAAATATAACTGAAAAAATCATAAATAAGAATAATTATATTTGAAAATATTAATCATCTACACTTTTAAAATAATTTTCAAATTAAAATATGCTAAAGTTGTTAAGAATTAAAACTCTAAATTTTCAACACATTTCTGATTTAGGGATTCTATAAATTTTAATGCAATAAAGGGCATATTAGCAATAATTTATTAGTTCATGAAATTTTAAAATGACATTAAATACTTAAAAAAAAAAAATACAAATGTTAGAATATAAGCTTATAGTAAATAAACTAAACCAACACACTCCGCTACTTTGAATTCTTTTTTATTTTTTTTTAAGCATTGAAGAGAATGAATCGATTTTGAGTCTACTGTTTATAGAAATATGTACTTACCATCATACTATGCCTTTGTATGTGAATTCTTTCTAATATTAAGTAAATTTTCTTTTTAATATTTTTTTATACTGACAATCACTTCTATAAATTAATAATATTTTTAAAGTACGTTTAGTAAACTGTAATAAATTTAATTTAATGTAATCAAATACATTTTTAATATAAATTTACACTAAAAATATATTTGATTGTATCCAAATGCATTTTTTATATAAATTTACACTAAAAATAAATTTGATTATATTACATTACATGTCATTACAGTCTACTAAACATTACTCTAATATAATTGGGTTGATTTAAAAGTTATTTCAAAAGTTTAATTTTTTTTTATTTATAATTATCTCAACAATATATATATATATATATATATATATATATATATATATATATATATATATATATATATGTTAAAGCTCACTAGAGTTTGAAAGGTTAACCTCTTCCATACCTTATTGAACAATACTTTGTAAGATAGATTGGTTTAAGAGAAAGTACTTTTCTCACAAATTTTTGCCCTATACATTATTTTCAATTTTAGAAAACATAATTGAACTAATTAATATATTAAACTGTAACGTCTTATGTGATTTAATAAAGGTTTTTCTCATTTAAACTTTAAAAACTATGTCCAAAAATATAGAGAGAATATAAGACCTAAATCCTAATTACGTTGTCCATAATCCAAGAACAAACATAAAAGCCCAATTGAAAGGATATTCCACAATTAGGTACTTGTTTACATTAAAGAAGCCCAATAATTTAGAAAATATTCACATATTGCAAAAACTGTTTTTTTTGAGACCTATTCTCATATTACGATTTCAGAATTTAATAAAATGAGTTTATACTCCAATATAGTTAGATCTAGGAAATTCTTTAATATTAGGAGATGAAATTCTAATATTTTAGTTTTCTTTTAGGAAAATTTGTTATATTTGTTATAAATATTGATTTAAAAATCAGACTAAATTGACTAGTTCAATAGGTGAAATAGAGAAAAAATTCAGTAAACTAGATGATCCGGTCTAATTTTAAAATTCATAATTTTTTTTATTATATTTATTTTTTTAAATGTATTTAAATTTGATATTTGGTTAATTATATTCAATTTTTTTTAAATATATTTTTAGATGGTTATAATTTAATATATTATATTAATCGTATAAAAATATTAAAAATATATAAATATATGTATTTTATAGTAAAACAGTTGAGTTAATAGTGAAATTAATCGAATTGATTAGATTAATAATCAATGATATGATTGATTCGGTTATTAGTTTGGTTTTTAAAATTTATAAATATCGCACCATTACACTTGCATTCAGAGGTAATAATAATAATAATAATAATAATAATAATAATAATAATAACAACAACACCGAAAAGAAAATTCATGGAAATAAAATAAGAAAAGTATAAAAAAGCAGTTCACATGGTGAGACGACGTGCAATAGAATAGAAGATAATAAAGGCGTTTCAATGTACACGAGGCAGCCGTGGATTTCCTAACACTAAAAAGAAAAATAATTTAAAATTTGACTTGGCTTAGCTCAATCAACTCCGTTTTTCTAGTCCCAGATCTTCTCTGCTCTTCTCTTCTCTTCACTTCCTATAACTACACCAGTACAGAGTGTCGTTACAGCGATCACCAATAACAGTAACAATGGCGTCCACTTCTTTGAGAATAGAAAACGTTTCCTCTTTTGCTATCTCTAAGCTTAAGCATTCAGGAAATGGAAAAGCCAAAAATTTATCTCCTCCAATTTCATCATTTTCTTTGCTTTCTTCTTCTCCTCTTTTCTCTCCAAAACTTCCTCTATTGAAAACCTCTATTTCTCATTCTCTCTCAATCAAAGCCTCCTCTCCTTCCTCGTCCGCCACCGTCGCCGAACCTGAAGGCATCAAGGTTTTCTTCTCTCTGTTTTTTCTCTCTTTTTATCAATATATAATTGTTGTTCATTTTGATATTTGTATTTTTTTTTTCAGATTAACTCAGTGCCAACGAAACCGATCGAGGGGCAGAAGACTGGGACTAGTGGTCTTCGAAAGAAGGTGCGTAAGCATTTAAGTTTACGCTGTTTCTTCTGCTTTCTATTGATTTGTCTGTTTGTTGCTGAGAAAATAGGGGCAATTAAATTAGAGTTCTCTGTCTGTCTTAGTGAGAATGAAGTGTTCCGTTTCTAATTTGATATATATTTATCTCTTTGTAGGTTAAAGTTTTCATGCAAGAAAATTACCTTGCGAATTGGATCCAGGTCTGATTCTTTCACATGTTTTCGCCGCATTAATTGATGTCCTTACTGAAAAAATTAATACTGCAGCTTTGGTGAATTTTTGAATTTTGGTTTTGCAGGCATTGTTTAATTCATTACCCGCAGAGGATTACAAGAATGGGTTATTGGTGTTAGGAGGGGATGGCCGATACTTCAACAAAGAAGCTGCACAGGTTATATTCTTTACTTATCAACGTGTTATTGCTTTGGTTATACGATTAATCTGTGTCTCAGTGCTGGAGTTTTTTGGATATGGAATGCAGATAATTATCAAAATTGCTGCGGGGAATGGTGTTGGTAAAATTCTCGTTGGCAAGTAAGTATTATGATTGCCTTTATGTTCTCATATGTGATAAATGCTCGTGTAAGGATTAATGCTAAGACAAAAATGCAAACACTCACCTGCAATTTGATTACAAATATATTTATTTTTTCTGTTTGAGTTGTATAAATGAGGTTGTTCTTATCTTTAGGATAGTTCTATTATCTATAACTTTTAACATTTTTGGCTAACATGTTGGAGCAGCCATTGACTTATCATTAAGGCTTCTGACAGAAGCTGCTCATGATCAAAAGATCATTAGGCTACCCATTAAATTTATTAGGGAACCAAATCTAGTCTTAATGTTGGAATAAGAATAGGTCAGTTATATTTGGCTGATTGCTGATGTTGTTGGGTTCCTACCCCCAATCTCAATTTATTGGTTAAGCTTATAATAAAAAGAAATTTGATATTTGAGACTTTATTTTATTTTATCCTTTATTCTCTTCTGTATTTCCATTACCTGTGACATGTATTGGCAAAGTTGTGGGTGCTTTTTTTCTGTAGGAAAGTGCATAATGACTTGACAAAAGATGACTAGGTTGAAATTTCTAATTTTGACCAAATTGCATCAATTATTGAGGTTCTGATGTAGAGTTTCTCTTCTCTCTAGAAAAAAGTTAATGACGACTCTCTTTAAAATTTTAAACTATGTACTTTTCCAGCTGTTCTGCTTGAGAATCACAATGGATGTCTCAGCTGGAATCTGTTCTTTTCATCTACTGGTTATATTTTGTATGATACTATTAATTTTTTTTTCAGCAAGGTTTAATGTCAATATAATCTATACTTTTTGCTCTGTGCACTTTTTGCTTATGGACATTAATATCCCACCATTGCAGAGAAGGTATTTTGTCTACACCAGCTGTTTCTGCAGTAATTCGGAAGAGGAAGGTGAGTACATGCTTCTCATCTATGCTTTTAGTAGTGATTTTGGGACTCTTTCTCTAACCATTACTAATTTTCTTTTCTCTTTCTTGGTTAAACTGATGGTTTGACAGGCTAATGGTGGATTTATAATGAGTGCAAGCCATAATCCCGGGGGCCCTGATTATGATTGGGGTATCAAGGTGAATTTCTGGTACCTATCACTTGTACACTCGCAGATAATACATACATAGCTCAATTTGTGTCCCTATGAGATTCTTCATGAGTTTTTGCAACAGTCTTTACATTCACTTTGAACCAACTTCAACTCCACTCCTTTATATAGTTTTTACAAGCTGCATGAGATTGTGGCAAGTTAGGTGTGATGGGTGGATATGCATGATGCAGAAAAAAGATCCGTCAGTCTTCCTTATCTTATTCATAGTAGTCATCAGCTTACCTTTGTGTCATCACTTGATAATTCTAAGTATTTATCCTGACTAAACCTTGACTGGAGAAAAGTGTGCCTGTGTGTGACTAGTTGAGATTTAACTTAATTATTTACACGATTCAACAACTTTTTGTGCATTACACATTTTCGGAAATTGACTGTTGGATTTACTTTTTTTTTTTTTTTCTATAGATCATGCATACCAAATTTGAAGTATGAAATTTTTTACTAAATATTATCATGAGCAAAATTGTTGTATCACATAAAGCACTTAGCCATGTTTTGGCATACATTATCTACATAAATAGAGCAGTGAATCTAACTGTTGGTTTGTGAGTATGTGAATTAACTAAACAATCACTACTGTGTAAAAAATTTTGAATTTACACATATATGAGTGGATCCGTTATATATATATATGCAGAATGTCTAAGCTTTCATATCTTCTGTTGATTTTCCAGTTTAATTACAGCAGTGGGCAACCTGCACCTGAATCTATCACTGACAAGATCTATGGGAATACCCTATCTGTAAGTACCTTTTATACAAGTAAAATTATTATGAGTTATTAACCGCATTTCTAGTTTCATGTTCTCTTGCAAGAGTATAACTTGATATACTGTAACCTTCGATATACAAGTTGTTATGAATGAAGTTAGCTTGATTTCAATCTTGGCTCACAGCACTGATTGAGAATTGCATTGGGAATCTTCAAAAGGGATTCTCTAATATTTTTATCTGTGGTCGTGAGCAGGAGTTGAAAATTATGGTACCTTAGTAGTCATGAGAAATTGATCTGTCTCTTCATGTGAGTGGAGAAGCTCACTAGAAAATTGGTTAAAATTAGAAACCTATGACAGTATCCTTGTGCAACACCTGGATTACAACACCTACCCTGTTGAAGCAGCCTTGGCAAACCCATTGATGTTAGGGAAAAATGCAAGGGCCTGGGATTGGCTTAGTTGTCATAATCAACACTGTCAAGTTTTTCTATGTTACTCTCTAGGTCTATCAATGGTGCTCCCTAATAAAACTTGAATAAACTGGAATTTTTAAGGGGTTTGCTGTTGTAACCAATTAGCGCATAAACTAATTGCTTAGTGATTAACATAGAAGATTTTGGCAGAATTTAAATCTTGTCGTGGTGAAGAAATTATGGACAAATATAATGCAGTTTACTTCTTTTTCATCTAAAATTTTCTTTTGTTATATTTATATATTATTTTGTAATGTTTTGTTTAATTACTTCAAAGGTGTTGCATTTGTCTTATCTTTTTTGTCTCTCTAAAAATGTTAATAACATTCCACTTTTGCAAGTTCCATATTTTGACTGCAATTAAACGTCATCCACCTCCATATATTAAACACTTCAACTTGGGCATTAGATGGCTAAGTTTGATATTTCCTGCTGTTTTAATTCTTTTCAAATACCATGCAGATCTCTGAGATTAAAATAGCAGATATTCCTGATGTTGACCTTTTTCGTCTTGGAATTACAAAATATGGGAACTTCACTGTTGAAGTAGTGGACCCAGTTTCTGACTATTTAGAACTACTGGAGGTTAGAAACAAAAAGCATCCATCTTTGGATGACAATTCATGCAGATTGATAGTCAATAATTGTGTGAGATTCCTTGCAGAATGTATTTGATTTTGAGCTTATCAGAAGTCTTGTTTCACGGTCAAATTTCAGGTATATTTGTCATTTGGAATTCTACTATTCTAATTCAATTGGGGTGTTCATCAACAATATTTTTCTCTTCTCTGCCACTTCTCTTCAGAGGAGGCAAGGTTTCCTTGTTTTGACGATCAACTTTGTCATTTCATGCATATGATGAACAATAATGAACCTGTCTATTTGGATCTCACTGTAGACATACTCATCCATTTAGTGAAATGCTCTAACCTGACCTCACATCTTGTCTTAACTCGAGTCCATTACTCTAAACTAACCTTGTATCACTAGGCCACTCTATTTGCGCCTGCTTTTGTTCTTCAAATTCCATATACCACTCTTGCAAAAATATTTAGCTTGACTATTATGTTTTAACCATCTTAGATATCTGTGCCTTTTGTTATTTGTTTTTTGAACATCAATTACTACTTCTCTTAGTTTTCTATTGACAGAATTATGCGTCTTTTTTGTTCTTCAGATACGTGCTATTCTCTTGCAATCATAGGCATTGTTGAATCTTTAATTCCTATGACAGCATAAAGTAGATGTTTTGATTTTAAAATATATTGAACTGTGGGTTTCTTTTAGGTTTATATTTGATGCCATGCACGCCGTCACTGGTGCTTATGCAAAGCCCATCTTTGTAGACAAGCTTGGAGCCAGCCCGGTATGTTCAAAGCATATGAAATATTTAGAAAATAATTTCCGACTATTCCTAAGTTCTTGATAGGAATGTTAGATTCTCCATATAGGATTCAATTTCAAATGGAGCACCTCTGGAGGATTTTGGGCATGGTCATCCAGATCCTAATCTTACGTAAGATAGTATTACAGTGCCCACTAAAATGGAAGTGATCTTTCAATTATTTGAAAGCATACTGACTTTGACTTGTATCATAAAACAGATATGCCAAAGATTTGGTTAAAATTATGTATGGTGAGAATGGGCCTGATTTCGGAGCTGCAAGCGATGGTACATTAGACAACTTTAAGATATAATTTCTGATGTGTTTCCATTTCCTTATCTGTGTAGATGCTTATGTTTTCTTGAATATTATGTACTCAGTAATCCCCTTGAGGTCTGAGACTGAATTTCTTTTTGTATTGAAATAACTAGGAAGGATAAAAGAAGAGTAGAAAATTTGATTGTGAATTATAATTATTAGGGTTCTATGAACACATTTATAAGGTCAACAAAATAGAACCTAATTGCGAATTAACTTTGAGAGATATCAATGATTTTTGTCATTCCAACATGTTGGATATAAAAGGCAGTGGTTGCACACAGTCTATACTCTCTGGTTTTACGTAGTGGTTTTAATATCTTGTTCATATTAAAAAGGGAAAGTTAGTCTAAAGAACAAAAACAGTCTTGCATGATGAGAGCCTTGAAAGAGATAAAGAGTGCTAGATTCGGATGGCAAACCATCTATAAGTGTGGTTTCCATCAAACCTGTACAGGTCGTCCTTGATAAGTGTTGTTGAACTTTTGATGTTGTCCATAACAACCAATGGTTGGTTTGCTTTGTTGATCTTCTTTGCTTTTATGTGCTACAAGAGAAGTGTCTTTAATTCTGTACCAATCTGTATCATGAAGAATTTTAGGACTGGTAAATTGGAAGTTAGTTTATATGCGATGAGCTTTATTTGGGCGTTTGATGCTTTATTAAGAGTGTGCATTTAGCGAGATTGGTGCTGCGGAAGATGGATTGAAATAGATGAGAAAGAAAATTCAGGTTAATAAATAATTTGTTTTACAGTAGCGGAATGTTTATGGTAATTGAATATTCATTTGTGCTTATATTTCAATCATTCAAGCCTTTTTGTTCTCTATATCATGAAGAAATCATGATTAGCATTTATTGGTTCCTGTTCTCACAACATAATTTCTATCATCAGATTGTCACATGAGAATTCAACTAACATAAATATGTTTGTGACTTAAGTATTTTTCCTTATCGTCAATCAGGAGATGGTGATAGAAACATGATCCTAGGCAAAGAGTTTTTCGTTACTCCTTCAGACTCTGTCGCTATCATTGCTGCCAATTCAGAAGGAGCCATTCCATATTTTAAGAGTGGCCCTAAGGTAGGAAATTGAACACCCTTTTGTTCCATTATTTATGTTCAAAGAAACAACAAGAATTGAATTCCATTTCCAATTTTCAGGGATTAGCTCGGTCCATGCCTACAAGTGGTGCGCTGGATCGCGTGGCTGAAAAATTGAATCTTCCTTTTTTTGAGGTTAAGTATTCCAACTTCAAGCAAAATTATGAATTTCTGAAGAAAAAGTTGTAAGGCAATTTATATCCATGAATCCTATGAATGCTCTTTTTTCTTGGTTTCAGGTTCCCACTGGCTGGAAATTTTTTGGGAATCTTATGGATGCTGGGAAGTTGTCAATTTGTGGAGAAGAGAGTTTTGGAACGGGTTCTGATCACATTCGTGAGAAGGATGGCATATGGTAACTGTTTACAACATATCAGACAAAATCACCCACATCCACATATACTGACACTAAGCATTTTAGTTCTTACCTACATTTTATATTTTGGCAACTCAGTAGAATTCTCGACTTTAAGGTTGGCTGCACAACTCTGCTGGCCACTTATTGTTGTTCTCAGGTTTCTACTTTTAGTATATCTTCATTTCAACCTATTCATGCATTCATCATTGTTACAAATGTCCTGGGAGCCTTTTTTTTTTGTGGCAATAGAGGGCCTGCCGGCCTGCCACTCGGTCATGAACTTTGTCTTGGGACCATGTCTACTGTTTGTTTGATTTTCCCGTAAAAAGAATAGTGTGAATGGAGGAGGTAGACAGTCTCATGGATCTGCATGCTGCCTAGCTAAATTTGATTTTCCACTAGTTGGTTGACCTTACAAGGAAAGTTTTGATTTCCATGTCTAGTTATCAAAAACCTTAACAGAATTATGTTCTGTGACTTGTGTTCTAGAATATGATCAATGCTGTGGGTGAGCATTAATGTTCACTTCTATTCCTGAAATTCCATCATACTTCAGTTTCGTCTAGTTTTACTAGGTTTGCAGAAGTGACTGATGATTCAACGGGTGATTAACCACTGTCAAATCCCAATTGGAGTAACTTAAAATTTTCAAATGACAGGGCAGTGTTAGCTTGGCTTTCAATTATCGCGCACAAAAATAAGGACAAGAAACCAGGAGAGAAGTTAATATCTGTTGCTGATGTTGTGAAAGAGCACTGGGCGACATATGGAAGAAATTTCTTCTCTAGATATGATTATGAAGTAAGCATCATAACTACATTTTAAATATTTGCACTATGTAGTAATTACTGGAGTAATTATCATTTTATCATCTTGAAGCTCACTAGACTAAGTTGAACTGTCTTGGGTGATATGCAACTCTTTAATACATCAAAGTTCCTTTTCAGGAGTGTGAGTCTGAAGGAGCAAATAAAATGATAGAGTATCTTAGAGATTTGGTCTCTAAGAGTAAACCAGGAGAAAAATATGGTAAGCTTGTGTGTAAATTCTTCTCATTTAATCACATTTCAAGTCTGAAAAGTCTGACCGCTGTAAAATTTGTGATCATAGGTAGCTACATTCTTCAGTGCGCTGATGACTTCAAGTATACTGATCCTGTAAGTTAAAATGCAGTGCATTGTGCATGTTTATTATCTTTGGTTTCTCTCTCCACAAGGCAATTGGGATTTTAAATTGCAGCTATTGTGTTTGACTTGCCTTTTTCTGCAATTCATCAGGTTGATGGAAGTTTGGTAACAAAGCAAGGAGTTCGATTTGTTTTTACTGATGGTTCAAGGATCATATTTCGGTTATCTGTATGTGACGCCTTATTTTATTTTATTTTTTTCCCTTTCAGGATTTGAACTTTATATGGCACAGTTTTCTTAATAACTATAATTTCCACGTGTTATAGGGAACTGGATCTGCAGGTGCAACGGTTAGAATGTACATTGAACAGTTCGAGCCAGATGTCTCTAAACATGATATGGATGCCCAAACAGTCCTGAAACCATTAATAGGTCAGTCTAGTATTAGTACGCGAGCAAAGTATTATTCTTTCTTTGATCTTTAAATACATAGTGTATTGCCTTTTCTTCCCCCTTAATACAAATGTATCTGTAATATTTTTGGTTTGTTTCAGATTTGGCATTATCTGTATCAAAGCTGAAGGACTTTACAGGAAGGGAGAAGCCTACAGTCATCACATAAAGCATCCAGTGTTTGTTACTCATGGAATTTCATCTTTTTCTGGCTTAATTTTGCCATAAATAAGTTCAATTTTGGTTTTGCTGTAGCTATCCGGTATTATGATACAATAAGCCGCTTCATGTAAAGTATGTAAAGACAGGCAAGGGGAATAAGATCTCTTTCATTTCGTGCTTTTGGTGCTGCTGTAATATATATATTTTTTTAATGAGAATTGGTGCCTTCTTAAATTTGATTTCCTTGTTGATTTGATATTACTGTAGATGATTGGTAATTTATGATGCGCATAAAATTAATTATAGTCCAGGTGAATAATCTTCTAGTAATATGGTCTGATTAGACAATGCTCTACCCTGCCTACTCGAGACCTAATAGATCTTCCTGATCAACAAGATTTCTTGGGTCTTTCAAGTTTTTAATGGATGCGGAAATTCAAATCAATATCTACTTACGCTGTTATGCATATTTGATATTTAATTAATTTTTCAGTTTCACTTAGTTTCTCTGATACTGGAATTTGAACTTGGTGGGCAAGTTGCCAATAGGAAAAGAAGAGAGCAGTAGCCGCTACAGGAAAATAGCATAAAAAGATTATGCATTTGATTTTAATTTGTTGCATCTAAAATTTTGATAGAAATTGGTGAGAGAATGTGGGTAGGAGCAGTGTAACCTTAAATGATTAAAGGGCACTCGAAAGCCGAATCCTTAAAATTCAAAGTCAGTTGCAGCCAATGTGGCATTAGGAAGATAGTACCAAGTTGGCTTTGGTTTGGTGGACATGCTCTTTTGAATGGCATATAAAAGAGCATGTCCATTCAAAAGTCTTATGCGAACAGGAGCAAAGCAAAGACTGCTGATTGGTATTGGTTGTTGCAGGGGTACCCCACCAAGTAAACCCCATATCCCTGAAAAATCTTGGTCATGGCCAAAAGGCCCAAAGCCCTTGAAAGGGCAAAATCTGGTGGTGTGGCTATGAGAAGCAAAAAGAAGGGTTATATTATAAAAGCCTAAAGGGTTAAATAATCCTATTGGTTTGGCCTTAGTAGATAAGATCTCCCAAAAACATCCAATGGCCTATCCCGACCACCTTTTGTGGGAGCTGAGTATACAACTAAGACAAACATGACCACCTTACATTATAAAGCAAGCATGTAAGTGGGAGAAAATTTTGTCCTTGAAACCTCTCCTTCTAGTCATAGTCTTGTTTGTTTCAAAATGCAAGCCAACACTGCCATTCCCCAAACAACTCCCAAATTTCGATATAATGGAACGGCAAAGCACTTAAAACATAAGAGAACATGTTGGGACACTATTTTTTTGTCCTCCAAACCCTTTGCATGCTGTATACTGATAATAATACAATAAGTCACCTCGCACAAACTTTTATAACCTTTCTCTTAGGATGTGACATTCTCTAACTACATTCTCTTCTTCTACTTCTTCTTCTTCTTCTTCTTCAGTTTTCTTTCTTCTTCTTCATATTAAGGCCAGACAATAAAAAATAAAAAACCAAGGGGACCGACCCTATAGAACTAGAAGTGTTCTTTTTTTTCAATGTAATTGAATTTAATCACAGCTACTTAATTAACTGATAAGGTGTCAATAATGTAAGTGATCAGCCTCCTCCTTCCTTTGGCCCACTGCACAAGCGATGTTTAAACATTGGATTACAAGGTGGCCTAATAAGAAATTATTCTTTTATTTTTGGAGGGTTAGTAAATTGGCTTTAAGCTGCCCCTAAAATGGGCACATATTATAAGTTTAGTGAGAAAACAGAAACAAAGGTAGAATAGAGGATTAATAGAATAGAATAGAGAAATAGAGAGGAGGGGATCAATGGCTTTTTCTTCAAAAGTCCAAAACCAAAATCAATCCGGATTGTCTCTGCCCCCCATTTTGTAATGGTGATTTAAAAACTCCACCAGACCCACCAACAAATAATTGTAGAGACAAGTAGAAAAGTAGGCAAACTTTTAGTGGATAAATAAGAGGAAGGAACTGTGTTTGTCCTAATTCACAAATAACACTTCTGCTATAGATCCAACCTTGTTGGGTCTATCAGTTTCATGGGATTTGCTCTTCAAGAGAAAAACCTCATTTGCCCCACCTTTTATCTGCATGATAGTGTGACAACTCCACCATCATGTTAGTTGCCTCTAGTAATGGACCTTCGTGTTCCATCTATCTTTTTCCACCTACTGCCCCTCTCTGTCCTGTAGCTACCCTTCTTTTTTCTTTCTTTTTTTTTACCAATTTATTAATTTTCAGATAATTAATATTTATTATATGGTTCTACATCTCTCTCTCTCTCTATATATATATAGAGGAGGAGAATATGTTGATAGACAAAAAAAAAAAAATCTTATTAATTTTTCATATTGTATAAGTTACACATTAATTATTATTGTATAACATAATCTTATTATAAGAAAATTTGTATTTATTTTATAAGTTTCTATAAAAACAACTCATTCATCAAATTTTTATATTTTCTATCAAATTTGAAAAGTTTGTTGAATCTTTCGCATATCTTTTTCATTTAAATTCAAGCATAATACATTTTATTATTCTAATCTTTTTTTTTTATTTGATTTGGAAGAAAAATTATGTACTAATTTGGCTGTTATTTAATTATAAAATTGATTCATAAGGTAATTTAATATTTTCTCTAATTAATGCATTCATATTAAAAATCTCAATATTAAACTTTATATTTTAACATATTTTTTGTTCACTGTATAAGTATTTATAGTAGATATAAATTTTTTTTATAAGGAAAGAAAGTAACGTGATTTATTTTACAAGAATTTGAATAATTTTTTAATCAATTCAATAATTTAAAAGTACATAATATTTTATTTGGGTTTATAAAACCTAAACGATATAATGAAGAAATTTTTAAATTTTTAGATGAGATATGAATGTAATTAGAATTTATTCATATCTCTTCTCTTTTATATATATATATATATATGCTTCTTTATATATATTATAGATTGGCTAAAACTTTATTATATTATTGAATATATGTAAATATATTTTATATTATTTTATAATTTATAAAATATTAATAAATTGAAAAAAAAAAAATACCACATGCAAGTTATGTGTTCCAAAAACTTGTGTGCGCGTTTATATGTAACATGTTCCTTCTTTTCTTTTTTAGGTTCAAAGAATTTTCCTTTTTTCCTTTGCTTGTTTGATCAAGATTTTGGTAAGCTACGTTGGACCAATTAATTTTTGGAATTTGGATTTTTGATGGGCTGAACAATGTGTCTATTCAAAGTGCAAATTAAGAGAAAAAAGAAATACAACACTACCATTTAATTATTTCGCAAAAAAAAAAAAATACAATTCAGAGCAAAAATGTGAAAATTTAGTAATTAAATTCCACAAAATACAGAGAGTAACAAAACAAAAGTAAAAATTCGGCAAAAAAAACAAAACAAAAGTAAAAGATTCCGACTTTACATTGTCAATAATACAATAAAAAGCCAAAATGTGAAAAAGTGAATCTCACGCACACATTTTAGTAAGTTACTTAATAGTAATGGGAAATTTTAATTGCTATTCATATCTCATATATCTATGAATTCATGAATAAAAGCACGTAATCATGCTAATCAAGTATGATCTAATTAATTTTTTTATTTTTTTTTAAAAAGTAAGAAGTGAGGGATTTTATATTTGAATCTTCCAAATTATAAATAGTTGTCATTAATTTGATAAAAAATGTTAAATGAAAAAATTACCCCTTATTATATAATTTACTATATTTTTATAGAGTGTTTCCTCTTCTTAATATTAAAAAAATTATAATTGTTCTAACTTCTTCCTGAATGTAACAAATTAATCTCACTCTTAGACATTTGCCATATAACATGAAGGATCACAAATTGAAAATATACATGATGTGCTTGAACATGAGTTCCAATTTCAAATACACAATTAGGTGATTTGTCTATCTCTAAGACCTGCAAAACAAAAGAATTAAAACTCCTAGACGATGTGCCTAGAAGACCACTTTGATGCTTAACTCAGAAAGACTATGATTTTAAGAAATTAAAGAGAGCTTATAATGTTTATAATGTATTACCCCGTCTCATGAAAAAAAAAAGCTATTTATAAGAGGTAAACTAGAGACTTGAGCCTCTTTTAAAAACGGTTCATATATTGCAGTGTTATACTTAGAGATGGATTAGAGAAATTTTTATTCAAGGGGGACATGAATATCTAATTTTTGAGTCTTATTTGGACAATGGAAAGAAGAGGCACAAAAAAAGTAACCTCCAAACAATGTCCACAGTTCCATTGGGCGAATCCATGGTTCGCATAGAGCGATCTGTATAGAATAGTTGGTAGCAATACATATATAGCCTTAGAGGCTATTAGACTTGCATGTCCATCGGCATACATGTATTTTCTTTTTCTTTTTAATAAATTTGACAGTGCATTGGTAAGAAGTATAGTGTATATACATATGTATTACCATCTAAAATTAGGAATTTAGGAATTCAAAGTCAATACTTAAAAAAAAAAATTAAAAAAAATACTTATTGATGAACATAAAAAGAATTGGGATATACATTTAAAAAAAAATTTTGTCTTATTTATTAGATATATAGAAAGTAAAGATAGCATTTGATAACGTAAATTAAGGCTTAAAATTAAAATTTATAGTGTTTTTCATTTTTATATCCATGAATTACTTAAAAATTCTATTTAATAAAATATCTGTTAAAATGATAAATTGAAGTTTTAATTTAAATTGACACTAGAGATACTAAATTATTTGACTTTGAATATTTTCATAGTTTAGAAATTTCAACATATATATTATTCAAAGCTTACAATTTAATTTTTAAATTTCAACATTAAATTTTCAATTTTATCAAATGTGACTTACATTAAAATATGACACTTTGGTAATAATATATAATATATCAATTTTTTCTTTTTTGAAACCATATCTGTAGATCAAATTATACTCAAGATTATTGAGCTATGGACTATACTTCATACACTGTTTCATAAAGGAATATTTATTTAATAAACATCTTCTTTATTTATTTTACAATTTCAAACTCAAAAAAAATTAAAATAAAATTTCAAGTTTTAGTACGTATTTGATTCTCACTTGGATAAAGATTTGGCCATTTGGGTATGCTTTCTAGCAAAAAAATAAAATAATTTTTTTTTTTTTGGGGGGTAAACAGCATCAGCCTTATTGGCAAGATCATTGGAAATTTTGAATTATGATTTTAAATTTGGAAATTGAAAAATAATCTTCTAATATTTGATGATTTTTTTTTTATTCTCTCTCAGAAAAAGAAAAAGAAAGAAAGTCCAATTACTCATAATTTCTTTCTGGGTAACTTGTGTTGGTCAAACCATCTTTTTAAAATTCCTTGCTTGTCAAAATCTTTAACTAAATCTTTTGTACTTAAAAAGCAGCAGTAATAGTAGTTTCTTATGCTCATACCTTAGTCCATACTCAAGATTATTGAGCTGTTGACTATACTTCTTATACTGTTTCATAAAGGAATATTTATTTAGTAAACATCTTCTTTATTTATTTTACTATTTCAAACCCAAAATTAATAATTAAAATAAAATTTTAAATTAAAATAAAAAACCTTTTTTGGGTATCATGTTGAAGTTATTTCCTCTCCCTTAACATGGCTGTAGTGGCAAATTTTAGTTTAAACTTTATATATTTAAAAAATTATTCTTGTTCAATATTTAAAAAAAAAAATTGTAATCAATTTTAAGTGATATGGAACAAGTTTCACACACTCTTCCTACTACAATTAAGCTCACAAATCCATCTCTGCTTCCTGACGAAGATGATTAGTCGCAGTCTCCTAAATCTCAACTTCCTTCTAAGAAGCCTCTGTCTTTTTATGTCCAGGCTCTTAAACAGTTGTCCAAAGAAAAGTCTCTCATGCCAACTCCTATAATCTGCATGTACTAATCCTTTTTTACAAAGTATGAAGATGAATTTCCTGATGTAACCAATCCACAAACATGAGTTTTGACTAAATTTCATATTTTTCTTTTTATTTTTAATAGCCTATTTTCATTGATAGAATATTATAGCCAGTAGATGAAAAAAAAATTAAGCATAAACATGAGAAAAAGGTTCAAGTATTAGATATTATTTATTACCTTTGTTTTAAAAAGATTGTTTTACTTTTTAGATGTCTCAAAAAGATTAACACATTTTTATTGTCAGTACTATTCTTTATTTCATTGTCCTTTTATATTCAATCTTGAAAATATATTTAATGTCTAAAAAAACTAAAATTAATTAATTATATCATCAAAAGTATAAAAAGAAAAATATCATTTTATTTATTATATTCTTAATTTTTGTATAAAAAATATCCTTTTTTTAGGACGAAAGTAGTCTATAATAAGATAATAATTTTTTTGAAAATCTTATATAATCCATTGAATCCATTCATATCAAATTAATAATTTACTAAAATTATATATCATATTTTTCTAAAATATGAGTCTATAGTTATCTTCTTAAACATCAGTTACAATAAAAATATTAATGCAATTAAATTGTATTTGCAAATCAAGTAGATAATAATTTGTTGATATTCCTTAGAATTTTAACATGAATAGTTTATATTTTTATAAAATAAAATAAATTTTAGTTAATTAAATAAATATTATTTTAAATTGTAAGTACACTCTCAATAAATTAATAATTATTAATTTATTGATTAATTAATAAAATTTATATGCTCTTAAAATTATTAATTTATAGAGATTTTACTGTATATACATATCTTTGAATTTTTTTTATGAAAAAACATGTAGATGACTTTTATCACACGTGAAATACAAATTTTTTTTGCCATGTCATTATTTTTTTACAAAATTTTGTTAGCTAAAATAGATATGTATATATTTTTAATTTCACCTTATTTGGAATTTTTTTTTAAATTTAACTCTATTTGAAATTCAAAGATGCAACCTAACTAATAATTATAAAATTACTACACTTTTTAATACTGTTAAATCAAAACTATTTAACAGATTCTTAAAATAAAAAAAAATTATTAAAATTTAATCCTAATTTCAATATTACAATTACAAAATAATTAAACACTTGAGGATTAAAGTAGCCAACTTTTTTTATGAATTATTAGAGTGGAGTTTGAATATCGTAGTTTTCGGATGCTATGGTGTACTACTTAAATAATTTCGTCTTATTGAGTTAAAACATCAGTAAAATTAGTTTAAATTAACCATCATCATCATCATCATTGATTTATTATTATTATTATTATTATTAAAGAGGTAACTTGCATTAATTTGATTATAACGTAAATAAATGACCTACATGATTTTTAAATTTTTAGCTCCTTTAATATTATTAAAATTAACTGTAATATCTTTAATATATTACTAAATCTCAGGAAGGAATGGTCATAATTAATTATTTTATTTGCATATAATTTTAAGAAATCTCAGGAGTATATAAATAATATTTTTTTTATTGAATAACTAAAAAAAATCAAATATTACATATAACTTTTAAGAGTATCCCCAATTCTCTTTTTATATATGTTAAAATTTTTATTATAAATATTTGTCTCAAAAAATAAAATCCCAATAGACTTTTTATTTTTAAAAAATAAAGAAGAGAGTTAATTTTACTTTCTATATTTAGAGAGTCAAATATCACTCTCTATTATAATTTTAATTAATACAATACAAATTTTTATACATTTTATTTAAGTTAATTTTAATACTATTTTTTCTATTAGACAAACTTAAAAAATTAAAAATTAAAACAATTAATACTTATGAAATCAAGTAAAATAAAGAATAAAATATAGAATCTATTAGATTTAAATAAAATTTTCTACTCTTTATTAATTAAATACTCTCTATTAAATAAAATATACTTTTTAAAATAAAAAGCACCATTATGAATGTTCTAAGTACTGTTTGAACATATTTTTAACACTTAAATTCATCAATGGAGCAAGAAAATTTTTTATGAGACCAAATATCATGAAGATGGTATATATAATTAAGTCAACTTTTTATACGTTTAAAGAAAATTTTTACCTGAAACAAAGAGGGTCAAATACAATATATTTTAAAATATTTATTATTTTAGAGAATTTTTTTAAAAATATTTGTCATTTTTAGGATTTCAATAACATATTTATTATTTTTTCTAACTTTACTCTCTCATTACTTATCCAATAACTATTTATATTAATTATTTTTATTTCTTCACATCAAAATAAAAAAAAATATTTTAATTTTTTTATTTTTAAATAATAATAATTTATTTAATCTGTATGTCGAAATTTTAAATGATCAATATTTGGGATAAAAAAAATGATGGATATTTTGAAATAAAGGAAATACTTAACAACAAGTATAATAATAGAAAAAAGAAAACGTGGAATTAATAGTGTGTGAAATGACAAGAAGTTGTATGGTTTGTTTTAATTTTTCATTTCCATTTCTTAAGTGTTTTTTGGTCTCGAAGTTTCTTAGCATTAATGTATAAATATATATTACTTAAAATATGAAATCCTATAAATTCTTAATTATCTTAATGTTTAAAGATTTAAAGTTTAAAATTTCAAATCTTAATAATTAGAACGGATCGAACCATCCATCTTCATTTTCTGCTGATACTGTGGCTTACTTATTACTAATAGTATTGAAAAGCATCATAATTAATTATTATTGAATTTCTCCACTTATTTGATATGAATATAATGGAGAATAGCTTAGTGCTTTACATGCAACTTCAAGTCAACTGAAATAATAATAATAATAATAATATTATTATTATTAATATTAACATTATTATCATTATTATTATTATTATATAAAAGAAGATACCATTTTATTATGAGTTTAAACAGTAGATGTGATCGCACCTTAGTGCTTTTACACACACTTCCCTCCTCATTTCCCACTACTGAAGAGTGAAGGGACTATCTAAACAAGTGTTTCCTTTTTCTTTTTATAGTTAGCACGATCTTGTGTCCCCCTGCACAATAGTTACTAAACTTTTTATTTGGAAAAAACAAAATCATTTTTTTCTTGATTTATTTGAATTAATGATATCTTGAATATCTTGAATTAGAGAAAACCAAGCCTTATTTAGAATCTTAACCTTTTTTTTTTTTATTAATGGGAGATTAAATTATTGGATAAAAATAATAACATGAAACCTCTAACAAATAAATTTTTTTTAATATCACCAAATTAATAAAAATTTTCATAGTAAAATTATTCATTTAAATTCACAGGTTTTTATAGTTAAATTATTGGAGAAAAACTTTAAAATTAGAAAAGAGAGAAAATGGTTCGGCCATTTATTAATCCTTATTTCCTCTAAAAATATGAAATTTGAATTTAAAACTCCATAAGAATACCAATCAGATTAGACTTATTAACCTAATAACATCATTTTTTTTTTTAATAAGAGTATATATATATATTCCAGTTAATTAAAAGGAGTTAACGAGGATGTTCCAAAAATAAAACTAAAATAGAAGATATTTCACAAAAAGAGTGCGGGAAGTGTGGCAATACAAAGCGTATGTCAAGTTGGGTCCCAGAACAAAGTCAAATATTATTCTAAGGGATTAAATGGCTTTTGATCGGCAAAGGAAGATTACATATCTAATTATCTATACAATAATTATACTTAGAAGTTTATTATAATCTTGCAATGTGTTCTCAATATTTTACTTTGAATTTGCAATTCAGTGCAAGTGCTTGTGCTTTTTGCTTCTTATCAATTTCAATATGGAAGATTATTTAATTAGTGCATGCACAAAATGAAACCTGAAGTCAATACTGACAATTATACACTATTAATTTTACTGCTTAATCAATTTATGTAAATGAAAATCCTAATCTCATCCTGTCAAACATTATAGAATAAATATTATTTTTATCAATCATTAGTAATAATATTTTAATTATTTTCATAATTGTAATGTTGTGAATTCGAATTTAGTTGAAATCAAATTAACTAAAAGAACAATATACATATAATATAAACGTGTTGACATATAAATAATATATAAAAACATATATAATATATCAAATGTTAATTAATAAAATTTATAAATATGATGAAATTTCATGATAATATATAAAAATATGAATTCTAATAATTTATAAAAAAAAAAAAAAAAAGAGAATTATAGTTTTTATTTATTTGTCGTTGCGATTTTGAATGGGCTGGAAAAGAAAATAGCAAAACCCACTCTATTTCCACTGGTGGTTACGATTGGCTTGGCAGCCACAAAATATATGCAGTAGAAAGCAACAATACATGCTCTTGCAACATTAACTTTTTGTCCTTTCTCTTGTATGACGTGGTGGATCTTCCTCTGGCAACTAGTACGATGTATGTATAGGTCTCCTTCATATAATAAACAAATTCTAAAATTTTAGCACTAGTATTTTTCAAAGAGCTGAATTGAAGAGGTGGTTTTAATAATTAAATTACATCAAATTAAGTATTGAAATCAATTATAATTAATTAATTTTATTTTGAAAAATTGGGTTGAGTATGTGTGGTGATGAAATCTAATAAAATTGCCATTAAATGGACCCACAAGCAAAAAAAAAAAAAAATAATGATGTTTTGCAAATGGGGCAAAAAGCAAATAAAAAAAAAAAATGGAGTATTTAGAGGAAAATTAAGTAATGTTGCTCTTAACATGACACTCACTTTCTATTTATGGGTATAGTATCCAAAGTAAGATGTTCAATCAAATTTGGGGGACCTGTGTTTGAGTAAAATCTTAGGCTCTTTTCTTTTTTCCTCTTTGTATGTGAATGACGTTTTGCTGAACCCACCACCATTGCTTCTTGCTAGTTGCCTCAAATCACTTCACCTTAATTAATTGCCACCTATAACCCACAACACAAGCATGCTTTTTTTGGGTTTTTATTTTTTATTTTTAGTCACCAATAAATACATTATTGGGATTATTATGAATCTGCAATTGTTTTTTTTTTTTTTTTTTTTAACTCATTTAGGGTAATTTCCTATTGTTTGGTCGGACACTTGGAATCATCAATTTTGGGGGAAAAAAAGCTTTTGGTTTTGGACTTATTGGTACCGTCCAAGTGATTACACGATTCTTTTTTTCCCTATCCTATATAAAGTTAAGAAACTACGTCCTAATTGTTGTCTTTCCTTTTAAGCAATTTTACTTAATTTATTTTGATAAGGAAATTTTTTTTTTTTTTTTTGGGATAAATAGCGGAAAATGTATATTTAGTTACTCAAATTTTGATTTTTTTTTAAAGTCTAATAGGTAAATTTATTCTGAACTTTACATATTTTTATAATTATACTGTTTTTTTTTTTTTTGTATGCGTGCGCGTATTAATCTAGATTGAAATTTAATTGTAATTTTATCATAATATTGAATTGAAAATAATATTAATAATAATATTTTCATATTAATTTAAAGGGTGAAAGTGAATTTGACTTTGAAATTTATTGCATTATAGTATCAATTTAATTTTTAAATTTCGATATGAATTAATTAGGTTATGCAACTTTGTGAATTTGGTGAATTATTAATAATCAAATTAATTATTAAATTAATCAAATTTACACAGTTAAAAATTCAGTTAATTTCAATTAAAATTTAAAGACAAAATAAGTTTAAACATCAATTTGATCTTTTAGCTTTTAATTGAAAACATTTTTCTCACAATTAGCCTTTTTTGTTATTCATTAGATGCAACATGTACTCAAAGTATTTTAGATTATAATTATCTTAAAATAACCATTTTTAATAAATCCAAAAACTCGAATTTGAATTAAACTTCTTAGGAGAATATATTAAATTTTAATTAATATCTCTGCAACATGAATGAACTCAAAGCAGTTTATAGAATTCACCATCCTATATTATATTAACTAATCTCACTTGTAAAATTAATACTAAAAAAAAATTAATTTTAGATGTCAACAACCCCAAACTAATAAGTAATACTCTCAACTACTATAAAGTATCACATGTTTACTTTTCTTTTGTACAATGAGGTCTAATAAATAACAACTACACAACAAAAAATAGTCATTTTATTTAATATTTCTCATTAAATTAATGATAATTTTTTATAATTTAAAAAATTTAAATCTTTTAAAGTAGAAGAAAAGAAATACCACATTTTTTTAAAATAGAAAAATAAAAAATAGAACTCATATATCCTTTCAGAGGAGAAGATATGCATATGAGATTGATAGCAACTATAGAAGAGATCCACATATTTTGAAATAAAATAAAAATAATAATAATGTTTATTTTTTTTTCATAAAAGATCTATGCTTCATCGAGTAACGACAAATTTTGCCTGGTATGATAGGCCTCTGCAAATTAGTGGGACCAGTGTCTTTCCATTTCTCTTTCCCCTTCTAGTAGAAAAGTCAAAAAAATAAAAATAATTATTTAATCCTTAAAATTCAATATAATTATTTAATTTTTGCTTTTTCTTTAGTGTTTTCCTATAGCAGTTTCATCTTGCTGTTAGATTAAAAATATTGATTTTATTTTCTGCAGTTTGAAAATTTAATTATAATGTTTCTCATGTTTAATTTCATGCATAAAATAGTCTTTTTGTATGAAAAATCCTTTTTTTTTTTGTTTTTTGTCAAATACCCACCCATTTTCTCATCCTTCTATCCATTTTTTTTCTCTCTTTTTATCTTCTATAAATCAATTGTAAAAAAACTTCTATAAATCTACCTCCTCGCTAGGAAAACAACAATAATTAAGCTTAAAATATATAATCCACCATATATCTCAATAAATCGTACAAGAAGAAGATTTTGAATTTGACATAAAAAACGATTAAGATATAAATAAAAATAAAAAATCTCATATTGATTAGTTATAAATATTAAGGGTGCTAATGAGCCGTACAGTTCGTGAGAAATTCAGAGTTTAACTCGATAAAAGCCTCGTTCATCACTTCATAAATAAGTCAAACTTAAACCTTATTTTAAAGTTGGGTGAGTATATAAGTCGAGTTTGAACAAAATAAAACTTGATTCAATTAAACTCATAAACAACTCGACTTATAGCTTATGAACAAAATCGCAAATAGCTCGATTAATAGACTCGCAAAAAAATTTATTATTATTATTATTATTATTAATAATTTAATAATTTTGACACTCTAAAAAATATAGTTTAACACTTTTATAAACTTTTTTGCTAATTCAAATTAATTAAAATATATATATACTCCTGATTAATATAACCTAATATTTTCATATTATATGAAATATTTTTTTATTATTTAATATTTTTGTAATATATTTAATGCTCAATTTAATAATTGTATTTTTTCACTAATTGAGTGTTTTTATTTTTATATTAGTTTTAAGTATTTTCATTATATTTATTTTATTAGAAATAAATATTTAAAAAGTTCAGTATCTTAATAAGTTATAAACAAATTTTATAATAAGTCGACTCGAGTTTAGCTCAATTACAATTTATTAATGAGTCGAATTTGAGTTGAGCTCAAGTTTGACTCTAGTTTTAAGTGAGTCAAATTTGAATATGATTTTAAAAAATTTGAGCTCGAAAAAAAATATCAAACTAAGCCTAAATAAATTAAAACTCAGTTCGGCTCGACTCGTTTACATTCCTAGTAAATATGTTGAGCCCTTAATATAAATATAGGCTCTTTACCGTTACAAAGTCTCTAATAGATTATGTAATTTGAGCCAATACATACAAAACTAGATTTGTTTTTAGCTAATTTTCCGTTAAGATGAGGAGCTTGGAAGGTGTGGGTTTTGTCGTGGACACCGTTGGTGGATTTGAAGGTGGCCAGTGATGAATGTCTAAAATTTTATATATATGTATATGCTCTGAAAGAACATAAGTTTTACAATGAAAATTCAACTAAAACCCAAAAAAAAATCATGAAAATTGTAGGAGTTTTAGGATTTAATGGCTATAATAAAGGGTATTTTAATTTTTTTCCTATTCACTTAGCTGAAAATCAATGTGTTTAAATAGGAAGACTATTTTGTTAATAAAACTAAATTTAACACATACTTTAATCCATTTTTCAAAATTCAGAACTGACATTTAATATGCTAAATTTTTAAAATAATTTAATATTAAAATTTTAAGTGTAGGTAGAATCTCACATTAGAGACACTAGATAGAGAAGAGACTAAGGAAAAATATATAAGTGAAAATGACCAATAAATATATTGCTTTAAGATTTTTAGTTGTAATACAGTTTTAAATTTATGAGTATGTCTCTTATTAAGATCTATTAAAGGGACATTTCGAAATTGGCTTATCAATTTCCTTGATTTCAACAGTTAGTATCAAAGTTGATAACTCATGAACCTTATTAAAATCCATGAGTCCTTGCCCACCTGTACAAGATTAATTGGCTTATGCTAATGCCTACTCAATATGTTTATTAAAGTCTATGAGCTCTTATATAGTGAGTTTAAAAGTGGGCAAATATTAAAATTATCAATAAGTTTATTAAAGTTTATAAGCTTTTAGATATATAAATATAAGTAGATAGATATTAAAACATACTTATACAAAATTAATTAGCTTCTTTTAGATGCAATACTTATTCAATTATAAGTCCTTTAATTATTTTATATTTATTCAATATGGAATTACTTCTTAGTAGAGTTTAGCATATATATATATATATATATATATATATATAATGCCTCTTGAGAGCTTGAAAGAAACGGAGGGGAGGGGGGAGGGATTCGAAGCAAATTTTGGATACTGACAGAAATTGGCCTCATTCAAGAAAAGATTATGAAAAAGAAGAAGATCGAACACATGCACACAGCTATTCTTCCTAAATTATATGGCTGACAATCATAAAATAAACCAACAATCTTTCTGTTTTTCTATTCATACATTACAAACTTACATGTCAAATTATTAATACATATATAAATATATATATATTTCATACACAACTTCGCATCAAAATGTACCCATTATTCCAATTTGGTAATTAATTAATTACCATTGTAATGGTTAATCATAATTTTTATCTCTGCTTACTGTACTCTAAATTTTATTTTTATTTTTTCCTTTCAAAAAAAAAAAAAAAAAGGAAGTCTTTTCTGGTTTGCCACACAGATACAGTGCTATAATAAACGTCTGCTCATTACAAAAGTACTTTGTGACACAATTCCACACTGCTAAGCTGAAAGCAAGTACCTCCTATGATGTTGCATCTTTCGTTTTTAGCCCTTTACTGTTTCCTCTCTAATTCTTGGTGAAAACTTTCTGTGTTCTGTTAGTGTAATACCAACGGATCTTCAAAAGTAGATTACAACTTAGATGGAAAACCTGTTGGGAATGGGAAATGACTAGAGATATTATTTTCTTGTTTAGATTTTTTTTTCAATTTTTTTTTCACATAATTGAATCTTACTTTTTTCCCTAAAAGAAAATGATGTAATGCACATGTTGATTTATATAATATAATGTCAAAACAGACAAATTTTCAACTATCAAATAATAGTTATATTAAATATTACAATTATAACTCAAATCCAATATGGGTTGAATAAATTTTTTTTTAGTACTTCAGTTTTGATTTTACCACTAGAACAAAGTTTTATTGGCAAATAATCCTTATAAATTTCATATTTTTAACATAAATTTACCATATATTTTATATATGCCAAAATTAAATTATTGAATTCAAATTAAATATTCCTTTACTTTAATTTTATCAAATCAATTTCACAGTTTTAAAGGCGAATTTTAAATATGGGTGAACTAAAAGTTGATTATGTGGAATCAATTCTTGGTCCATTGTTCTAATAAAAGATTGTATCGTCTTAAACTACAGTCTCAACTCTCAAGTGATATAGGGGGTTATAGGGCTTTCAGGTACAGAACAGGAAGTTGGGATTCTGGGTCTAACAGAAGAAACGGGAAGTCCTTTAGATAGAAGACAGAAAAGAGTTCACAGGTGAGAGTAGCATTTCTCTCCTTTTTTTTTTTTTTTTTTTTTTTTCTCCCCTTTATTTATCTCCACCAAACCGAAGAAACGCCAAAAGAAAAAAAAAAAAAAAAAAGCCCTCGGGAAAAACGCTTCCCTGGCAACTATAAAAAGGACACAACTCCAGAAAATTGGACCATCACCTAATTTTCTCATAAACAAACACCTTAAACTGCAAATTTCTCTGCTGCGAAGCCCTCCCTTGCAAAAAAATTAAAAAAAAATTAAAAACACAAACTTCTGAGAGAGAGCGAGCTATAAGATTCCAATTTTTGTTCACCGATCTCCCCAATGAGAGTGGTCTTGGCTTTTCTTCTATCACAATACTTTCTCAAACAACTTTCTTCCTCTTCTTCTTCTTCTTCTCCTCCTTTACCCTGTAATTAAGAGATTTTATTATTATTATTAACAACTTGTAATGCAATAATGGCAATAGAGTGCATCAAGACTATGCCTTCTTCAATACATCCAAAAGAAGAAGAACAACAACAGCAGAAAAAAACTGTAGTTTTCGATGCCATAGTTCTTAGATACCAATCTAATATACCCGAACAGTTCATTTGGCCTGATGACGAAAAGCCTAGCGTTAATGCACCAGAACTCCCAGTTCCACTTATTGACTTAGGTGGGTTTCTTTCTGGTGACCCTGTCGCTGCAATGGAGGCTTCTAAGTTAGTTGGCGAGGCTTGTCAGAAACATGGTTTCTTTCTTGTTGTTAATCATGGTGTCGATCAAAAACTGATAGCTGATGCCCATCGCTATATGGACAACTTTTTTGAATTGCCCCTCTCTGAAAAGCAAAAAGCTCAGAGGAAAATTGGCGAACACTGTGGATATGCCAGCAGCTTTACTGGCAGATTTTCCTCTAAACTTCCATGGAAAGAAACACTCTCTTTTCGCTATTCAGCTGAGAAAAATTCACCCAAACTGGTTCAGGAATATTTCAATAAAACAATGGGTCGAAGTTTTTCAGAATTCGGGTAAGAAATTAATTAATACACAATTGGTTCAACTATATTTCTTGATTATTATGAATTTGAATTTTAAAATTAATTTGTTTTGTGTTGGAACGAGCAGGAAGGTTTACCAGGAGTATTGCGAGTCGATGAGCAATTTATCACTGGGAATCATGGAACTCCTAGGAATGAGCCTTGGAGTAAGCAAAGCGCATTTCAGGGAATTTTTTGAAGAAAACGATTCTATAATGAGGCTTAATTACTACCCTCCATGCCAAAAACCTGAACAAACTTTAGGAACTGGACCTCATTGCGATCCAACTTCATTAACCATACTTCATCAAGACAAAGTGGGTGGTCTTCAAGTCTTCGTAGACAATGAATGGCGTTCAATTAGCCCAAATTTCCAAGCCTTTGTCGTTAACATTGGCGACACCTTCATGGTAATTTTCCTATGTTATCCATTAAATTCTTAGTAATAGTAGTAATTAATTTACATTACATTTAGTTAATTAATTAATAAACTAATTGTATTAATTTTTTTTTTTTTAAAGGCTCTTTCAAATGGAAGATACAAGAGTTGCCTGCATCGGGCAGTAGTGAACAGCGAGACACAAAGAAAATCATTGGCTTTCTTTCTATGTCCAAAAAGTGATAAGATGGTAACTCCACCAACCCAACTGGTAGACAATTGCAACCCAAGGATATATCCAGATTTTACATGGCCCATGCTTCTTGAATTTACACAGAAGCATTACAGAGCCGACATGAAGACTCTTGAAACGTTCACAAATTGGGTTCAACAGGGAAATTAGCTAGCTCTCAACAACTGGGGCCACTACTATTAGCTACTAGTTGAATGTTAGTGTTAGTAATTTGTCACAATTACTTAAACAGAACAGACCTGCTGGCTGCTGCCCTCGCTAGCTATATATTGGTCTTTTTCTATTTTTATGTTTTTTTTGCTAAGGAAAGTGACATTAATTATTTCATGGGAGAGCAAAAAAGAATATATATATATATATATATATATATATATATATATATATATATATATATAGGAAGAAAAAAAAATGGGAATTTTGTTCAGATTTCAATCCAAGATGAATAGCAAATTTAGAGAAGAAAATGCTACTTCCTTATTTTTTTTTCTTTTTTAATGTTCATAGAGCTCTGTACGTAACTGTAACTATAGCCTTTTGCTCACCAACAAAAGGCCGGACAAGAGAACATCTCATTTAATAAACCAATAAAATGTTTATTAAATAGATATGCTATTTTCTTATTTTAATTTCTTTCGTAATAATATAGAAATAAAATTTTTATATACTCCATTCATTTCATAATAATAATCGTTTTAAAAAGTTATACACATATTAAGAAAACTATTATATAGCTTTAATTTTTATTGATATAGGCAAATCTACTCTTATTTTATTTATTAAAGACAATAAATATTGTATAAAAACTAAAAAAGATAATAGAGTTAGAAATGAGGATAAAATTTTAAAAAAATAATAAATATTGCATAAAATTTTTAAAATAATAATTAATTTGAAAAAGAAAAATTGTTCTAAAACGGCAAACAAACGGAGCATATACTATTTCAAAAACAAAAACGAAATTTTTTTAAAAAAATATGTTATTAATTACTTATTACTACTAATTAATATCATAATTTAAATATAGCAACTAATTAATTAATTTATATAAAAAAAATTATTATTTTATTAATAATCAATTAATTACCCTTTTCAACATTCGACTATTTGATGACTTCCTCATTAAAACATGTCACTTTCGATTTGGTTGCATGTTTTTTTTTTTTTTTTATGAAGAGGAAATATAAAATCTAATTAAAGAACATGTAGCATGTAAGTAGGATGTGGCACGCCACTCAAAAGGTTTGTTTGTGCTGCACTTTTTACTAGTAATACTGATCATTGTACATTGCAATTTTTGAATTCTTTAATTGGACCCAAAAGACAAAGCAAAAACTCTATTTTTTTTTTCTTCTAAAAAAACTAGACTATTGAATTGAGAAATTGATTTTCAATGCTACTTCATGTATATCTTCTTTAATTTACATTCCAATCACAAATTAAGAGGCCTTTTCTGTAGCATGCGAGTGTGCAGCACTGCACAAACAGGTCAAGTTCCAAGAAAAAGAAAATTAAGGAAAAAAACACAATTATTTTATAGTAATTTTTGTTTCATACGTACGTTTATAATTATCAAGAAGTCGATTTTTTCTTTTTATTTTTTTTTTCATTTACAACTAGCTAAGGAAAAATTATTCAAACTTAAAATTTAATTTAAGTTAAGATATACACTTATTGTTAAACTTATGGATTCACAATTAGTTCAATTCAATTATATATAGTTTGGAATTTTTTTTAACCTTTGTAATTTTTAGTTATAGATGATTATATTTAAATTAATTATATTAACTATAACTTCATTAATTAAATTAAAAAAAAAAAAAAAAAAAAAAAAAGCAGTATAGTTCTTGAACTGGCCAGAGTCAGTCATGGAATATCCAATATATCATAAAAGATTAATTATAAACAAGAAAGAAAATGATTAGTGTAGAATCGAGATTGAGATTCCTAATCTTTAATTAATCTGCAAAGCAAAGGGTTAATTGGGTAGGGAAAGAGAGCTTAAATAAATTAAACAAGGTAATGATTGAATTAATAATATTAAAAAATGGGAAATGAAATGATTCGATGCTTGTAAATCCTACGTCAGGTATAGCATCAACCAATGAATTTCCTGTTCTTGGAACTACTTGGGTAGGGTTAAGAGGTTGAATATATATCCAAGTTAGCATATGGCCCACCAATTGAATGATTCAGAGGCATAGGTTGCTACAATCCATTGAGGATTGACACAGCTTTCCTTGTGTAATTGTATTCGTATTCATGCTGCAAATATATATATATATATATATTTTTTAAAAATATATTTTTCACTTATTTTATATTTATAATAATAATAATAATAATATTATATATCTGGAGATTTGGAAGGTTTTGAAAATATAGAATGGCAAGGAATACTTGCAACATTTGTCGTGGTGTTTGTCCTTAAATGCTGCAACATTCTTTCTGGTGATAATTTATAAACAAAAGATTTTTCAAAATTAGTGCAAGTCCCCATGTGTAATTATAAGCTCATCATTTCACCCAACTCTTCTAATCATGGTTAAATTAACTAACCTCCAACTCCAAAATAATGCTACTATATCAAATTAATATCTCACTTTTGATTAAAACCTGATTTAACTGTGTTGTCTGCGGTTGAGATGCCACTAATAAGTAATAAGCTTTTGTTTCTTTTTTACTTGTGAACTAATTAAAAGCTCTAGCTATAACAATCCTTTTATTGTAACTCCATAAATAGAGACACTTAATTGCAATTGTTACCAAATTCTTAACCTAATTGAAAAGGTAAAAATTAGACATCTTTCGATATAAGAAAGTAGTCTTGAAAAATTAAAATTTTCAAAAAGTCATTATTTTTTATTGTTTAATATTCATTATCTTGACATATTCTTGAGAAGAAAATTTTCGACTTCCTAAAAACAAGAGAAGTGTAAATAACGATAAAAAAAATGTAAAATTATTCTTAATTTTATTATCTTTTAGGGTAAATAATAATAAGAATATTATTAACAAATAAAATTTCACTTTCCAAGTAATTTATAATCAAATCAAATATACTTAAAATAATTTTTTCGAGGAGTGTAAAATATACATTCTGATAAATGTATTTTTTAAAAAATATATTTTTTAGAAAGTAAGCATTTTATACTAAATGAACCCTAAATAAAATAAATCATTTGCAACGTGATCTTAGCAGGGGATTTTTCCATATATCAATATTGTTTTTTTTTTTTTTTTCAACTTGAGATTCATTCCCTTTCTTTATAAACCAAAAAGATAAACAAAAATTACAATACAATTACATTATAATAATCTCATGTTTTATATTAAAAGAATAACCATAACAAAAATTAAGGAAATAACCATCCAATAAAAGTTTAAAATCTAAATTAGAAGATTCCATGCTATCTGTCAAATCAATGGGATATATCATATAAAGATTACAGAATTTAATTGAGGAAGCTAATCGGTTTTCTATTACTTTCGAATCTTGATAAGATAATTAAAATGCTAGCATGTTACTAACACCTAGTATTTTTTAAAAAGGGTTTCACCTAAAGGCATCGATAATCACAATTTGGTAATATGTTAGCATTATGTAATTTGAATTTTTTTAGGAGTGAAAGATTAGTAATAACTAGATATAATTAATTTTGCAGGGATTGTTGTTTGGCTACACAGCCGCCACAGGTAAGGACAATGACAGTGCCATTCCCGTACTCCCTTCCAAAAGGCCCGCATCACGTGGAAACATTTGTTGTTTGTCCTGGCACTACTCTCTAATCCAACTCCAATAAGCAATATTAATTTTTAATTTTAATTTTTGTTAGTATTAAATTTTAGCCCGGCAAAACTATTCCATTCTCAATAAACGACATTTCTTAGGATTTCTTTTCATGGATACCCACCTATACCAGCCCTTCTCTCTACTCTAAAGCACTACCCCCACCCTTTCTTGGCCTTGCTATATACATATTTGACACCTTTCTTCTCTTCTTCTTCGTCTCATCTTTTATGCAATTATTGTCTATTCATTAATCTTCACGTTTTACCTAATCTAATTCTTTAAAGAATTAATTTATAAATTTCACATTCATGCGTTGTCATCATGGAAGAAATTAAAAAAAAAAAATTAATGAGATGGATGTATCGCCTTCATTATGAAAATGTATATAGCAACAAATTAAAATTAAAAAAAAAAAATCATTTTTGTTGAATGTCCAATTTAAGTAAAGTGATGGGCAACATAGAATTAACCAAAAATAAACATGTATACGATGTTGGACTTAAAAACAAAGACGGAAAATTTGATGTTGTTTCCAACAGTAGAGAGAGCACCCACATGTTTCCTCATGAACCCAAAGCCCTGAAATCCACCATGATTGTTTAGAGAGACTGTTTCAATCGTGGTGTGGTAGATTCACTTCAAATGGGGGTCGGGACCAAATGCACATGAGGCCTGAGGGGTCTCTATCTAATGCTTCCCATGCAACACTACTAATATTTCTTTTTTATATATTAATTTGTTTGGATTTTGGTAAGGACAAATTTCACTTGTTTTTATTGGTAAATGTATCGTTATCATGTTGAATAAGAAGTAAGTGAAAAAGATATAATAAGCCAACCCGAATACTAACAAAAATCCTTCACAAACAATTACCAAAAACAACAAAGCAACAGTTCAAACGGTTTCCCCTAGTAATTATTTTTCACAAAAATTTGATACACGTACTCTTTAATTAGCCCCAATCAATCAGTGCTTTAAAATTTAAAAAAAAAAAAAAAACTTTTTGATATCTTTATCAAATAAAAGTTATTATGTTAGCTTAATTTACCTTAGCCTAGCTCTTGGGCTACTCCAATTTTTTGTGTGTTTTCTGCAGCTAGTCCCTGCTGTAATTTAAATTATTTATTCACTAGTTTTCAATTTGTTATTGCATGTAAAGACAAATGTTATGAAAACCCTAGTTCTCTTTTTTAGTTAATTACAATGATAATATAGAATACTTGCAAGATTAGCTCACTTTTGGTTTGTTCGAGTCGGCTAATTTAGCCTGATTAGGACCACATGGTGACAAAGAGGATGATCAGATTGAGTTGGGATACCTTAATTTGTTTATAATTAAACAATTAAATTTTACATATATATATATATATATAAGATCCCCTTCTTATTCCATAATTACGTGCCAGGATGTCGAACACACAACAATGGTTAAATAATTACACGCAAAATCTTATTTCTTCTATTTCCTTGTCTTTTCTATTGGCTGCAATGCATAGCTTGATAATGAAATGAATAGAGAGAGATATTCAAAGCAAAAACGACGAAATATAAATGTACATATATATATTCACTCCTCATATCTCTTATCCTCTCTTCCTCAAAACCTTACAACAATGGTAACTTCATTATTTATTATTCTTTATCTAAATAAAAATAGTAATTTATCAAGATTCCTAAACATATATTTACAAGGATGGGATAAGAATTTGCCACGTAGTACAAAATAATTTAAAAGATGATAAAATGATATTTTTTCTTTTTTTTTTTAGTTCGATCTTTTCTAATAAGTTAAGTGGTGTTTTATGTTTTCACGTAATTAATTATTCGAAATTAATATTGTATTTAATGCTAAAAATTTAGTATATGAATGTTTGAATATGAAACATCATGGATGAAGATAAAGATTATTGATTGTTACTAATTAGTTTTGTTTAGAGTAGACAAATTTCTTCTTGGAAAGTATTAGATTTGTATATATATTTGTCAAGAGCGGTCTATATCTGTGGGCTATTGTCTTATTGACTCGTATAAGTTAGCATGGCAATAGACAATACGTGTAACCAAAGCCAACCCCTTTTTAAGCTCTAACGATATCGGCGGATTCTCGTCTGTCACATTGATTGTCCGTACCAAGATTTTTTTTTTTTAAAGAGTGAAATTATAAATTTTTAAATAGAATTCATCTGAGGAAACGACAAATACTAGTCTTAAAAAAAAAGGCAGGTATTAGCAATTAAATTTCACGATAAAATTTTATTTATATATTGATTAAATTTCGAATTTACAATTTATTAATTAATATTATAAGAAATGTTTTCAAAATCGATCAACTTTTTGTTTTTAAAAATATTAATAATGGATTTTCTTATGGGTTGCAAGAATTGCTCTGAAACTCGCACCAAAGTTAGGCAAAGTCATGTTAGGCCTATTCGGCCCAACTAGCTTATTTCAATCATTCCTCGGCTCCATTTGATGGAACAATTGTGTCTTGGAAAATGTATGTAGATGCAGCCGTATGGCCTGAAATTCAAGTTCAACCATTGTTTTAAAAAATGAATCCAGTTGGGCCGGTTGAACTAAAACTGGAGTCCTATTCGATTTGATTACTTTTAAATAACTGCTGAAAATATTAAAAAACAAAATTAAATTTCTATTGTATTTGCTTTTTCCTTGTATGTGTTTAAATTTGATATTTAATTAATTGTATTCTTTTTTAGATGTATTTTTTTAGATGGTTATAATTTAATATATTGTATTAGTCACTTAAAAATATTAAAAAATATATAAATATAGATATTTTACAATAAAATAGTTAAACCAATAAGACCGATCAAGCTAAAAATCGATAATCTTACTAGATTGATTATTAGTTCAAACACTGATTTCATCCCAACAATATGGACTGTGGTACACAGTAAAGTAATTTTTCTTCCTTTATTAACATTATTAATTTTTAGCCTCTTATTAAGAAGATCCAAATTATTTCATCGACTAATTTTTCATTAAATCGTATATTATTATTATATACGCTATTTTTCTTTTCAATTTTGACTAAATAGATACATAGTATAAGAAATGTTAAAATTTATAGCAATTATTTTTACTTCTAAAAGTATAAAAATTATTACTATAAGTTTACAACAGTAAAAATAAGTTGCTACATATGCTGCTAAAATGTTCAAGTTATAAACATTTTAGAACAAAATTTACTTTGATTCAAAAAGGATTAGTAATAGTGACAATATTTTTTTATAAAAAGTTTATATAATTTATACTTATTTAACAAAAAAAAAAATTATGCACAAATTTTAAGTCTAATTAATGAATAATATTTTTATTCTGATATTCAAAAAAGAACAAATATTTAAAAAATGGTTTTGGTATATTAATATTTTGACAACAGTTTTTTTTTTTTTTTTTATGTTGGCTTTGTATATTAATTTTTTAACACCCATTTTTCATGTTACTCTGTATTAGTTTTTAATAGCAAAATAACTTTATTGTTAAAATTTTTATTGTTAATTTTACTATTTATTATGGTGATACTTAAAACTAATTTTTTAAAATTAAAATATAACGGAAACTATTTTAAAAGGTTTTTCTACAATTATAAATTCACAAAAAGATTTTTTTTTTTTTTTAATTAAAAGCGCAAAATAAGCTTCTGTATCTATGGATGCTTCTTTATTAAACAATCTGATCTTCGTTGATGCGCAGATCAAATGACCACTTTTTTGTCCCCTTTTCTTTAGTTGGGCCAAAGCCCGTGCATGTTGGATCGGCTATTATATGAGAAGGGAAGAAAATAAAAATTAAAAGCCTTCCACAAAATGAATTATCCAATGTACGTGAGTCAATCCCTTCTAAAGAATCTTTGCAGATATGTAATTCAAATAATTAATTCTCATATTTATTTTACTAAGTATTATTTAATATAAAAAATTATAATTAAATAATTTATAATATGATGTAATTTTTTTTTTTTTTTTGATAGAGGAGAATGAGTTAAAAAATTAAATATGACATTTTTTATGCTCCTCTAATTTTGTCATTGGCCATTTATGAAATCGAGAGTTAGAATTCTAATACAATTTAATTAATAAAAAAATAAATTACATTGATTATATCAAATTGATAAAATACAACTACGTACTAATAGATTTCTTTATTAAACACGTGCAAGATGACATAAAAGCAAACATAAGAATTTCATAATTAATGTTGATATCAACAGAAAATCAGTGACAAAGCAAAAGGATAATACTATTATTATTAGAGTCGTTGTACTGTGCATTAAATTTACATGTAAATTAATATTTATAACCATTAGATCTCATTTTTATATTATTTTTATTTCTGACCATCATATATTACCTATTAAACTGGTAAATTAAATTAATTTTTAGCATTTTAACCTTTTATGTCATTTTCTTTAGAGTCGTTATGTGAATTGGACATCTGTTTGTACCAAAGTAGGCGCCTAGTAGCTTTCTACACAGTTTTGGAGTTTAAAAAAATCGGAGGTCTGGCTTGTTACACAAATATGTAGGAAAAAAAAAAAAAAATTGACGCCTATTTATAATAACGCAGGAGGAACAAAATGCAAAGCTAAGGCCCGAGTGAGCTAAGCTCGTTTTGGATTAGTATTCTGGTACACGAGTCATGGGCTCACATGTTGAGTCATAGTTCGGATCATCAATTTATGCCCTCTGCGTCTGTGTGCTCAAGAATCTCATTAGCTCCTCATTTAGTATTTAAAGAATGAGCCTCTAAATATGTATTACTTTCTAATTTTATATTTTTTTTCAATATGAAATAATCCACTTTCTTTCCTCGCTTTTCTTAACATGAAAGTTACTTTGATATTTAAATTATTATTCACCTATTTACCATTTTAAACATATAAATATTTAAATTTATAATTCTTATATAAGATAACACAAATTCAGATTAATTTTCCACAACCTAATAGTGAAATTCATTCAAATTTGAACGACCTAATATTAAAATTCATTCAAATTTGAACTTCAAAATAGACATTTAATGAGTTAATTTGCCACCATTATCCAATAACTACAACTAATTATTTTTTGCTATTTTTTATTTAATCAATCACAAATTGAGCAAAGATTTGTTAATATATTAAGTGATTTTTAATTTATTATCATATATTCATTAATTATAAAAATTTCATTATGATAATCATTTAATGATTTATTAGTTAACACTATGCCTACTTATTTGTGTTTTGAATTCATCCCAAACAATTAAAAATAGGTCACTTAAAAAATTTAAGAAAAATTTTAATATGTTGAGTTTAATTAAAATTATTAATTTATTAAACTTAAATTTGATTTTTTTTACAAGGACTTGTGAAAGATTTAAACCTTAGAAGGTGCGATATGAAAGATTAAATAGTTATAAATAAACGCCTGAGTATGATATAAGAAAAAATGAGCGCCTGATTACTAGTGTAACTGTCGCCTGATTGTGATTAAAAAAAAGAAATCAAAGAGCCGTCCGATTACGTACGTAACTTCTATAGAGCAGAGTTACGTAATTGCAATATAATTTAAAAATTTTATATATAAAAGTGAACATATATAATGGGCACCACCCACTCATGCGGCCCATTTACATGACATAACTTGCATAACACCGCAATTTATATAGCAAATTTTTCATTTTTATTTTTTTAATTTTATTATTTTCTTTTAATTACGTTTAGATTCTATTAAATTTTTCTCATCTAAGAAAAATAATAATATATTAAAATTGAATTAAAAAATTATAATTTAAAAATTATACATAGTATATGTTCAAATAGCAATTTTTAAATAATAATTATACTACATAGTTATTTTAATATTTTACTATAAAGTATTTAACATATATATTTCAATTATATAATCATTAATACTGTTTTAACTTATATATGCTTTTTTTTTTGTCAATAACTTATATATGTTAAATATAAGTAAAAAAGTATATTTAATAATTCACTCGTATCCATTTCAAATAATAATAATAAATAGTTAGAACTAAATATAATAATAATAAAAATAAATACAAAGATAGGAAGAAAGGATGCCTCCCTTTAACGACCATTAATTTTTTTTTCTTTTAATTGTTTTAGATTTTACCAAAATTTTCTTATTCAATAAAAAAATGATAATGTATTAAAAATATTTAACAATTGAAATAAAGAGTTATAATTTAAAGATTATGCATAGTATCCATCATATTATTTAATTTTTTTAGATAAATTTTTAATAATATATGTTCAAATAGTCGACATATGTTAAAATAGCATTTTTTTAAAATAATAATTATACTATACACCTATTTTATATTTTTATTTTAAAATATTTAATGTATATATTTCAATTATAAGATTTTCAAATATTTTAACTTAGTAATATATATTAAATAAATAAAATATATTTTAATAAACCACTCATATCTATTTTCAATAATAATAATAAATGACCACAACTAAAAGCCAAAAAAAAAAATATTAGGACGCCTCCCTATAAAATGGTTGCCCTTTCTTCTAAGAAAGGCGGCCATCAAAGCAATTTTTATAAATATTTTTAATTACGTTTAGATTTCTCATCAAGAAAAATAATAATATATTGAAAATATTTAACAATTAGAATAAAGAACGATAAGTTCAAAATTATAATGATAATTTCAAAATTATAAGTAGTGTCCATCAAACTATTTTTAAATTCTTTTTTTGTAAATAAGTTTAGCTTCATAACATATATATATTAACTAGCCGATATATGTTCAAAAAGTATTTTTTTTAAATAATAATTATACTCCATTATTATTTTAATATTTATATCTTAAAATATTTAACTTGTATATTTCTATCTTAGTATGATTCCATAATATTAATTGCTTATCAATTGTATAATTCTTTTTTGGTTCATGATAATCAAAGGGAAAGCCATAACTTTAAAAGAGGAGGCCAAAAAAAAAAAAATTAAGTTGAAAGGGACTAAAATAAAAAGTCTAGAACATATAGACAAAATTTTAAAATTTTTGAAAGTTGATGATCTAAAATGAACAAAAAAAAATCTAAAATTATGGAAAAATTTTAAAAAGATTTTGAAGTTATGTAGAAATGAAATTTTTTAAGTCTTAAGGGCCAAATTGAAAATATTTAAAGCATATAGGTAGAATTTTAAAAATTTAAAAAGTTGCCCCTTCCCCATAACTACCTTCATTCTAATGATATATAGTCAACCATTTTATATTTAATATTCAATAAATTAATATTTTTATTAATTAATAAATTTTCAAGAAACCAACATCGTTACTCATTGGATAGTTAATAATTCCATTATTCAATAATTAATAAAAATTAAAGAAAATTCCACATAATTATAAATTATTAGAGATAATATTTAAAAGTAAAATATTATAATATAAAAATATGATTTATCCTTAATATTTGGTAAATTTGTAATTTTATGCTTGAAATATAAAAATATGAGATAATGTTTAAATTATACTAAAAATAAATAAGTATAATAATAATATTTACCAATATTGTTAATATTATCATGAGTCCGAAGTGATTAATTTGTTTTAAATAAAAAGTAATGACTCAACTGTAAAAAAAAAATAGCTAAGTTAGAAAAATTTAAATATGTATTGATATTTATGTAGTCAAATATTAATTTTAAGTTCATATATGTGGTTATTTTGAATGCATTAATCCCATATTAAATTATAGTTTTCATTTTTCATAAACTTAATAAATTAATAGTTCTAATATTTAATAATTTTTAATCCATTAAGTATATTAATTATTAGAGAGTCTATTGTATTTCATAAATTTGATTAAAAAAATAATTTGCAAGATCAACACAAATAATTAAATAAATTTATAACCACATAGATTGGTATGTTTCTTTATATATGAACTTGACATTATGGGGAAATTAAAGGGGAAGGATAGGCAATCCATAAAAATATTATGTTTGTTTTTTTCAAGAGCCTTATTTATATATTTTTTTGATTTCACAAAACATTATTTCTTTCTAAGTCACTCATGCTTATTTTAAATAGTAATAATAATAATAAATATCTCGAATATTAATATGTAAATACTACTTTTTCAATTGTAATATATTGAATATAATTAAAATTTACTAATTTATTAAATTTAAATTAGAATAATAATATTTTTAAAAATTTAGATATAATTAAAAATTTATAAAATTGAAATAATATAATATTTAATGGAATAAAAATAGACATCAATGATATTTATACAACGGACATCCACTTTCAATGGAGGTATTACAACGGACGTCAATTTCCATAGTATATTACAATGGACATCCATTGTATATGGCAGCGGAGGTCCATTGTATCCACTGTAATACAACTGTGGACTACCATTATAGGCATTTTTTTTATTTTTTTAATTATGTTTAGATTTCTCATTTAAGAAAATTAATAATACTCTAAAAATATTTAACGATTGAAATAAAGAGTAATAATTAAAAAATTATACATAGTTTCATCTTATTATTTAAATTATTTTTTATAAAGAAGTTTAGCTTAATAATATATGTTTGAATAATTGATATATGTTCAAATGCTATTTGTTAAAATAATACCTATACTCCAAAATTATTTTAATATTTATATATTGAAATATTTAACTTGTATATTTCTATCTTAGCATGCCCCACAACATTCTGTTATATTTAGTTAGGAGGATAGATAAGTGGAATGATGAATGATGAGAAATATTAAGGAATGAAGATGGAAATGATGGATTATTAGACATCTTTTATGTTGTTTGGTTGTAAGTTGGAAAGATAACAAATTAATAAAACACTATTGTTGTATTGACATTTAAATCAATAAAAAAATAATTATTTTTAAAAAATTAAGAGGACAAAAAAGTAATTTAAATATATAATTTACTATATAAAATTAACAATTTATAAAAGTGGACTATAATTTATAAATCAAATTTTGTAAACTGTTAATTGTGTAGTCTACTATATTTAATATCGTAATCATTAATTTTTTATTGACATTTAAATCAATAAAAAATAATATTTTAAAAAATTTAGATACAATTAACAATTACATAAAATAGCATATCCTTTAACATTTCCAGTTAAATTGATAGTGACTATTTGTAATTTAAAATATATGAATTCAATACTTCTAATTTGTTACTTATTTTAAAAAAAATGAGAAGATCAAACATATTATATCTAATTATTTTTTTTTATTATGCCATAATATAATAATATTTAATGAAATAATAATAGACATCTATTAATATATATGCAATGGACTTCCACTTGAAAATGGACATCTATTTGTGGTTTAAGATATTCGAATCCAATACTTCTCATTTGTCACTCATTTCCATTGTATACAATCCACGTCCATAGTACGCAAAAAAAAAAAAGAAAATTGTTATTTTTAAAATTTTTTCTTTTAATTATGTTTAAAATTTTCATCCAAGAAAAATGATAATACTTTAGAAATATTTAATAATTAAAATAAAGAGTGATAATTAAAAATTATATATAGGGTTCATCATGTTATTTAAATAATTTTTTGTAAATAAATTTAACCTAATAACATATGTTTAAATGGTCATATATTTTCAAACACTATTTTTTTAAAATAATAATTATACTCCACAATTATTTTAATATTTCTATCTTAGTATGGTTCTATAATATTAATTTCTCATCGATTGTATAATTCGTTTTTAGTTCATAATGATGTACTTCATAGATATGATTAAAAAATAATTTGGAACGTCAACACAAATAATTAAATAAAATTTGATTAGTATGTTTCTTTATATATGAACTTGATGTTATGGTGTAATTGGAAGGAGAATGATAGGCAATCCACAAAAAATATTATGTTTTTTTCAAGATCCTTATATTTATATATGTTTTTTGGTTCTACAAAATATTATTCATTCATGATTATTAATAAGTCACTCATATTCATCCAAATAATAATAATAATAAATAGTTTGAATATTAATATTTAAGTATTACTTTTCAATTTTAATATATTGAGTATAATTAAAATTAATAAATTTCTTAAATTTAAAGCTGAATAATAATATTTTTAATAAAAATTTAAAGACAACTAAAAATTTATGAAATTTGATTTTTTTTTTATTAGGCCATAATATAATAATATTTAATGAGACAAAAATTGACATATATTATATTTATATATATATACAATATGGAATTGAACGTGCATTGTAATATACAATGAACAATGGACGTCAATGTCCATTGTATATTACAATTTCATTGTAATTTGCAATGGATGTCCATTGTAGCATATGATCTAGGTAATTTTTTTTTAATTATGTTTAGATTTATCGTTAAAAAAATAATATTATATTAAAATGTTTAATAATTAAAATAACAGTGATAATTTAAAAATTATACATACTATTTATCATATTATTTAAATTATTTTTTAAAAAGGGCGACCATTATAGTCATTTTTTAATTTAATTTAATTTTTTAATTATGTTTAGATTCCGCTAAATTTTTATCCAAGAAAAATAATAATACATTAAAAATACTTAACAATTGAATAAAGAGTTATAATTTAAAGATTATACATAGTGTCCATCAAGTTATTTATTTATTTTTTTTGCAAATAAGTTTGGCTTATAATGTATGTTCAAATAATCAATCGATATGTATTCAAATAGTATTTTTTTAGTAGTAATTATATTACACTATTATTTTAATATTTATATCTTAAAATATTTAATATGTATATTTTTATTATATAATTTTTAGTAATATTTTAACTGAATAATATATGTTATACAAGTAACAAAAATATTTAATAATAAATAAATAGTTAAAGAGTGGTAGACGTCCTTTCGTGCGATTGTCGTCCTTTGAAGAAAGAAAGAACGGCCAAGCCTAAAACAAAAAGAAAATAATAAAAAAAATGAGGGGTAGGCGTCCGTTCTTACAGAAATGAGGCCTACCCTTTTGCAATTGGCCGTCACTAAGCCTATTTTTTTTTAAATTTTTTTAATAAAAGTAATTTTTGGACTTGGCAATGACAATAGAGGTAGCCTTGTAAGTACTGCGATAATAATATTTAATTTAAGTGGGATTACACTATTTAAATAAGTTAAAAGTAAATTAATTAATAATTTAAAGTGAAACTCACTTAGTTTAAAAAGTTCATTTCAACTTTGAATAGGTGATAAAATTTAATTTAATTTAAGTGGGATCACTAATTTGGGCTCCACGTGCCAGTGGAGGAGAAGCTGCCAGTTGCTGCTTTTTTTGCCAAATTTAGTATCTATCAATCAATCCAAAAGCAAATTAAAAAAGCACAAGGCACAGGTTCTTTTTTTTTTCTTGACATGCAACGATTTGACTAGGGATTGAAAAGTTCATTCGAATTATATTTATCGTGGAGCAAATTTCTCTTTAAAATATTACAGGAATTGCTCACCATGGTAGTCCATGCAGATGTAGGCCTCGTTTAATATTCCGTTTGAAAAAACTGTTTTAAATAAAAAATTTTATATTTTTTTTAAAATTATTCTAATTATAAGTAAATAAATTATTATTTTTTGGAAAGAATATTTGAGAAAGTAGTTTATAAAAAATAATGAAAATTAATTAGTAAAATTTAAAAATATTTTGTTAACTTATGACAATGATTCTAAACATATCTATAGTGTATTGATTTATTTATTTAAGAATCTTTTTTTTATTTTCTAAGAAAATTATTGTTTTCATTTTCATGAAAAAATAATTTGTAATTCTAATAGATATTAATTTTCTGTCTTCTATTTTTAAGAAAATTTTTGTTTTCATTTTCATGAAAAATTAATTTATATTTTCATTTTCATGAAAAATTAATTTATAATTGTAAAACGTGTTTATTTATGAAGGATAGAAAATTTATTTTTTATTTTGAAATTAGAAAACATTGTCGTTATTTTATTTTATTTTATTTTTACTTACTATGACTTAGCCTACAATCAACAATCAATCTCTCAATTTTTTTTTCAAATTTTATTATGAGAGATTACTCTCTTACCATTTTTTACTATTTTTATTATTATTTAGTAGTGAAAAAAAAAATAGTTTTTAAAAATCTTACAAAATCAATATAGAACTGAGATTGTAAAGAAATAATTTATATAAAAAGAATAAAATAAGAAAATTAAAGCAAAGAATAAACGGAATTGAAAAGTTAATGAAAAATAAAAACGATAAAAAGCATAAAATATAATTAGTAAAAAAAATACAAAAATGGAAAAAATTTAAAAATCTAAGATAAAAATATAATAAAATAAAAGTAAAAGCATAAAATATAATTAATAGAAATATCACATAAAATAAAATAATTAATTAAAAAAGAAATAAAAAAAACATAAAATATAACATTGCTTTTGGTAAGAATCGAATCCAAGTCTCATAGGAGAGAGATAAGCATGAAAAACGTGTGTTTTTCATTTGGAGAATGATTGGTTTGTGATAAAAAAAAAAAAAAAAAAAAAAAAAAGCAGAAATCTACTTATAAGTTATTTTCTAAAATTTAGTTTTGATATCGAAAAGTGAAGAATTTAGTTTTCAATTTTTCATTTAGAAAATTATTTTTCAAATTTTCATTTAGAAAATTATAATATTTGTACATAAAATTTTATTTTTCTATTTTCTTAGATTTTTTTTAAATAAGCCTAATTTCTTTTTACAAGCAATCATAGCCCTAATATTGTCCTTCTCCAATTGTTTAAGTAAGGAGGCTGTCGGAGAGAATTGAAATGATTTTAAGAAAAGGTAGAGAACAAAGAGTTTCTTAAGGATTCTCTACAAAAACAATCACGCTACCTTAATTTTTTCCGAAATTTATTTTCTTAGGAAAAAATAAAAAAGAAAATTGTTGATCCACTCTCCACTATATGGAGTCAAGGGCTGTAGTACTAGTAACCATCAAAATCCAATCAATGTCAAGGACCGAGTTTTATCCTAACGCGTCACGAGAATCATATGATTGAGGGGAATCAAAATCAAAAACCCCCACCGGCCTACCTCCCCCCACCCCATGTGAAGCCCTAACTTTCAACCGCAAGTCAACAAGGCAGGAGGTCCAACGGCTTCTCTTCCTACTGTCGTGGATAAGTGCCACCAAAAGAGGTCTCCATTTTGCCATGTAAGCACCTGGACCATCTTATCATCACCTTGCTTGGTTTTATGAAATTGCTTCTAAATCAAAATCAAAATCAAAATCAAAAAATAAAAATAATAAATGAAAGGAAAACAATACATTAATGCTGTCCATACTTTTTAAAATATACTATTTTAATATTTAAATTATTTTTTTATTATCTCAATTGTTGAATTTAAAAAATAGTTTTATTTCAGTTTTTTACCAATTTAGTTTTATTTCAATTTTTTCTCGTTTTCTCTCTCCTTCCCCTCTGCCCTTTCGCAAATCCAATTCCACCAACTGTGAGAGAGAGGAGAGAGGGGGAGAGGCATGTCCAAAAGATGAATAATACACAAAAATTAGAGAAGAATAAAAATATGTTTAACCGATGAATACTGCTATGCCTGATAAAGCAATTAGAAACTCTTTCTCTTTTTTTTTTTCTTATTTTTTATAAAAAAAATATTTTCAGTATTATGAATAACAAGAAAGTTTGATGCATTACAGGATTATTAAATATTAAGAAAACAAAAGCAATTTTCTTGAGAAAATTATCTAATAGTATATCTTTCCTGAATGTTATTACAAAGCATGAAGGAAAGAGATATGCTAATACAAAATTGATCTCACACGTAGAGTCCAATATCATGTGTAGCAAAGTCAATAACTAAAGGTTCTCATAAAGTGAGAATGCAAAATAATAAGCAAATGTCAATTAGCTGATATTATAAAAATATATTTTAATAAATTGTAATAAAATATAATATAATATATTTAAATATTTTTTTAATAGGACCTAAACGTGAACAGAAATACCAATTGCCCATGACAAGATAAAATCTGCGAGATTCACAGTCTTTGCCTTCTCATATACCAGCGGCGTTGAGGAGACTAAGGCCATCTTCGTCACAGGCCAATCATCGCCGTCAACATCGCATCTGTCGGTAGCCAAAAGGCTGCCTGCCACTATCGTTCAAGAGGACGTGACTTCTAAGAGTTTATTGTATTTTTTTTTTTTTTTTATCTTGGTTAGTTTTTATCTTAATTATAGTTTTTATCTAATATGATTTTGGATTTACAATTAAAAAAAATAATAAATTCACCTTTACAATATGAATTTTATATATTGATATATTGGCTCGCATATTAGAGTTTAATTTATATAATATGATTTTGGATTTAAAATTAAATAAAAAAATAATGAAATATAAATTTTGTATATTTGTTGATCCACGTAATTTTGAATTTAAAAATGTATGGATAAACTATATATGAAACATATTAATTGTTAGAGTTAAAAAATTTCACGTTAAAAAATAATAAAGGATATCAAGAAAGGCTTGATATATATATATTTGTTAATTTGATTTTATTCGGCTTTCAATTTATTGTGTCACGTATTAATTAAGAGTCTAATACTTGTCAAAAGAGAGTGTTCGAGTTAAAAGATCTCACATTAAAAAATAACAAATAATATCAAACTTAATAAAATATTTTAGTCTCACCACCTAATAATTTAAGTTTTTAAATTAGATTTTAAATTTCTCACAATAATCTTCAAAATTCAAAATACATCAAATTTAATGAACATCATTGAGTTTGGATTTATGACCTTTTGGCCCAGCTGTAGTTTCGCCCCAGAATATAGTAAAAGTCATGAACTCCAAGCCTTCTTAATTATTTTTCCTTCTTTAATTTTTTCAGTTTGTGCATTTAACCTCGGATTGTAAATATTTAACACGACATGATAATAAGATATGAGCTCAACACGAAATTAACAAATTTAAGTTAGGAGTTATCGGGATCATATCATTTTTGTGTCAATTCAATTGTAAGATGAAAACAATCGGGTCATATTCCAAGTTGATTTGTTAACTTAAAAACTATATATTTAACCCATTAACATTTTCAACCTAATATATTTTATGTCTTTTTAAAATATGTATATATAAATATTATTTATAATCTTCTTTATAAACTTATATATAATTATATTTTATATAATAATATAAATTAATAAGAGCTAATTTAATAAATTTAATTTTTTTTAAATATTAAAAAAACTTAATTAATTTAAAATTCTAAATGAATTATTCATATAGTGCTACCTACTAAAACAAATTGCCACCCCTATTCAAACCTCACTTTTCATCACCTCTCAACTTATTTTTACACCGTGTAAATTAGACTTCAAACTTAAAACTTTTCTTCTCGGAATATAATTTCCCCATAAAAAGCAAATACTTTGCTACTCCCAATATATTCGGACAATATGCCAAAAGTCAAGAACTGGAAGACTTTCTAATTATTTTTCCTATTGAAACTTTTTGCTTGTTTCATTAATGTTTCTTAGCGAATTGTTTGATTCATTAATTGAAATCCCATTCATATATAATTCTCGGAATCTCATTTTTATCCGAAATTCAGACTTGTTATTTGCACGCCTAACGTAATTGATCCAACAAAAATAATAATCTTTCTATTTAATTAGCTCATTTTTTAATTTTATTATCACACTGAAAATCTCAAAAAAAAAAAAAAAAAAAAAGCATGTAGCAAATTGATTTAAATTTGGCTTAAAAACTAAAAGCGTATAATTAAATTAAAAAAGACTCACAGTTCTCAAATTCATTTAAAGAATAAGACAGGAAAGAAAAAAAAAAAAAACAGAATTTTATTAAAGTTATGCAATTTATTTAGAAGAGAAAATAGTTCATATCTTACATAGTGTAGTTGCTAATTAAGCAGGCAGCAGCGAAGATGATATGAAACTTTTGACCGCTACATATTGGGGATTGCATTTGGAGAGATCAGCAACCTCTTGTCCATGAAAATGTTCCTCAAAAAATTGACTTACCACTTGTAATCCCTTTTCTTGTAGCATCTTTATCAACTCAACTTGACGGTCCATCAATGGATCTAAATCACCCCAAACAACCATGATCCTCCACCCTAACTCCCTTATCTTATCCAGCGCCTTTGAACCACCGTTTACCGTTGGATTGCTATACTCATGATCACGGTCAGCACCAATTGGCAAAGCCAATTCCCACATCAGATCATTTGAACAAAGTGGTAAATGAGGATCATTCACCATTTTTAACTCCGATTCAGTCCTCTTTGACCCCCCAAAGAAAGGTTGGTTCAATATTAACCCTCTGATCTTTAAAGGCTCTAGATCGTCTGCTAATTTCTCCGCCACGTGTAGTCCAGCATGATAAACTATATTTGCTCCAGCACTACACCCCATAAGAAAACAATTAGAAAAATCAGCAAATTCACTCAGCCACTCATCTGGGGTGGTTTTAATCCACTGTAACGCCTCCACAGCATCCTCATAAGCTGCTGGGAGGTGGTGCTCGGGTGCCAAACGGTACTCAACAGAAACAACAACAGCAGGGACTTCAATAGCGAGTTTTACGCATATATCATGACAAAAGGTGGAAGCTGCACTGAATAGAACGAACCCTCCACCATGGCACCAAACAATGAGAGGAAGCTTGGTGGAAGTAATGTGAGAGGAAGAATGATCCAATGTTTGCTTGGGCAGGAATATCCTAGCCCATGTTTCATTTGATTGGTTGATGGTGATGTCTTTGGTGAGAATAGGAATAGGGGAAGGAGGTATGTGTGAGAGGTATCGAAGTTCTGGTAAACGAGTGATGGTGCCATCGGCGGCGGGGATAATAGAGAGGTGCTTGTAGGGATCGTTGATGATTGTTGAATCATTTGACGGTGGAGTTTCAGTTGACATCGTTATAGAATCTTCTAGTTGGTTTTGGATGGGATGGGCACTGCAAGTGTTTTTTACTAGTTCTCGTTATGAGACAATTTATAGAGTTGTCATTTTTTATTTCACTGTACCTTATAATAAAAACAGTTGACTTTTTTTTTTTTTTTTTTCCCTCCTACAGAGGCAAGGCATTAAAGCCTTTTTTTTTTTTTTTTAAAATTACAGCTGGCACATTGGGAGAGACTCCCACAATGTCATCTCGATCTAAGCGGATCAACCGAGCCTAGGGTGGTCATTCCTATATGAAACCCCAGATCTGTTCTTCCAATTACTCTGCCAGCTCTTCTATGGTTTTCTTTTCTTTGTGAAACCCAGATCTGTTATTTATTTATTTATTTTTAAGTTTTAATTTTAGCACACTACTAAATGCATAGAATATCTATCAAGATTGAAACCATTAAGAATGTAATTAATGTAATCAGAAGTGTGTATTTGGCAAAAAAAAAAAAAGTAATCAGAAGTGTGTGGTTTTTATTTAAGTTTTATTTTAATGGTTGCAATTTGGTGGAATAATTTGCCTATAAGGAATCAAGTTCCCATTTAATGGAGACCATGACTTGTTATTATTCTCAATATTCGTGGCAGCCAGAGCTCCATCACTATAAGTAATCAAAGCCAAGTAGTCTTCTCTGAAAAAGATTTCTGTATGTTTCGTCCCATTAATAACAAACTCTGTAAATATAAGAAGTGGCCGAAATTTCAATCGATGGGAGCTCGAATTTCCATAACTAAAGCGGCGCCGGAATATCTGAAAGAACTCTAAACATAAATGGAGCTGTCAGTTGGGTTTATGAAGGGTAAATAGCTTTTTTAACATCATAACTTTGCGCTATACTATTGATATTTAATTTTTAACTTTTGATATCAAAATCATCAATGTCATCTCCCATCTGAGCATCAATCCCATAATTTTGAGATTGACTAGGAGAATCGATTATTCCACCTATTTTCCTCTATTCATTCATGATTTTATACTCTTCCATTAATATTTTCAAAATATTGATCACCCTATTTATAAATGTCTTTGCATTGTTTTCACCATAATGAATTAAATATTTAACTCTTAAATATTTTAACTTATGTCTAAGGTTTAAAACCATCGCAATGAAAAATATCACATTCATTTTGTGAATGACACCTCAATACTTATTATATTTTGCTCTCATTAATTTTTCCATTTTAACCAAAGAATAATCACTACTACTTTTAAAAGTTTGCAAATCCTTTAAGATTCGTATTATCTCAATAAAATACAAATTAAAAGTAGAATACGAACAACTGGATAATTTGTAAGTAATATTATAAAACTTTTTAAGAAATTTAGTAAAATGAATAGCATAAATCTAATCATTCTCACAAGGCAAATCATTTCTAAATTCAGCTAAAAATCTATCATTCACATCTTCTAACTTATCAAAAGCTTTTTGAAAATCCAAAGCAATTTCTAACAACAAATAAATTGAATTCTATCTAATTAGACAATCTAATTGCAAATATGCATTTGACTTGATATTTGCAAGTTCACAATATTTTTTGAACAAATCTAACTTTTATGAACTGCCCCTAGCATACTTAACAATATTTCAAATTTTTTTAATAGAACTATTAGCAATTTCAAGACCATCCTTAACAATTAACTGCAAAATATGAGCAAAACACATCATATGAAATATTTCTTAAACCAAAACAAAAGCATTTTTCTTTAATAACTTTTTTCTCAATTGTTAAATTGCAGTGTCATTAGATGATGCATTCTCAATAGTAATGCACATAACTTTGTTCAAACCCCATTCATCCATGCAAAAATCAACATCATTTTTGATAAGGGACAAAAATGACTCATTTGTTATACATGGGCTTTAAGGATTAAAGGCTTGCACTTGTCTTAGACCCTCGAAAGCCCCTAAGGAAAAGACGAAACCCATTGAACAAATCCCAATGGGCCCAAAGCTTATACTCTTCATGTGAAGAAGTGCTAAGGAAACTTGCCTTACTTCAACCACAAGTAACCCGCTGAGCAAGCTAACTCTTGAGTGGTTGAGAGCTTCCAGTATCGATATCACTTCAACTAACAAAAAGGCACTCCCTCAGGCAGCTCACCTCATGTCCTGACAATAACTTTCACCAAATATTTATGGGGATAAGATAAGGATCATGCTTCCACTATCTTTACAATTGCCATGCTAACCAATGGGGCTAACTTTCATATAATATTCTCTCTCATGGAAAGGTGGCAACTTTGTCCCATCTAGAGTCATATAAAAAGGAAAATCAGTATAGACTTTAGGTAAATGGAACTCTGCATTCTCTCATCTCTTTTCTCTCACTTAGAAATATGCTAAGACCAATAAGGAAACACCTTTCTAGTTATCTACATTTATTCATACTGATTTGATCGTCGGATGATCATCGCCAGGTGAAAGGCCTGGCCCCCTTTTGACTCTTCTTTATTCTTTGCAAGTCTATTCCATAAGGCTCAACCTCAAAGATCTAGCCCACTATTTCCATGTTGATCTTACACCGATCAATTCCCAATATTAATCCCTTTATAACTCTTAATGACACAAAAGTTGAGAATTCTCTTATACATATTCCAATGTGAATCAATAAAGTAAGTGGTCAAACACAAATAAGACATTTTATGAATACTAATCCAAGTATCTGTAGTAAAGAAAAACCCTTTAACATTGAGATTGAAGTAAAACATGCAATTTTTTCTTTTCTTGCACAAACAAAAAAAAGCAATTTCTAGCAATAATAAACCTAAAAGGAACTTGAAATTGAGGAGCCACAACTTGAATAAATTCCCTAAACACTTCCCCCTCAACAAACCTTAAAGCAAGTTCATCCTTTATAATCATCCTAATCAAAGCATCTCTAGTAGCTTGTCAATCAAACACCCAACAACCTAATTTAGAATTTTCAGATTGCTTCCACTTTGAAAATTTAAAATTTTTTGAGTTTTATCTTTATTCTTATGTGCATCAACTAAATCCTTCTTAAAAGGACACTTTTTGCAAGTTTCCCTTAAATGTTTCCATAACCCCGAAGTGCCTTGCTCATTTTTATATTGATAAATCTTACTACACCAAATTCATTTAGTTCTCCCTATTTCATTATCATCACCATCTTTTAATTTCTCAAAATGATCCCAAACTCCAAACCCATTTTTTTTAGTGACACGTGAAGTAAAAGTGTGATTACCTTCTATTGAAAATGGACTGGAACCATCCATTTGGGTTTGGGGCCTTTGGGCAGTAGCAACAGTAGTAATGAGATTATAAGTTTTGGTTCTTAATGGTGTTGGCATATCATCATCAATGTTACTACTGGCAATTGTTTTGCACTTACCTGTTATTATAAAATAATTAAAATCAAATCAGTTGTTCTGCTACAAAAAAAGAACCCATAAATGAACACAAAACATAAAATTGAACACAAAACTGAAAATAAAAGTTTTCTTACCACTCACAGATGCTGATGAAAACTTGGAAGCCATTCTCTAAGGAGTTTGCCAAAGGCAAACTGTACAGACTCTGCAGGAATAAAAAGAGCCAAATAAACAGGCTGTTAAAACAGAAAAAATGCATAAATGAAAAGCTGACAGCCCCACTTTGGTTATCAAAACCACAAAATTATACTAAGTAATAACATTTTAACCAAGTTTATTCTTGATATGAAAATTCTAATATGAAATGAATAGCTAAAGAGCCATAAAATTAGAAAAATTATGAGAATGAGTAAAAGAATGTTTCGTAAATCTTTTTCCCTCATTCGAAATTTTAGATATTCTAGGAAATTTGTATTCTATTGTTCATGTATCAAAAACCCAAATTCTAAGTTAAAGGAACAAAATGATGCTTGTCCATGTATTAAACACCCAATTTTTATAAAAGAGAAATAAAATCTATCATCTATAGAACCTATAACACAACACAAAACTCAGATTACCGTAATGAGAAAAAGCTCTACTACCAGATCGTACACCACTGGGCACTAAGTACTTGGTTTGAGCCACTGTTAGCTTTGATGGTCCGGTGAGGTGAGATGGTGATGGTCCGGTGAGCTACTGCCAGATCAAACACCAATTTTGTTTGTGTGAATGGTGATGGTGAGGTGAATTTTATCTTGTGTGCATATGAGAGAGAATAGGGCAAGAGGGTGGTGACTATCTGCGAATGGTGATGGTGAGGTGAGTTGTTTCTTGTGTGTAGAATCAAATGAGAAGGAAGAGGCTGGGTCTGGGTGGCTGTGAGGCTGTATGCGTCAGGCGTGGTGAGGAGTGAGGATGTGAGGTGAGCGACTATTAAGAGTGATATTATACCTAGCGTTAAAAAATCAAATGCAATCTAAAACGGTGTAGTTTTCACTTTTTAGTATTATTTTTTTTGCCAAATAATTTTTTAAGGAGACGTTAGAATTTAAATTTTTTTTGAATGAAAAATTAGAATTTAAATATTATGAGCCAATTTTAATATCTTTAAAATTAGTTAAATAATTTGTATTTGATTTTATAAGTGGAAAATATATAATTGAATACTAAAAAATAATATTGATTAAACTAAATTAAGCCCAAGAATTAAAAATTATATTTTTGATATTGATTCAATCAATATATTATATTTTTAATATTGATTCAATTAATCTAAATATAATTTTAATTAATTGATTTCCATAATTCAACTTAAACTAATTTAATCAAATAATTTCATTAAATCAATTGAACAATAAGATTATGAAGTTCTATATTTTTTCTTATGTATTAATTGATGCTATTACTTCAATTGATTTCTATAGCTAAATTGGAATCAATAGTTTTATTTTGATTGGAGTTAATAGTTTTATTTGTAACTTCAACTAATGAATATTGATCGAACTTTAATTTATAGTATTTAGGGATATAAACCACTTTAGTGAAGTAAATTTTTGAAATAATTAAATTATTTTACTTAATACATTATTGAAGTAGAGTTCCAATGCAATAACTGATTTGAAAATAAAATTTCATAATTAATAAAAATTATATTTTACTTATACATTATTGAATTTTTTTAAAGCAACTACTAATTTGAAAATGAAATTTTATAATTAATAAAAATTAAATTTTACTTATACATTATTGAATTTCTTTGAAGTTTTGCTTATTCAAAATCAAAAAGTGTGTGTGTGCGTTTGTATATATATATATATATATATATATATATATATATATATATATATATATATATATATATATATATATATATATATATATATATAAAGCAACTATTAATTTAAAAATGAAATCTTATAATTAATAAAAATTAATTTTAACAAATATATTATTGAATTTCTTTAAATTGTTGTTAATTCAATATCAAAGTGTAAGTGTGTGTGTTTGTGTGTGTGTGTGTGTATATATACACCCTTTAAATTGGTTCAGTACAGTTCTTAGTATGGATAGTTATTAATCTCCATAACGATACCATTAGAAAAACTGGGACATATCCGTTTGGAGAAAGTCAAACAACCAATGGATATTTTTCGATTTTGGAAATTTTTGGTTCAGGTTTTCAGTATGATCCAATATCTTCAAGTCCCATACTCAGCCCTATGGCCACATCGCACCATATCATTTTAGCACTCAGTATTCGCATCATTGTCTAGTCACATCAGATATGTAGGCCTCACTATATATAAATAGTTTTTTTAGTATCAAAACTTTGCACTATATTTCAAATTAGTATTAACACTATGTATGGATGAAGTTGAAATAAAGGGAAATAGAGGAGAATAAAGGGAAAATTAGTAACTATTTTGTTTGTGTCACGCCCCGACCCGAGGGCACGTGACCGGCACTAGGACACGGGACATGCACGTGGCTACCAGTGCCCGTAGTAAGCCTAACCCAAAACACACAACTGAAAGCCCAAACTGAAAAAGGCTATGGGCCCAAATAAGGTAAGCATAACCAAATAAAACACAACATCAATTAAAATATTGTTGGGCCAACCACTCAATTATTCCATATATCTCAAAAATAACAAATTACAAAAAGGTTTTGCTTAACCCAAAAATTACAGCTCTTTAAAATACATAACTGAAATAATATACAAAGCACAAATACAAAGTGTAACATTGCGGAGTTCTGGAGTTATAATTACAAATATATCTCTATTACATGTATTCTTATTATCCCATTAATACAAACTACTGCCGAAGGAAAATTGACAGTTTACTTGATTACAACTTCTTCACAAGCTCATTCCCTGACCTGAAAACAATGAAATGAACAGGAATGAGCATTCTACTCAGTGAATGATACCAGCTAATATATTAAACTGGTATTCTACATATAGAATTCTAATGCACATACTATGCACTATGCCACAGAATCAGACAAATCATCCAATCAAGCAAGGATGGGGTATGGTCCACAGTACCACACTGATACTCAATACTCAATGTGGGGAGCCGATCCCCCTACTCTAGTTCTCTGAATCCAATAATCTATCTCTTATATCCAAGGGATCCGGTCATCACCGGTCTGTACCACGCAGCCCTGACCCGACTGACAGCAGCGCTGGCGATGAGTAGGCCCGGCCGGCATCCATCAGTCATAGCTCATCTTCTGAATCCATCATAATCCAAATCATAACCATAACAAATCCATAATCCTAGGTGGTACTGTATCCTCCCGACCTCCATCCATTAATCACAACCACAATATGACACAAAATATAGAATATCAGTTCACCATTTACAGTCAAATGTTACATGCTTATATATGCAGTAGTAGTGCATAATATACATATATATACACACAGCAATGCATATGAAATGGAAACAGGATAATACACTAGTGAGTATCACTCAACTAACTGTCGATGCTTCCGACTGGCTTCCCTTAGAAGAGCAGCCTTGGAACCAGGAAGACGCCAGACACCGACACCTCGTAACAACGGATATCAGGATAAGAATCACGGAATCCAAAGACAGACTCGACAGTCTAATAATAACTACTCTAAGGACAACCAAACATAAAACGACTGAAATACAAGGGTTTCGGGTTCACCTTCACAAATTTCGATCATACAGATGTCGAGGATCGCGTCAGAACGTCGAAACAGAACCACTAGACCTTTCCACGAGCCGCCGCTGCTGGTGGCGGATTTGGGGAAACTCCACACCAGCAGGTTCACCTCAACTCCAAGAGCACAAAAATGGTCACCACTCGCCGTTACTTGCCCTCCAGTCACCCAAAAATGTCTCCAAAGTTACGATTTTGCATTTTCTGATCTCCGCCACCAGTGGTCCTCAGGGGGCAATGTAGGTACCAAAATGAAGTTCTCATCCTCAGGAGTTGAACGAGACCAACCTTGCTTGATTTGGCTGCCGGAGTCGGCCGAAATCTGCACTTAAAGTCTCAGTGGCCGGCGGTCTTTCTTTCCTCGCGTACGCAGCCGTGCCGCCGCTGATCATCTTGCTGCCACCTCCCTCGAGGTCACCGGACCTTCCTCTACCCAGCGGTGGTGGCGGTGCTCGCCACCGCCTGCCGTAACTCACCCAACAGCCCCCCTCTCTCTCAGCCTCTCTCTCTCTCCCCTCCTTCCTCTGTTGTCCCGTTTCTGTTTCTTTCCCAAAATGCCCCGTTTCCTCACTTGACCAATCACATGCTTTCCTTATTTCTTTTTCTTCTTTTTACTTAATACACAGTTATGCTATATATATATATATATATATATATATATATATATATATATATATATATATATATATATATATATATATATATATATATATATATACTAAACCATATAATATAAACATAACACTACACGTATATATATATATAAATTAGCAATACTAATAATAATACTAATAATAATCATAACAATAATAATAATAATTTTAATATTATCACTAATAACACAGTAATAAAGATAATAATTTATAAATTATTATACTTTACAACATAAGCTTATATATAGATAATAATAATAATATTATGAACGGTAATAATAGTTCAATTAATAAATTTTATTCATAATAATAGTAATTATAACGGAAATCCAAATATCCGATAAAATATTATACTTAAACTTATAATGTTAATTAATACCTTTATTAATACTCAAATATCAAAATACAATCCAAAATACAATTCTCCAAAAATCCACATTAACATTATCAAATAATATACATATATAATATTGTATAAAATTACCATTAATAATACATATTCAAATAATATGAATATTTATAATTTAATAAAATATAGATTCAATTCTTACTTAAATAAGGAAAATAATAAAATAATACGTTTCCGTACGAAAATAGAATTTTATAAAATAAATAGAAATTCAGGGTGTTTCAGTTTGAGTCTAATTTTTTTATAATAAGGAGAAGGAAAGGGAAGAGAAGGGAAATGAGGGAAATAATTCAACTCCATTTCCTTATATGAGTTGAAATTAATCACACCCTGAATTGGAGTGTAAAAAATTTCAACTCCTGAAGGAAGTTTATATTATATGTCTTTTATCCTTTTACCTTTAATGAATGAAAACCCATACGTATTCTTTTTTATTTATTTTGTATACTTTTATCATATTACAATTACAATTCTCATGCATTCCTTTCCATAAAACAAAATAATATTATTTCCCTTTTATTCCCCTTAATAATCAAATTTTCCAAATAAAATAAATTGAAGTTTTTTCCCTCCCCTCCTCTCCTCTCCATTCCCCTCCCCTCCCTGCCTTATTATCATGCATAGTGTAAATGTTTAACTTTTTCTTTTTGGTACTGAAATTTTAATTTTTCTTTCATTGTACGATATTCATTGGAAATCCGATCAAATTTTTTGCTAACATGAATGTCAAAGCACCACATTAGCTTGACACTTAGCATTTATATAACTGTCTAATCACATTAGGTATTGTTGCGCGATTTCTGCAAGTGCACAGGTCGTGAACAAGTAATATAGTAGTGAAATAAGTGTCGATCCCACGAGGAAGGGTTGACAAGTACCAAAATTAAAATTACTCTATTATTTAGAAAATCAACTATGAGAATTTGTATTTTAAGCTAAAGTGAAATTTAAGTAAATAAATGATGATAAATATGAAATAAAATTAAACGTTTAGGATTTAGAATTCATCAATTGATCACATATGATTTCTTTATAATTTTTAGATGGATTATTTTTGCTGAAATTAATGATTAGATTTCCCTAAATTATATGATATTCTCTCTCAAGATACAACATGTGTGTTCATATTAACCTTACGTCTACTCTCGTGATCATAAGCAATTAACACAAACCCATTAAGTTTTATGAAAATCCTTTTAAAAATCACAAAGGAGTATTCTTATCTCTAAGCAATACATTCCCTAGGTCAATTATCCTAATGAACTAATATTGTGCTTCCACTCTCGCTACTTCACACAATATCTTAAATCATGCAATTAATGGCCAGTTAATTACAAGCATTAAGTTATAAGATAAAAGATTAATTCCAACAATCAAATCCAATCAATTAAATATAAATAATCATATGCAAATCAAAAGATTACATCTAAATCCTAAAAAAATAAATTTAGCTATTCATAATTAAAAAGAAAGAAACAATTAAATTAACAATAAACATAATAAACATAATAATAACTTATAATTAAATTCAAGAATAAAGTTTAGAGAAAACTTGTTTTGGGATACAATCTTTGATGAACTCAAGCTTCCAAAAACTCCTCCTCTTGATCAAAATAAAAAATAAAACTAATCTACTATAAGAAAACATATAAAAATCTCTCTACATATTTTTTTATGGATTTTCTTTGATGCCATTTCCCTTTGCCAAGCATGGTATTTATAGACATGTTTGGTGGAAGAATTCAAGTTCCATTAAAATTCTTACATCAAAAATTCAACATTGATGGTTAGGTTGGCCACCAACCATTGAATTCCTTCATCAATATTCAAAAATGGTTAGGTTGGCTACCAACCATTGAATTTTGGCCACCAACCATTGAATTCCTTCATCAATATTCAAAAATGGTTAGGTTGGCTACCAACCATTGAATTTTGGCCACCAACCATTGAATTTATTTCTCATTGATTGAAAACTTGAATCATTGCTTGCATCTTTATTTTTACTGCATCATTTTGATCTGCAAAAATAAAATAAAAATACTTAAAATATGTTATAATTTATTTATAAATTGTAGAACTATTTATTTCTAAAAATAAGTAATAATATTATTGCATTCTCGAGAATTGAGCTAAAATTTAAGTTTAAACAATTAAAATAACTCTAAAAATATAGAGTTATCACACCCCCAAACTTAAGTTTTTGCTTGTCCTCAAGCAAAGGAAAATTCAAAACCTAAACTAGTCCACTTTCGTAGGAAATTACGATTGCATTTAGCGTATGCAACAAGTCTTTAAACCCCTAGGTGTCCCATAGAGGACGAGTTATAGTCTCGTGAGGGCTTCCAGTGGTGATACCCACAAACACCTTTAAAAATTTTTTTCAAAGAAAAATAAAATATCACAAAAAAGAGACTTAATCCCCTCATGCTTATGTTGAATTTTTTTTTTTTTTTTAAGGTCTTAAGAAATTAATATTTACAAACAACATATCAATAGTATTGCAAGTCAAGCTTCTATCTTAGGTTCAAAACAATCCTCATCTTAATCATGCCTTAAATAACTATGCATTAAATCAACTGCAAAGAAATTGTTGCACTTCAGATAGGCATATACACACTAATATCTTTAAATGCCTCTATCAAATGATATAAAATAGATGTACAAATCTCATAAACATATTAAAGCAAACAATCTCCACTAATGGAATTCACAAATAAAGAGAGATCAATAGGTCTTGATTAGGGTTGTAATGGGGCTAACACAAGGTATTTTTGGCTAAACAAAGAACAGGCTAAATGAACAAAAGTAAAATAATTATGCCAAGTTTACAAAATCAATAGCTCAAATAAAGGAATTATATTAATGAAGGATCCTTTTCATCTTAAGCACTATTCTTTTTCAATGTTTTCTTCTTTTAAGCCCACCTCTTCTTCTTCTTATTCTTTTTTTTTTTTTTTTTTTTCGCCAACAACATTATTCTAAAGACAAGTAAGAATTACTAACTTTTATTGGTTCAATTTTCTTGCTTTCCCCCAAACTTATTTTAAGCAGAAGGTGGTCTTTTATAATGAATAATACTCTCAGTTATTAGAAATCCTTATTTTCTTTTAAAACTTCAATAATTCCCTTTTCTTCATTAAAATGTAAACTTGACAAATTATCTCACAAACAAGGTGAAAGTTAACAATTAAGGTTAATTAACAAAGAAAAGAAAGCTAAAATTATCAAGGCACAAAGGGGTAAACTAGGAAAAAAAATTAAAATAAGGGTAGATACAAGTAACAGGCTAAACAAACAATGCCTAAATCATATCTCTCTTTCAAAATGAATTCAAAATTTCGCCTCAAAAGTTTGCAAAAATATGTTCTAAGATAGGTGAGGCAAATGAAGATAAAAATGTGTAGAAGCCCTCTCTAAGTAAGCATACACAAATTCAATGCAATCAATATAATGTAAAGCAAAACAAAACATAATCTTAATAAAAGTTAATTTCTTACCCAAAATAGTTGCTCAACCTGAAATACTTTAATAAATTATCCATAAATATCAATTATAATCTATCATTAACCTTTCATCAATTTATTTAACACAAGCATATTTTATTAATAAAAGAGTAAAAAATTTTAAATTTATTCATCAAATCATGAAAGAAATTACTGAAAAAAAAAAACAAACTAAATCTCCCCCAAACTTGCAATAGACATTGTCCTCAATGTCAAATAAACAAACCAAAAGAAAGAAAATACTCCCTCTTGTAGAAAAGTGGATTCCAAATTATAAGCAGGATATGCATTTCACTTCCTTGTTTCCTGTAAAACATCTTGAAACAACACTAAAAGCAAGCATGAGAAATTAATCACACAAAAAGAAAATATCAATTTTTTTTATTTTTGTTTATTTTTATTATTTTTTTATTTTTTATTTTGGAAACTAAAAAAAAAAGAAAGAAAAAAGAAAAAAAAAATATAGATGCGTATCAAAAGCACAAAAAGTACTCTTTACTCAGCCATCTTGTATGAATAACTCTTGAGTTAGTTAGTTAGTTAGCTAGCTAGTTTTTTTTTTTTTTTTTTTTTGAAAAGGAAAATCACATAAATTTAAGATACGTATCAAGAGTACAAAAGTAACTCTTTACTCAGCCATCTTACATTTAGTGAATCGAACCTAAAACTTCGCTTGATCAAGTGCAACAAAAAAAACACACACAAAACAAAAAAAAATGCGATAAAAAAAAAACTACAAAAGTTAGGGAAGTTATAATCGGAGATTCAGATCTAGTCCTCGCTTTTTACTGCTACTAGCCCTGGGGTGCCAAACTACCTGCGCCATCAATGGATCAGGTTCGGATTTAAAGTTTTGTAGTTGATCAATCAATTGTTCAATAGTTGAAGCAGAGACTAAGATGCGTTGACTCGCCGGTGTCATAAAACCCTGTTCCACAGCATGATCGAGAAAAGATAACAAACCATTATAAAAACCATCAACATTAAGTAATCCCAATGGCTTTTGAAGAACAGTTAATTGGGTCCAAGATGCAATGGTGAAAATATTTTCAAATGTTTCTAAACCACCAGGTAATGCGATAAAAGCATCAGCATTGAGATTCATGTATGCCATTCGTTCATACATGCTATTGACCTGTAACTCATTACCTATAGTTCCACCAGTGATTTGTTTATTTCGAGCCAAAGCCTTTAGAACTACTCCTAAGACTTTACTACCTCTAATATATGCAGAACTTGCGACACAACCCCTTAACCCTAAACTACCTCCCTCAAACACCAAATCAATTTTTCGTTCAGCTAAAATCCTACCAAGTTCATTAGCTGCTATCAAGTACTCTCTTTTCTTGCCAGAGTTTGGACTATAAAAGACACAAATAGTTTTGAATTTGCGTGTTGAGGATTCTGCCATTTTCTCTCACAGATTTCTCGAAAGGATTGTGTGCATATTGACAATAATGAATGTGCATATAAAGAAACTAGAAGAGTAAAAGAATAGTTCAATGGGATAAAATAATTATTGACAGAAAAAGTATAAAAACAAAAATGATAATAAAAATAATCAAGCTGTGTGTACAAATGTCAAAAGAAATATTTGAAAAACTAAAAAGAAACAGACATTGAAAAACTAAAAAGCTAACGAAAGTAGAAAAATCTGCAGCATGTGTACAAAAGTCAAAAAGAAAATATTGAAAAGCTAAAAGTAGACATTGAAAGACTAAAAAGTTGTCGACAGTAGAAAAAATCTGCAGGAAAATAAAATCTAGGTGCTAAAAAGTCAAAACGTACTGCAAGATGTAGAAAAAAATAATGCATTAAAAAATAAAAAAGTTAGTGATACACCTGATTATAAACAGTAGTTGTGATTTTGGCTCACATTTTCCTCTGGTTTTACGTCCAGTAACCGCTTACACGCCTTCTATGAGTCGAGGATAGGCTTCCCATCCAGTTTTCTTATTAACTGGCAAACAGGGTCTTTTATCGTCAGATTCCCTAGACTGTAACGCTGCTTCTCTTCTTTAAATAGTTCCCATAAATCTAAAAGAGTGCGTTGAACTTGTCCACAAGGATGCGTCTCAAGAGTCTGTAAGATATTATCCATAGACTCCTTACTCAGTCCATCCTTTATGAATTTAATTTTATCTTCTCGATTTATGGATGTAAATCCAATATTTCTACAGCGTGTGTTGCAATTCCATCTTGCACACTTGTAGCAGACTCCCATTCTTTTAGCTCTCCTCTTCTTTGAGTAAGAACTTCTCCCCGTACCTGGCAAACATTTAATAAATGAGTCATCAATCTCACCTGCCAATCGTACTTTGGCTTCTATGATCCAGCGAATATCCTCAGGAAGATTCAGACTCCTAAATGTCTTCATTCTTTCTAGTCTGCGTTCATCAATTTTCCTGAGTACATCTTGGGGAAGAGTTGGAAACCTGTTTTTTAGTGCTGCAAGAGATGCTTCCATATCTGATTAACTTAGTTAAGAAAATGAAAGAGAAAACTTACAACGAAATAACTAAACAGAAATAAAAGAAACCTAATAAAGAGAAAACTCAGATTTCCTCCTAATAAGCTATTTAATAACAACACTAAAGTAAAATTAAAATAGAACAAAACAAACAAAAGAACAAAAGAAATTACAAAGAAGTAAAAAAGTTAGAAATTTGGGTTGCCTCCCAAAAGCGCTTAATTTATAGTCTTTAGCTTGACTATAGCTAGATCTTCATCATGGAGGATAATACACAAAGTATATCATCTCGATAATTGTGGAAAGATAAACTTTTGCCAATTTTAATGAGTCAAGCCATCTTGATTTGAGCCTGCATGGAAAAAAATTAAAACAGAAATTATTTAATATTTTATAATTAGGCTCATAATTTTTAAAAACTTTCCAACGAGCTCTTTTTCTTGCTCTAAATTTTCTTAAGAAATTGAGATAGGAAGGTAGTGGAGTTGAATCAAGAGTTGGTGAGTGCTCAGTTGATGGTGGTGAATGTTTCTTCTTTTCTTTCAAGTCATCAAATTGATATTCTTTATGGTCTGGCATATTTGGTGTTGTTTTCACTAAACAAACTGAAAAAGTTTTCTTTGAGTGCTCTTGTTCAAATCCTTTTTCAATTTTCCCATCAATTTCAAATACTCCATAGATATTATCCATAAGAGAATAATATTTCTTGGGCAAATTAGGCTCAACTTCTTCCTTTTTTTCTTGCTTGCTTGAAGTATCTCCTTGATCAATCGTCTCTTCCTTATCATCACTCAAAGAAATTGTCAAGCATTGCTCTCTAGAATGTTCTTCAATTTGGCCTGTCAGGTTTTCATGGCTTTGAGTATCTAATGGACTAGAGAATTGTTCCATTTGTATATCATCAGTTGTATTGTGGCTAGCCCATTGATCCATCCTATCTTCCAATCTTTCACATCGTTCATGAGTAGCATTTATGAATCTTTCCAATGCCACTTCATAAGATGGTTTGTGCTCTTCAAATGGTGCATGATTTTGAAAATCATATTGATAAGGATACCATGAATTGTTACCTTGATCACATTGATTTTCCCATGAAAAGCTCGAATAATCACTCCATCCTGAGTTGTCTATATTGGAATATGGATAATTCTCATACCTGTTATAATTTGGGAAAAATTGTACTTGTTCTGCATATTGACACTCAGAATTCAAATGATTACCTCCACACAGATCACAACTCAAACATGAATTAAATAAAGTATTAGCATTAACTTTATCAATTAAGTTAACCAATGCATCAATTTTAGCATTTAATTTACTAAAACCATCCTTACCATACATGTTTGCTACTCTATTTAGTATCATTCCTCCATCACACTATTAAAAGTTGTGGAAAGCCTTCTTTTTTTTTTTTTTATTTTATAAAAGTCCTGCAAAATAAAAAAAATAGAAAAGAAAAATAAAATATAAAGTAATAGAGTATATCAATCTCTTGATATTGTCAAAAATTGCCTTCCCTGGCAACGGCGCCAAAAACTTGTTGCGCGATTTCTGCAAGTGCACAGGTCGTGAACAAGTAATATAGTAGTGAAATAAGTGTCAATCCCACGAGGAAGGGTTGACAAGTACCAAAATTAAAATTACTCTATTATTTAGAAAATCAACTATGAGAATTTGTATTTTAAGCTAAAGTGAAATTTAAGTAAATAAATGATGATAAATATGAAATAAAATTAAACGTTTAGGATTTAGAATTCATCAATTGATCACATATGATTTCTTTATAATTTTTAGATGGATTATTTTTGCTGAAATTAATGATTAGATTTCCCTAAATTATATGATATTCTCTCTCAAGATACAACATGTGTGTTCATATTAACCTTACGTCTACTCTCGTGATCATAAGCAATTAACACAAACCCATTAAATTTTATGAAAATCCTTTTAAAAATCACAAAGGAGTATTCTTATCTCTAAGCAATACATTCCCTAGGTCAATTATCCTAATGAACTAATATTGTGCTTCCACTCTCGCTACTTCACACAATATCTTAAATCATGCAATTAATGGCCAGTTAATTACAAGCATTAAGTTATAAGATAAAAGATTAATTCCAACAATCAAATCCAATCAATTAAATATAAATAATCATATGCAAATCAAAAGATTACATCTAAATCCTAGAAAAATAAATTTAGCTATTCATAATTAAAAAGAAAGAAACAATTAAATTAACAATAAACATAATAAACATAATAATAACTTATAATTAAATTCAAGAATAAAGTTTAGAGAAAACTTGTTTTGGGATACAATCTTTGATGAACTCAAGCTTCCAAAAACTCCTCATCTTGATCAAAATAAAAAATAAAACTAATCTACTATAAGAAAACATATAAAAATCTCTCTACATATTTTTTTATGGATTTTTTTTGATGCCATTTCCCTTTGCCAAGCATGGTATTTATAGACATGTTTGGTGGAAGAATTCAAGTTCCATTAAAATTCTTACATCAAAAATTCAACATTGATGGTTAGGTTGGCCACCAACCATTGAATTCCTTCATCAATATTCAAAAATGGTTAGGTTGGCTACCAACCATTGAATTTTGGCCACCAACCATTGAATTTATTTCTCATTGATTGAAAACTTGAATCATTGCTTGCATCTTTATTTTTACTGCATCATTTTGATCTGCAAAAATAAAATAAAAATACTTAAAATATGTTATAATTTATTTATAAATTGTAGAACTATTTATTTCTAAAAATAAGTAATAATATTATTGCATTCTCGAGAATTGAGCTAAAATTTAAGTTTAAACAATTAAAATAACTCTAAAAATATAGAGTTATCAGGTATGTAAACCCCATCAAATGTTAAGAAACCGCAAAACACTATATCAAATGATACAATCAAGAAAAATGATACAACAATAAAAAACAAATTCATTGTTATAACCTCTACATGTATAATTTTCTAAATAGATGAAAGACTGTATAAGAATGATTTGATATGGTACTTTAGGGTTTTTTAACATTTGGTGGGGTTTACATGTGTGACTAGGTAGTGATGTGAATGTTGAGTGTAAATATGATGTGGCACTTCGGCGTCTACGTTAGCAAAATTTGACTAGATTTTCAATGAGTATCATTTTCTAAAAGAAAAAATGAATTATTGGTACCAAAAAGAAAAAAATTAAAGATTTAATATCAATATGAAATATAGTGCAAAGTTTTTGGCATCAAAAATGCTATTTACCTTATGTGGATGCTGAATGTCAAGTTGATATTACGCTCCAATATCTACATCAGTAAAATTTTATCGGATTCTGAATAATACCATTATGTGAAAGAAAAATTAAAGTTTTAGTGCCAAAAAGCAAAAAAATTTAAAATTTAGCATCAATTCGAAACGCAGTGCAAAATTTTAGTGCCAAAAAAATTATTTGCCTAGTTTATCAACGATAGCCAACCATTAGATTTAAGAGGACCAGAAACATCGGGCCTCCTTTGGCAAAGAAAAATTCATCAATTTGATGTTTGTAATGTGTTTGGTAAAGGGATTGAAAAAGCGACACCTTTTTACCGGTAGTTTTGTCTTCCGCCAAAGGAAGCATTGAGTAGAGAAGCAATTTCCAGTTTAAATATGACCAAGATGTTAATGATGGGGATGAGCTTAACTCAAAAATAAGGGATGTGGAGATTAATAAATTGAGTTCTTTATATATATTAGATTTTTTCGTAACGTACTTTCTACATTGATCCCTGTATATATATTAGATTTTTTCGTAACGTACTTTCTACATTGATCCCCATTATTATTCATTACAATTCGTTAAAATATAAATATTTATTCTATACTTTTACTTTTTTCTTATTAGAGATATAATTAATAACTTATTTTTATTATTTAAGTATAAAATTATATATTTTTACATTAAGTGAAATTTGCAATTAAACGATATAAACTTTTAAAATAAACATCATTTTACCAAAATTTTATTGGTCAATTTTTAAGATTTTCATTGAGGAATATTTATATAACTTAATTATTAAGTTCATTTCAGTTGTTTAATCAAAATTAAGTTAAATTTTTATATGAAAAACCTAAGAACTTAACAAAAATATAATTATACAGAATAATTATTATTTATTTTTTTTTAATGTGCTTCACACGTTAACCCCATTATTACTCGTTATGACTTGTATTAAAAATATAATTTATTATATAAAATAAGAAAAATTTAAACTTTAATTCTTTATTTCATAAAATTGGTATTGATAAAACTTAAAAAATAATATTGAATGCATATAATAACAATTTAATGAATGGAATAAGATTGTATGATATTGATAAAAAAAACTTTTAAAAATTAATTGTAAGGTGGTAATTTTGTAGGAATTTTGTGCTATAATATAAAAAAAATACAATAAAAAGATTAAATTTTAAGTTGGGAAAAATCTATTTCGTTACTAACAGGTTAATTAAAAAGTTAATCCTAATTTTTCAAATATTCATAAACAAAAAAAATTGTATTTTAATATATACATAATATTGAAAGAAGATGCGTCAATGATATTTAAATAAATCGTTTCTTATAATTTTAAATAATATTTTTATATTCAATAATATATTAGAGAAAATGAAGTTAATGAATTGATAGGTACATTTTGTTATAATTTTCTAATTTATTTTGTTATTATTGTGTTGCCTAATTATTAACTATAGGTTCATTTTCATGTTAATACCTAATAGATTGTATGTTTTTATTAATTTTGATAAATTTGATCTTTTCGATATATTATAGCTTAATTTTTTTTATCCAAAAAATCAACGATAATTTTTCTAGTGTCTATAAGTACCATTGTTTAGTTATCAGTAAATAATTCAATCGGTTTCGTCAAATTGATTAAATAAAATCTCTTCATTTTTAATTTTTCTAGTCATTTTCTAGAATTTCCATTGTTAAAGGTATCACATATTAAAAATCGGTCAAAAAATTATTCAACTAAATTTTAGTTTTATCTGTAAATTGAACCAAACTGATCGGTGATTGTCTGTTGAACTAATTGGTCCAGTCTAATAATTCATTAATGGCCGAGCCGAAGCAGCAACTAGTTGGTCAAATATTAAACTTGATACTATTAGCATATAAATGTTTCGTATATAAATTTGTACATATCAAGTTAGCTATTTGTTTAATATGTGTAAATATTAACTATTTGCTGCTTCGGTTCCGCTATTAATCGTACAAATATTTCATTAATGGTCATTAATATCAAGTTTATATAAAAGGGATGGAAAAAAAAATATTGAGAAAAAAGAATTCTAAAAATTAAAAAGGTAAAAAATAATAAGAGGTGGTTGTGAAAAGAAAACTTTAAATAAAGAGAAATTGAAAAAAAAAAAAGAATAAAGAGAAAATGAAATGCGAAAAATATAATTTCTTAAAATTAAAAGTCTTCTATAAAATAAATAGAATATGAAAATGTGCTCACACTTAATTTTAATTTAACAGTAACTTTGACAATTGATTTCAATTTAAATATTACCTTCAATGCTTAAAAAAAAAATATATGAAAAATGCCCATGCAGCTATCGAATCTAATATACTGATAATTTAGGGGCCAATCGCTCATAGGATAAGTCAGAAAATTATATCTAATGACATTTTTTCCATGCTATTTGGGGAGGCCTAGTTAAGCTCCTCTAATCTTATCATTGAACTATTCATATGATAGAAGTATATCATTTAATGAAAATGAGAGTTGTAATTTTAATAAAATTTAATTAATAAAAAAGAATTAAATTACATTAATTGTATCAAAATATTGATAAATTATTATTATCAAAATAATAATTATTGGAATTGGTATAACAGCAACTGATATAAATCCGTGTGACAGCACAAAAGACTACATGAAAATTTCATGACAAAGCAAAACGATCATATTATTATTATTTTGTTGTACATACGATTTTTTATTTTTTTATGAAGAGAGAGAAAATAAAAAAAATACCAATTCAGGTTTTTTTTTTTTGCCCCGGTCTACGACCTTTTATTATTATTATTATTATTTTATCTACTTTATAATAATAGATTTATTTTTATTTTTTGTCCATTTTAAAATATAATATATTTTTTCTTTTAAAATTATAATTTATTTGTTAATTTTTTATTATATCCTTATTTATATTACATTATTATCAATCAATTATTATTAAATGTCGTATTTGAAAAATTATAACAAAGAAAATTATCTAATTTATTTATGAGTATTATAGAAAAAATATATTATTTTAATTATAAAAATTATTATTTTTTTCACTATGTATGAAATTAATGATAAATTTATTATTATAGGATGGAGTAATTTAATATCTTCCATCTGCTGCGAAGAGAGAGAGAGAGAGAGAAGCAGGCAATTGCAATGGCAAACCCATATTGCGCCAGCAATTACGAAACTGAAAACAAAAGCCTTGTTTTTTTTTTTTTTTTTTTTTTTTTTTATAATACGTCATTTGAACATTAAAGCGCATTTGGGATAAATTATATATATATATATATATAATTATAAAAATTTCAATTAAGTGTTATAATTTATAAAAAAAAAATTAATAAAATATTTTTAGCATGTTATTAATCGATAGTCTTATATAAATTACAAAAAGTCATTAAAAAATTACAAAATGATCCAAAATTTTAAAATTGTTACAATTAAATTATTTTCCTAAAATTTCAAAATTTTAAAATGGTAAATCTATATCATAAAATTTTATTTTATTCATACAAGAATCTTTAAAAAGTAAAAAAAAAAAATCAATAAGATTTGAATTTTGAATTTGTAATGTAATACAATTAAAATGGATATAACTATTGGTTCACTGGCTTTTCTATAGATAGTATATTTTAATATACGTATAAATGTAGACCAACGAGTTTTAATCCGGGTTATTTTATCTTGGATCGGATATTTTACTCAGGATAGGATCATGGATGGGCAAAGGAAAACCTGGGTTAAATTCTTGGATATTTTTGCAACAATATTTATATCAAATTCTTATACACTACTCAATCAATTGAAAATATCATTATACTCATATTCTTAATTACATAAAATTGGCCGTTATACATTGAAAAAAGAGAAACAAGGTGCATATATTAACCAATTAACTTGCTAAAAAAAAAACAAGGAAAGATATAAAATTAATGTAACTAGAAAATGACATTTGACTTCTCAAAAAATTCATCCAGATTTGGTACGTGCAGAAATTATCCAAATAGATCAATTTTACATGTATAATTTATTGATCATAAAATTTAATATTCATTTTTTATATTTAAAACAATATTATTTTATTGTTAAAATTAATAATTTCTTTCTTATTTTTAATTCAAAATTATTATTTTTGAAATAATGTCAAAATGAGCCTTGAAATATATAGCAAATGAGAATGGAGGATTATATATATATATATATATACACACACACGTAAGATACATGACTTCCAAACACAAAAAGGTAGGAAATTGGAATTTGATTTAGCTAGAAAAAAAACTAATTGTTACAGCACGTTGATGACGTTAATCATTTATTAATCTCTAAAAGAAAGAGAGTTTACAGTGTTTATATTTTGAAATCTAATCAGCCGCGAAAGAGAAAATGAAATCTTTCAACACCAGAAGCATTGACTTGAATTCGGAAGGCTCCTTCAGCTCCACAACATGGTAACCTCTATCTCTAAAATGAGTCGCAATTTGCACACATTTTGCCCCCAGCATTTTCACAAGCTCCTTCTGACGGTCAATCGTGGGGTCACCATAGCATCCAGTCACCAACACTTTCCATCTCACATATTTCTCCCAAACCTTGGACCCACCATTTGCTGTTGGATTGCAATACTCATGATCACGGTCAACCCCAATTGGCAAGGCTAGGTCCCACATTAGATCACTCACACTTAACGGTAAATGAAGGTCGTTCATTCATCTTAGCTCTGACTCAGTCCTCTGGGCTCCACCAATAAATGGGTGATGCAATATTAACCCTTTGATCTTCAACGGTTTCAGACTGTCTTCTTTTTCACTTACACGTAAACTTGCATTGTAAGCTATGTTAGCCCCTGCACTACTACCCATAACGAAACATTTATTCAAATCAGCATGTTCGCTCAACCAGTCCAGTTGGCTATTCTTGATCCAGTGAAATACCTCCACCGCATCATCATAGGCTGCAGGTAGTCGGTGCTCAGGTGCAAGACGGTAGTTAATGGAGACAACAACGGCAGGGATTTCAACGGCCATGTTTGAGCAAAAATCGTGAAAAACTGTGGAGGCTGCACTGCAATTGATGAACCCTCCGCCATGGAAATACAATATGAGAGGAAGTTTGGTGGTGAAAGTAGGATCATATATTATTATCCGCGGTAAAAAGAGGCGAACCCATGTTCTTTTTAGTTGGTTAATGGGTATATCTTGGGAGAGAACAGGGATAGAAGCTTCAAGATGATCAGGTGAGGGTGAGGAATCTGGAAATCTATTGGGATCTCGGATGATTGTGCCATCGGGGTTGGGGACTATCTGGAGATGTTGGTAGGGATCAATAGTGCAATTGGATGGTGAAGCTTGACCTGACATTGCTGGAAGCTTGGATCCAACCATCTAATGAATTTTTTGTTTAATATTGTGGATGGTCTTCAAAATGAAACATGGAAGGAAATGGCCAATTCGTGTTCAAATATCAACTTTTTTTTTTTTATATTTGTATTTTTGAAAATGACTACATAATTTAATAACAAAATTACAGCCTGTCATAAACTAAGAGCTTAGTCAAAGTCAATGAAATTAAAAAAAAAATTCACACTGGAATAAGATTATTGTATTAGCGAGTTTTGATTATATTTTTTTATTTAATTTATATTTTGAATTTTTAATTGAAATTTATATAAATATAATGATATAAAAAAATTAATGATATAACTCTATATAATTTTTACATAAATTTTTTAAATAATTAATTCAGCTTTATTGGTGTTACGGTATGGCATTAGTTAGAGATTTTGTCTTTTCTTCTTTTTTTTTTTCTTGGTAATAATAAACATTCGATAATGGTCAATATAGGTCTAATCGAATTAGTAAGGATTTTACCTTTAGAGTTAAAGGTCTCCGTTTCGAGACCTCTGAGATAAATTTTTCATAGAATAAAATTATGCTAAGTATGAGACCCTTCGTGACCCACCTATAAACCTCCCACCCCACTAACATTAACAACTAACATATATTAACTATATATCCAGCAAAATAAATAAATAAATAAACATTTATTAATGGTGCCTCAAGTCCAAACAAGGCTAAGTGTGGGACCTTCATGACCCACCTATAAACCCCCCACCCCACTAATACCAACTACTAACATATATTAACTATATCTCCAGCAAATAAGTAAATAAACATTTATTAATGGTGCCTCAAGTCCAAACAAGTATAACAATTAATTACATATAGCTAGCTTAAAGATAGTCAACTACCCAAAAAGGGTTTTTTTGACAGTGGACATTAAGCTTAAAAACACAGTTTAATGGCTTATAGAAAGTGAAATTTTACTGAAATAATCTTGACCATCTACCTCCTTTCCAAAGCCTTCATCATTCTCGGAAACCAAACCCATTGCTTGCTGTAATTGGGCAAAAAGGAGGGATAGACAGTAGATCAAGATTAAAGCTAGACCATGCACTAAAGAATTATACTGACAAAATTTTAAAAAAATCTATCTCAAAATGAATAATAAGCTATTTGGCGAAGAGAGATCTGAATTTAGAAGTTTCCATCAGAACTAGCCACCGGATATGGATTCGTAGAAAGCCACATCCTCCCTCTAATGGTCCAACCACCATCTAAGATTAGGTCTCTATGATGATGGTGATGAGAAGAAAGCCGGAATATAAAAGCCATTGAGATGGCACAAAATTTATGAAAACCACAATAACAGTAGAACAAAACCCATATAAAATGGGAGAAATAAAGGACCAAGACTCAGACAAATTGGTTTTATAGCAAAGAAAAAGAAAAAAATAAGATGAAAATGATAATCCCAACCGGAACTACCAAAGGTTTCTCTGGATAGAAATCCTAGGAAAAAGAAAGTCACAAAAGCTTCAAAGAGAAGGAGAAAAAAAGAATGAGTGATATTTTAGTATATTCATTATAACTGTTACACACCGGTCTAAAGCGATCACCTTGACGATAAGCTATAAATCACTTAATTGGGATCACGATCACCATTCAGATACCATATCTAATAAGGATTTCATTTTCATATCTAAATATAACACGAAGTCCAAACATAATTCTAATGAACTAAGTATGACTCTTCCTCTTATTTTAAAATTGATATTAAGAATTCAAATCACCTTATATTTTTGTATAAAGTGTGTTTTTCTCTACTATTGAGGTAATGTGACTCTTTTTTTCTCCAGAGATTCCAGTCCTCCAGATTAATCATTTTTTATTGACTTAAGAATTATAGTGATCTCTCAAACACATCGCCTAGATCTCTCTAACTTTCTGTCTTGTAGGTTCTTTAGATTGCCAACTTGTATACTCGAGAGTATCAATAACCTATCCTGCTTAGAGATTTTGTCCTTATGCTTACATGGCCCAATTAAAATGATGAACTAAATGAACAAGTTAAAGCAAAACCACTCGGCAGGGTATTATTTTTCTTAGGCGAATTGACAAAAAGGCAGCACCTGATGTTAGGCTCAAGCAAGATCACAAGGTGGGTTTAATCTTTATACGATTAAAGATTTTACTTCTAACTACTGGATAAGAATTTATTTATTTTTTTTTGGTGAAAAAAAAATAAGAATTTATTTTTTGTAATCAGTAATTTTTTTTAATTCACATGTTTACACTGACACATATAAATAAACTAAACTATTTTTTCCCCAGAAAGATAAAATTCACGCTTCGTCTAATAGTGGGATTATTATGACAAAGAAAATATACATTACCCATAATAATCATAATTATTGGCGGTAATAGTAGATATACAATCAGTGATGAAGCAAAAAAAAAATTTCAAGAAAGCCAAAAGAAAATAAAAAAGAAGACTTATAGATTATTTACTATAGACTTTTTTTTTTTTTTTCCTATTATCAGACTAAATGAACTCTTAAAATTTAAATGCAATAAAATAAAATTGATGGGCTAAAAATTCAGTTTAAAATTAGAATTTTAACACATAATTTAAAAAGAATAGTACAAATATTTTATAAATTATGATTTTTTTTTGAAGGAGGTCACACATAATAATATTTAAATTATTTATATTTATTAATATACTAGTAATACTAGTGAAGGTATTTTGGAACCAAAGGCCGCCATGCCCCCTTGGTCCCCCTTGTCTCCGCTGGCGTGTACGATGGTCAATGCAACTTTAACGCAGCTTGGTATCCTCATTGGAATGGAAAAGAAAACATAGAACGACAGAGACACTGTTATGCTTCTAATCAATGCCATATACCGACACACACACATAACATTAAGCAAACAATAATTGAGAAACTGAAATCAAAAGAAAATAATTGAGGATGACTAATTCTTACCATTGAGAGTGAATATATTGGATTATTCTTTATATTTAAAATCTTGACTGCAGAACCCAAAAATAATAAAAAAAAAATCATCAATGATTTTTTTTTTTTTGGTCGAAAATCATCAATGAAAATTAACAACAATCAAAATACAAGATATGCTATGAATTATATGACAAATAATTGAACGTAAAAGTCAAAAAAGTGAGTGTGATAATGTTAGAATATGCTAATGCGCTCTTTATATATGTCAAATTATTTACTATAAATAATTATATCAAAAAATAAAAATTTAATAAACTATTTATCTTTGAAAAATAAAGAATTAAATTGGTTTGACTCTCCGTATCTAGAGAGTAAAATATAATTCTTTATTTTAATTTTAATTAATACAATATAAATTTTTATACATTTACTTAAGATACTTTTAATACTATTTTTTCTATTTTGCACAAATTTAAAGAGTGAAAAATTAAAATAATTAATGCTTATGGTATAAATTAAAATAAAAAATAAAATATAAAGAATTTATCGAATTTAAATAAAATTTTTATATTTTTTATCAACTAGATACTGTATTAAATAAAATATATTTTTTAAAATAAATAGTACAATTGGAGATGCTTTTAGGATATTAAATATAGTTTGCAATCATGTTAGCTTAAACATTGAAGAGAGAGATTTTGTATCCTTTTAAAATTCAAATAAATGGCATTTTCTTTTTTGTTTTTATTCTTTCTAGCTAATGGGCGAGCCTTCTCCTTATTTTTTTTTTTTAACTTTTTTGTTTTTACAATTTAAAATTATTAAAATACTGATTAGATAATTAATAAATAATTATATTAATTAATATTATTTATTATTTATCAAATACTTATTAGTAAGGCATATATGGAATCTTCTTATATAGAGATAAGTTTATCTATGATAAAAACTAATAAATTAATTAATTAATTAAAAAATAGATAATAAAATTCAATTTTCAATGATAAAAAGGCATTTGTAATAAACAATAAAAATCAAATTCAAATGATAAAAAGTATTAAATAGAGAATTAGGTTTTATTGTAAATATTAATCGGCTTTCTTTTTTCTTACAAAATACTTATCAAATCTAAAACAATTAGATAAATATTCAGAGATTATACTATTATCTAATATATACTTAATTGGCTCATCTACTTTTTTTTTTTCTAAATTAATAATACAAAATTCAGTATTTATATATAAATATATATATATATATATATATATGCGCGTTTGTGTGTATATATATATAATTTTATTATATCTAAATTCTTTTGAGGCCTTGTGGGCCTGATCTGCACTGTGAGATCCGGTAGCCTATGCCTCTTTACTATTTCCACTCCGGTACATTTGATCAATATGAGAACAACACCAATTGAAAGAAAAACACTTTTTAAAAAATCAATATGAGATTAATTAGTGCAGTAATTTTATAATATTTTTTTATAATTTTAAAAATTTTGAGATGAATTATTATAGTTGAAGACGAAGTATATATTCAAAGCAGTATCAATATTTTTCTTTATATATATAAATATAATAATATATAGATAGTATAGATACATCTAAATTATAATATATATTTATATCTATTTTTTTTAATCATTATGCCTAAATATGATAATTTATGATTTAGATATAACTCATATACAGCTTAAATTATAAATTATTTTATCTAGGCATAATTTATTTATAATAAAATTAAAAAAATAGATAATAAAATTTAAATTTAAATTTAAATAATAAAAAGTATCAAGCAGAGAATTAGATTTGTTGTAAATATTATATTAAATCATATCATTTTTCATCCGTTCAAATATTGCCCCTATGCCTAATATAAATTATAGATAGATAGATTTGTTTTTCTGAATCTATACAAAACAAATAGACTTTTAAGCATAGATAAAAAAAAAATATCAAATACGATAAAACATAATAAATATTTATCATTTTTAATATTTAGTCCAACTAAAACATGTGAGTAATAAGATTGAAAAAATGGATAGTTCATAAATAAATTTGGTGCAATTGTATTTTATATTTTTTTTGAAGGTAATTCAAAAATAAATTTTTTATTAATTAAATTATAAAAATTTAATAAATAAGTCATTCATAAAATGAGATGATGGAAAAAAAAAAGATGAGACATAATAAAAAATATTTTTTGTCAAATATCTTTTATCCAGTCATATTAATGTATACAATTAAGTTAAATATTACATAAATTAAATTTATTCTGCCATATCTAATCCTACCATGTGAAATAAATGCAACGCTAGAGTACAGACAAAGACTTCTACAAGTCTGCCAATCCCATTTTTAATGCGTCCGTGTAAATAGCAATTTTTTAATTTTAATTATTTTAATAATTAAACTTGTTTTTTATTCAATCAGTAATTTTTTTTAACATTTTAGTATTTATGACATTGCTTATATTACTTATTTTATACGCTAAAATGAGTTAAATATATTTATTTCTCGTTACTTAATTTATTTTTTTCTTTTCTTTATTTCTTTTTTATACTTTATTGTATTTTTCAAACACTTTAATTTCTTTTTTTTTTTTAAATTTATTCGATAATTATGAAAAAAAGATATAAATTTATTTATTTAATTTATTTTTTAAAATTAGAGGGAAAAATAATAATTCATAAGTTTTAATTTATATTTTCATTTCTTAGAAAGCAGATATAAATTAAAAAATAACGACAAAAATTGAAGAAAGAAAAGAAAATGAAAATAAGGGAAAAATATAACATTTTAAAAAGAGGATATTAAAAAAAATTAATGTTAAAAATTAAGTATATAATTATTTTAACTTATAAAACCTGAAAGAAACAATATATGTTATATAAAAATTAACAAATTTGAATATTTAATTGAACAAAAAAAGTTTCCTTTCAAAAAAAATTGATCAAACACCAAAATTGTAAAAATTAAAAAGTTTGAATAGCATTGATGCAATTTTTCAATATCAAAAGAAATTCAGGGATATTTTTTAAATTTTAATCTCTTTTCTAATAATAAAATATTAAAAAAAAAAAAAAAAACATTGGTGATTCTACTTCGAATGCAAGGCCCTTGCAGTATCATCTTGGAAATAGACCGTGAGATACTTATAAAATTAAATAATTTAGTTAATGCAAAATTACAAAAAAAAATGTAAGATCGCGAAAACTGATTAATTTTGGTTATTCCAACATAATAATCATATCATTATTGCCCCTTAAAAACTTGATGATCAAGCAAAAGAAAGTTGCAGAAGCCAAAAAGTAGTTGCAGTGGTGGTTTTTCTTTTCAAATTTATAACAGACAAACTGACTTGGACTTGTGATGTAGAATAACTTTACAGATATAAACTTAAATATAAGTATAAAAAAAATAAGAGTTCCTCAATATTATTTATTTATTTATAGGTAAGATCAGTAAATTAAAGCTTTGATCCAAAATATAATTGCTTTATTTTTTACACTAATTGAACATGAAATCTTTCACAACTCGAAAAAGTGAGTCTGCTTTAGACAAATCAGACACCTCCATGTTATGATAACCCTCACCGAAGTGGCCAAAAATCCCCACCCCCTTGTTCTCTAAAAACTTGGTTAATCCCACCTGACGGTCAATCACCGGGTCACCATAAACACCTGTGATCAAGACCCGTATACCTAATGTCCGAATAATTTCACTCATCTTTAACCTATACTCATCTATTGGATTACTATACTTGTGATCCCTATCTGCACCCTCTGGCAATGACAATTTCCACATCAGATCATTTCCAGCCAGAGGCACCATCGACTCATTCACCATTTTCAGCTTCGATTCAGTTCTCTCTAACCCACTAAAATATGGATGGTGCAGAATCAAGCCTTTGATATTCAAGGGTTTCAATTTTTGCATTTGCTCATCCTCGAACGCAATTAACCCTGCATGGTATGCTATATTACCACCAGCACTAGTGCCCATGAGAAAACAATTGGATAAATCAATAAATTGGGTCAACCAATTTTCTTGGCTGCTTTTGATAAAGTGCAATGCTTCAATAGCATCAAGTTGTGCAGTCATAATTAAGCAAAAATCATGTACTTCTTTTGAAGCTGGACTCATGAAAACAAAAGCACCACCATGATGATAAACTATTAGAGGAAACTTGTTGCAGCTGTTAGAGGTGTGAAACACAAATGGATTTATAAGTGGGCAGATGTTAGAACTCATTTTTTAAACAAAACCAATTGGCTTGTGCTAAATCCAACACCTATTTACTTATAAACCCTTTACATATTTTTATATTTTTCTAATGTGGAATTTCTTCCCACATTAACTCTTCATTCCATTTTTTTTCTTTTGATTTAACACTTCCTTCTCAAGTGACAACTGGGTAATTTGTATCGGGTTAGGCTCAGTTAACACTTAATAGCATACAGTAGTCTCATCTCGAGCCACCTGAGAACATCGCCTACATGCTAGAGATCGATACTGCTCTGATACCATGTGAAAATTCACGGACCCAAACACAGGTGGATTTATAAGTGGGCAGATATTGGAACTCATTTTTGCACAAAATCAATTGGCTTGTGCTAAGTTCAACACCTACTTACTTATAAACCCTTTACATATTTTTATATTTTTCCAATGTGAGATTTCTTACCACATTAACTCTTCATTTCATTTTTTTTCTTTTGATTTATCAAGAGGAAGATTCAAGTACTCTCCTTGGAAGATATATTCGAAGCCAAGTTTGTTTAGTGGAGTTAATAACTATGTCCTTGCTGAGGACCGGGGAATTGAAGGTGTTGGGATATGGTGAGGCAGGTACGTTTGGAAGTTCTACTAAACAAGTATGGGTGCCATCTGGATTAGCAACAATCAATGGTTGATATTGATGATCAGAAGAAGCTGGAATGGGTGTGGTTTTGCATTGAGCCATGTTTAATAAAGGTTAACTATTAATGGAGTAATAATTTATAGGATCGGAGTGAAGATGTTCTTCTAATGGTATGGCTTGTGGTATTTTTATTTGGGTACGATTGAGCCTAATAACTCAAACTTTTGTTATTGTGTGCATATTTTAATTTAACGAAATAATAATGCATAGAGTGGATGTCTTTTCATTGAATATGTGTTCAAGATGGGATGATGTTGAAACTTTTGAAGCAAAGAGGAAACACTCATATTATCATTTTGCAAATTGATTTGTGTCGTGTACTATAGTTCCAATACAAGAAACAAAGGATGTTGCCATCAGCAATGAAGAAGGGAGGGAGATGGTCCCTTAACTTTCAAAATGTAATTTTTTTTTTGTGCGTATATTAAATTATCGCTATATTTTATGTTTGACTATGCATTCTTTTTATATTTAAAAGGCGTAATGATCTAAAATACCCTGAACTTTGGTCAATTTATCATATCTATCCTGACCTTTAAAGCTTATCAAATATATACCTGACCTTTTCGTTGTCTACCAAATATACCAAGACTTCATAAGTCACGTGCTTCTCCTGACCTGGCGCGCAGACATGGCAAGTAAATGTGTCCACCTGGACAAAACACAGCATCAACTCCATATTGTGAAATAAACACACTTTTTAAAAGCAAAATTAAAGGAAAAAAAATCAAAAAACGTAAAAGGGCTAGGGTTTGTGTAATAGATCCAACACATAGACAACAATTGAAGATGGAATCAAGAAGAACATCAACATCAGAGCAAGGAAACAATGAATTTCTTGTTGGAATAGAGAGATGCTTTTGCGATTATGGAAGACCAGCTCGACTTCGGGTATCACGAACGGGAGCTAACCCTTACCAAAGGTTTTGGGGCTGTTCCTTTAATAATGTAAGCTATTAAAAAGATTTTCTAAGCTATAAAATGAAAATGTAGGTCATTAAGCGTATTTGACGTTTGGGTGATAATGATTGTACAGGGTAATTGTGATTTCTTCAGATGGCATGACGATTGGGTGAACGGAAGGACACTGTTGGTGTTGGCTGAACTGAGGCGACTGAATGTCAATTTGGAGAGGGTGGACTCTGATGTCAGTAATGATCGATTAGGGGAGTTGGTAAGAGAAAATGCAACTCTAAATGAAAGACTGAAGAAAGCCAATGAGGCATTATCATCATTGCTAATGACTAAGATTGATGAAGTGGAAAAATTGCAGGGCAGCTTGAGTTTCTATAAGGTTGGGTTTTATGCAACAATTGGTATCCTCATATATAAGATGTGTGCTTAAACCGGTGGCATTTGTCATGTGGCTTGTTTTTTAGTAATATGATGAAGGGGTAAAAGATGGAACATTGAAGTTAGAATGTAAGAGGCATGCTTCTTGTTAGTTAGGCATTAGTTTAGTTATTTGTTGTTTTTAAGTCAGGCAGTAGTTATTTTTTGTTTGTAATTGTAGTAGTTAATATGGAGGAAAGTAGAAGACCCTTTCATGTACTGCAAGCTGTAAGCTATGTGAATTAAATTTGGACCATTTTGGCACATATTATGCCTTGTAAGATTTGAATATATATTTATTTATGTTAGGTGAATTGCATAAGTGGGGATAAAAACGAATATGTCCATGTGATGTATAAAAGATACAATAAAGTCAAATTAAAAAATAAAGAGACAGGAGATAAAGACATGATGGACCACATTGGGTATAAATAAAGTATTCATAAGGCAATGAAAAAGCATTAACCCTGTACAAAATCAACTCACTCTAATAATACTATTTTAAGCAACAGACACATACTATCATCATATTGTCAACAAAAGTAGCAGTTTATACTGCATCAATCCAAAAGTAGCAAATTATAGAATTACAAAGTTTGACAATCCGAAAGAAGCAGTTAATACTGCATACACAACTACACAACCCTAAGAAATAATCATGGCTGCATTATCATCATGATGACCTTCATGAAGCATCAATTGGGTATTTGCAGTGGTATGTGTTTTTGATAGTGAGGGTTGAATTGTGGCTGCAATGGTTTGTGATGAAGGCTGGGACATCCTCTGCTTATATTTTCCCTTAGCTGCTGTTGACCTGTGGCTTTGATTGATTATAGAAATTCCACGTCCTTTGCCAAAGTGTTGTCCGCTTTGAGTGGAGGACTTTTTTGACCTCAATTGTGAAGAAATTGTTGGCCTCTTACTGGAATGTGAAGCTGTGGCTGTTGTTTATGAAGAACCACTAACACATCTAATCGTTCGTTCCCCTGGCATCCTTAAATACATATTGCCAGTATCTGTTGATATGTGCATGCCATAACCTTTCCTAGCTTGATATTTCTCCCTTGCTATTGTATGATTGTTAGATGTAGGTCTTCCAGCATCATTTGTCCTTGAACTAGGTTATGTTTGACTGATATTTGTGTTTGCAATAACAGAATCTCCACTCTGTGATGTGAATCTAGATCTCTTCATACTTTTCTATCAAATATCAATAACATAGCAATTCATCAAACCACATAGCATATTTAATTTAAATCACTATAATAAGGAAAAAGTAAGTACCTTATTTGTAGAAGGACCAACTTGTGATTGATTAATATCACTTTCCACAACCTGTGATGGGCATGCTCTTATCTTCTTAAGTCTCTGTCAATATAAATAAAATTCTAGGATCAATATTCAACATAAATATAGTTTCATAAAACTATAATGAATAATACCTTTTTAGGTTGAACTTCTCTTGGTGGCAGTGGATTATCTTTCATATGGCATCCTCTTTTGTTGTGTCCATATTCATAGCATATTTGACACTGCATTCTTATTCCATGCCTTCATAATTTGTTAGGATCTATAGGTTTTTCATCTGGTGCCTTTTTTTTATTATTTTTTTTTTGGTCTCCCTGGTATTTTCTTGAAAGGTGGGGGATGGACTGGAGCTTCTGTGATTGATGCCCACATCTTCTGACCATTAATTGGTTCTAGTGCATACTGATAACCCTGCAGGTATTTGTCCTTTTTATAACACTCATCTACATAATCATCAACATCTTATCTTAACCAATGAATACATGAAATTGCATGTATACATGGAAGTCCAGTAATTTGCCAATATCTGCATGTACATGTCTTGTCTGGCAATGAAACAACAAACTGATCATCATATAACTTCACTTGAAATTTATTCTTCAATGCTGGCTTTGGTATGCAAAATCTACTATCCCACTTTAGTCTCTCTATCTTCTTTCTAATTCTAGGGCAAAGCTGATCCTCACTGTCCTTCATCATGTCTGTCTTTACCATTTGTCTTTCCATTAAGGCACCTCTTATCTCTTCTAACATGTCAATAATATGCATCATCCTTGCTTTGCATATCCACCCATTAAATGTCTTTATAATGTTGTTGTCGACATTGTCACATTTTGGAACAATGGATATAAATGCTTTGCAGAAAACTCTAGGATTCTTTGCCAAAAATCCTTATTCAGCTTTAGGGTCAGTATCTCTTAATTCCTTAAGTTGTGCTTGAAATTGTTGCTCATTAGTGGAATACACAACCTTCCAGAATAGGTCCTTCAGTTCACTCCCATTGTGAACTTTCTTCCAATTAGCATAAATATGGCGCACACAATTCCTAATTTCACTATGTGGCGCCATCTCATTTAATACTTTCACCAAACCCTACGTATATTAGAAATTTATGTTAGAACAATATAAAGAAATGTTACAATGCATACATTATAGTATAAACTAAAAAAAATAAGTTGACTTATACCTTTTGCTGGTCACTTATGAAAGTCCACCCAAGCCCAGAATTAATGTTCAAGTCGCTAAAAAGTCTGGTTAGGAACCATCTCCAACTATTTTCATTTTCAGCCAACACAATTGCCCAAGAAATTGGGAACATTTGGTTGTTCCCATCACGACCAATAGCACTTAAAATGGCACCCCCTAGTATTGTCTTCAGAAATGCACCATCTAATGATATAACAGGCCTACAGCCCTTTAAAAACCCTTTTCTTAAGCCACTCAACCCTATATACAGACCTTGAAATACTGATTTGTTTCCATTCAATTTGCATTCAAGGTCAAAAAACCCTTCCTTATCAACTCTTTTAAGTTCATGAACATAAGATCTCAGTTTAGCATAATGAGCCTCAACTAATCCTCTAAGCTTCTCCAATGCTAATTTCTTAGCCCTGTAGCATGACACTGTTGAAACCTTCAACATATATTTTTCCATCATGTCAGCTTCCATTTCAGCAACAGTATATGTAGGTTTCTTCCTAAACTCATTTAGAAACTCTTCAGCCAGCCACTTGGTAGTGGCCATCCTATTTTTTTGACGAAATGGACATTTATGATCTGGTGTAATAGTTTTAACTATAAAGGTCTTTTCACTAGGTATCATTGATCCATATACCCTCCATTTGCATCCCCTACACCTAACTTCCATCTTATTATCACCTGTCCTTTTCCACCAAAGAGGATATCCATTTGAAATTGAATAATTCTGAACTGCTAATCTAAATTGTTTTGTGTTTGTGAATCTCATGCCTACAACAAATTTTAGTCCTTTATGATTGCATTTAGGGTTGTACACTATCTTTTTCTCTCTTTTCTTTTTCCTACACTCCATGTCATTTTCATCACTTGAAACTGGAGTTTCAACTTCAGAATCACTATCTAGGTACTCAGAATTATACCCACTGCTATCACTCTTATTGCCATCATTCCGAGCACTACTACCAGCCTCCATATTGCTACTGCCATGTGTAAATTGCTCTTTATCTAACCCTAATCCAATTCCATTGTCAACTATTGCATCCTTAAAAGACTTCAAATTATGCTTAGCAATTACATTTTTTTCATCTGCATCAGAGTTAGTAACATCAGATGACAGGCTATCCTCCTCCTCAGCTTCCTCATTTCCAGGAAGATAGTCTTCATCCTCACTTTCTGATTCATTTGCACATTCACTCAGCACTGGTTGAACCTTTTCTACACGTTCACTTCCATTTTCAGCTTCATTTCCATTTATCCTTGTTTCTTCTTGTTCATCTTCATTACACACAACATTTTCAGGTGCATATTTTGAAATAATCTCAGGTCTAATTTGGACAGCTTCAACATACACCTTTAAAAACCCATAATCTAGCCCTTCTGCAAACATCTTCCTGCATTCTTCTTCAGTTTCAACGAAAACTAAACCTAAATGTTTCCCTATTGGATTCCATCTATATGGTGGCCAATAAGCTATACTAAGGAAATGACTATAACCTAAACCTTTTACTATCTTCTCTATAGAATCCATAGTCATTGAGGTCACTTCACTTAAAGTGTGACTCTTTCCACCTATGTAATTGACCACTGGGTTACTGACCAATGTTCCACCATGCCAAAACTCAACACATGTATTGCCATTTCAAAACACAAATGGGAACATTAGATTACAAACAACATTTTAATTTTTATAAACACTGAATAAGTTTGAAAAACCAAATCCCTAAAAAAAAGTGGCAATATGATATTTCTATATATAAAAAGATTCCCAACATGCTCTGCACTAACTATTGGCACATGATTAAATAATACATACCTCTTTTGTCGTTTTTTTTTAGGAGCCATTGCTTCAGGAACCACAACTGATAAATAACATATTCAATGTATAGCAATATTGGATGGGGTAAATAACAAAGAACGAGCAGCATCAAGGGACCACAACCATCGCTTTTAGGGCCCAGATCATCTTCTCATAGAGCAAAGGAATAGAATGGGGTAAAACCCTAAGGCAATATGATAGGGTGATTAGAGAAACGGCAACATTTCTCTATCTTTTATTTTTTTTTTATAATTAAAACTTATTTTATTTAAATTTAATTCCTTCATGCATGCCACATTAGCACCTACAAAAGGGTGACTTGCCACGTTTACGCGCCAGGTCAGGAGAAGCACCTGACTTATGGAGCCATGGTATATTTGGTAGACAACGAAAAGGTCAGGTATATATTTGATAAGCTTTAAAGGTTAGGGTAGAAATGATAAAATGGCAAAAGGTCAGGGTATTTTAGATCATTATGCCTATTTAAAATGATAATATATATATATATATATATATATAGTGTATTAACATCAAATTTTTCATATTGATGCTAGGTTATATTTAATTCGTGAAATGGAATATATAAGAAATATAATAACTATCTATAAAGAATAGAATAGATTAAAAATATAATAATTATTACAATTCTATAATATGATTTATAGTATAAAATAATTATTATATTTTATATAAATGATCATAATATCTTTATAAATTAATTTTATAATTAATATTAAAGCTAAATATAATTTTATCAAATTCTATTTAAGAAGTAATTTAAATGGGTAAAATTTTTATTTGGCTTAAAATTTAAAAAAAATTAAAAAATATATGTTTTAAATTAATTATCTAAATTAATTTCTTGTTCTGTTTATATATAGAATTTGGATTTGTTAATATTTTTTTAAGAATGAGATGGAAATACTCTATTTCATAATTTAAAAAATAATAATTTTTTAATTTTTATAAAATTCATATTTTATAAAAATTATGTAATTACTATTTTATGAAATTAGTATTTTTTATATAATAACTACTCCATTTTTAGTTAATTTTATGAACCAATCGTAACTACAAGATCACTCTCACCGTTAACTGCAATCATCACATGGATTTGCAATTAAAGAAAATTCAGACGCGACTTCTTATACCTCTGTTTGCTTTATTATTGGCTTATATGAAACCAATCAAATTTTTCAAAATCATATTGGGCTCATCTTTCTGTATGAGCCCAATAATATAGGCCCAGTTACCCTTTAAATCTCAGTACATTTGTATGATCTGAGTTTGGGCTCTGTCCTAAATTGGTCATATTTTCTTGAAATATGTATGAATTTGAAAATTTTATTGATTTATAATTTTATATAACAAATTATTGATAATTTGGCTTTCTGTGATAAACGACCGAAATAAACCACCGGTCGTTTTTAGAGGTAGGACGAATCCTAAAAAATTAACATATGAAATATATTAATGGATGTTCTAATAAAAATAAAAATAAAACTATAAAGATAAAATTTTTTATAAAAATAATACTCTATTTTTATCGTTATCTCTATGGTATAAAATCTATTTCAATTATAATTATTATTTCTCATATGTTCTCTCTTATTTTTTTTATTTTACAACAGAGATATGTATTTAATAGTTTGCCTTTTAATTAATTTTACATGCAAAATTACCATTTAACGGATAGACAAATCTTTCAAATTTAACCTATTATTTTTGTGTCATTAATTTAACAGAAGATATCTAATGATTTAAAATAAAGCCACACGGTCATCGTTTTTAGAGGTAAATCTGGTAAGACAAAAATCTTAAAATTTTATGAAAAATTGTGTTATGCTTCACACCTAATTTTAAAATTTTATAATATGATTAGATAAAAAAATTTTCTTCCCATTTCATCCACTCCCTTCCCTTTTATGATCAACTGGACTTAGAAAATCATTTTGGTAAAAGTTAAAACATACTATCATCATGCCTTAAAGAACTTGCACTCATTTTTCTTTTTAGGTTTTATGACAACAAGATGTTGAAACAATAATGTTTTAGCATTATTTTTTATTTAAAATATAATAATGATATGTCCTAAGTTCAAAAATGAAATTTCATTTTTTAAAATAAAGATATTTATATAAATATACACGTGTGTATATCGATATGTAAAAAATTAAGATTACATTTTTAAATAAAAAAGTCTATCAAGATATTATGAAAAAAATAATTTAAATAAAAAAAATTTCATATATATGCATTCAAATTTATTAATCTTTTAAAATTTTTGAACCACAGAAATATAGATTTCTAATATCTCTATTTAATCTACGCAAATAAACAAATTACTTAGCTTTTTTGAGAAAAGCAAACATATAAATATATTTTTTTTCAAACTTCATTTCCGTATTATCTATGTTATCTTTAACATTTGTCAACAATAACCATTTATTTGTTTTTCTATTTAATACTGATTATTTTGCACTTGAATGAATTATGTCCAACGTATTAAGATATAAGATTTGTAAATATTTATATGTCTTTGTAAAATATCAGACAGAATAGCTAATGAAAATTAGAGAAAACAAGTTGTATTTTCTGTGTGTTTAATATACAAGAAGGAATACATATATATAAAGTTATCTGGCACATTTAGAGGCGTGATTAGTGGCTGCTCTTGACTATAATGGAAGCTGCACATGGGACAATTTGAATTATATACAGACTGCACATGTTGAATAGATTGAATTCTAGATTTCTTTTGGATACTTTGATTTTCATTAACAACTCCCCTCAAACTCATGGTGGAATAGTGGATGCCATCTTGAGTTTGTGCAAAAGATCTTGAAAATGAGTAGGCAGATAAGTTTTAGTGAAGATATCAGCAATTTGATGAGCGAATGAGACAGATTGTAGACAAATGGTGCCTTGAAGGACATGATGGCGAACAAAATGACAATCAATCTCAATATGTTTTGTTCGCTCATGAAACACATCATTATGTGAGATTTGGATTGCACTTCTATTGTCACAATGAAGTATAGTGGCAGAAGAATGGGTGATACCCATATCTGCTAACAACCAGCGTAACCATAATAATTCTGATGTAGTGTCAACAAGTGCACGATATTCCGATTCTGTAATAGAGCGGGCAACAACAGTTTGTTTCTTGCTTAGCTAAGAAATAAGAGAATCTCCTAAAAAGAAACAATAACTAGTGGTAGAACGACGATCAGTTGGATCACCAGCCCAATCTGCATCAGAATAACCAGATAATTCTAAAGATGTATGAGCAGAAAAATGTAAACCATGAAAAAGTGTTCCCTTAATATAATGAAGGATTCTTAAGACTGCTGCATAGTGGGATGAGCGTGGTGCAGACATGAATTGACTAACTAGATGAACAACATATGAGATATCTGGCCGAGTAACTATAAGATAAACAAGACTTCTAACTAGTTGGCGGTACAAGGTAGGATCATTAAGAAGAGTGCCATCCAGAGGGGTAAGCTTACAGTTGAGCTCTAAAGGGGTAGATACTGTTTTTCCATTAGTAATACCAGCCCTAGAAAGCAAATCAGAGGCATATTTTGCTTGAGACAAGTAGTACCCTTGAGAAGTGTGAGAAACTTCAAGGCCCAAAAAATAGCTGAGAGTTCTAAGATTCTTCATTTCAAAATGTTGGCTGAGATGTGTTTGAACTTCAAAAATACCTATTGTATCACTGCCTGTAATGATCATATCATCAACATAAAGTAACAGAAGTACAATTCCACGACTAGTATGTCGAACAAAGAGTGCTAAGTCATATTTGCAGGAGACAAAGCCAAATTTAGTAAGAGTGAAACTAAACTTGGCAAACCATGCCCTAGGATCTTGTTTCAAACGGTATAGAGCCTTTTTCAGTTTGCAAAACTTATGAGGAGAGTGGTAACCAGGAGGAGGTTTCATATAAACTTTTTCAGATAGATCACCATTAAGAAAAACATTTTTGACATCCATCTGAAATAGTTTCCACTTGTGGACTGCTACTATGGCTAAAAGACTACGGACGGAAGTCAAGCGAGCAACTGGAGCAAATGTTTCTTCATAGTCTATGCCATATTCCTAAGTATATCCTTTGGCTACTAAACGAGCCTTGTAATATTCAACAAATCCATCTGAGCGTGTTTTGATTTTGTAAATCCATTTACAGCCAATAGGGATCTTGTTAGGAGGGAGATCAACTAATTCCCAAGTGTGAGTTTTCTCCAATGCTTGAATTTCTTCAGTCATAGCTTGCTGTCATAGAGGGTTAGTGCTGGCTTCACGATAAGAGTGAGGTTCGTGAAGTGTAGCAATAGCAGAATAACAGTGAAAATCTCAAAGGTGAGAAGGTGTTTCTCTTACCCTGGTTGATCGATGGAGATTGACTTCAGAGGCAAGGTCAGGTTCAGGAGCAGGTGCAGGATCAATAGTTGGAGCAGGTACATTCTTTTCATACGGGACTAATTGTGGAGGAGCAGAATCAATATCAGAAGGCAGCTCTGTATCATGAATAGGATAAAACTCATTGGATAGATTAGTAAAAACATGATTTGTGTCAGAGTCATGGAATTTAGAAACAGTGGAAAACATAGTATTTTCCTAGAAGACCACATATCAAGATATGCGCAATTTGTTAGAGATGGGATCCCAACATCGATATCCTTTATGTTCTATGCCATATCCCATAAAACAACAAAGACGAGCACGAGGTTATAGTTTAGTGTATTCATGAGGTTGGAGTAAAACAATGCAAACACATCCAAAGATTTTTAATGAATGATAGTCAGGAATCTTACCATAGAGTCGCTTAAAAGGAGAAATATTTTTAAGAACATGAGTGGGGAGACGATTAATTGTGTAAACAGCAGTTAAAACTGCTTCTCCCCAAAATTTTTCAGGACATCTGGATGACAAAAGTAGAGCTCTTACAGAATCTAAGATGTGACGATGTTTGTGTTTGGCTCTGCCATTTTGTTGAGAGGTATGAGGGCAGGATCTTTGAACTAAAGTTCCTTGGTCATGAAAGAACTTCAAAAGACTTGACTCTTTGTATTCCATAGCATTGTCAGTTTGAAAATTTTTAATAGGACGTGAGAACTGTGTGTGAACCATTTTCGCAAAATGAATGTAGATTTGAGGAAGTTCAGATCTATACTTCATACAAAAGAGCCAAGTAAAACGTGAGTAATCATCAATGAAAATAACAAAATAGCGATTGCCACTAACTGTTGGAACTGGAGAGGGTCCCCAAATATCATAATGAACAAGTCCAAAAGGAGTATCATAAATAGAATCATTATTATTAAATGATAACGCAGGTTGTTTTGCAAGTTGACAATGAGTACATTGAAGTTCTACAACTTTTATATTTCCTAAAGTATCATTTGAAATTAAGGGACGAAGTTTACTAAAAGAGGCATGATTGAGTCGTAAATGCCACTGAAACAAAGGAGACAAACTACTTGTGGCAGACAGAGCATTGTGAGGTATTTGAAGAGATTGAAGTTCAAATAGTCTCCCAATTTTGATTCCACTTCCTATAATTTGTCTCGTCTTCAGGTCCTGTACCCGACAACCATTAGAATCAAAATGCACAGTTAATCCTAATTCACATATTTGACCAACAGAGAGAAGATTAACAGCTAAGGAAGGCACAAAATATGTATCAGGTACAGTAAGAATAGATGTAGAAATAGTTCCAACATGACTGATGCCCATTTTATTTCCATCAGCGGTGTGAACAGGGGTTAAAAAGTTATTTTGGGTTTTAGATTGAAAAATGTTTGGATCAGAGGTCATATGATTGCTACATGTAGAGTCAATTAACCATTAATTTTTACCTGAGTAGACAGATATGGCACTAGAAGATGAGGCACTGAAAGACATAACCTTTTTGAATATGGATTCAAGGTCAGAGAGAGTGAAGGAGGCAGAGGAGTTGTCAGAGACAGCAGCATTGGCACTGGAGGACCTAGTGTCTGAGCTAATTTTATACTTGGGAAGATTGTCTCTTGGTTTTGCTGGACGAGTAAGACAGTTGCTTTTGACATGTCCTAGTTTGTGGCAGTATCTGCACTCAATAGTTGGACAGTTAGAGAATGAGTGACCAGGTCGATTGCAATTCTTATAGTGTTGTAGTGAATGAGTCGATGATAGCCTATGAGTAACCAGAGCCTGATCAAAGGAAGCCGGTTTGCTAATTTGCAAACGAGTTTCTTCGAAAATTAATTTTTTGACAGCCGTTTCTAGTGTTGGAAGAGGATCTCTATGCAACAGAGATACACGAACAGGTTCATATTCAGATCGAAGAGCCATGAGAAATTGGATCAGATGGAGTTGATCTGCAGTAATTTTGGCTTGGGAGAGCTTATTCCAGACAGGTTGTATTTGACTCAGAAAATCATTGACAGTTTGTCCAACTTCTTGCTTCATATTATTCTGAGTATTCCATAACTGATAATGATGAGCCAGACTAGAAATTGTATACCTGTTGCTAAGAAAATCCCAAATTTCTTTGGTAGTATCAAATTGATCAAATTGAATGTGAATACTTGGAACAGATGTGTTACAAAACCAAGTAATAATCTGATGATTTTTACTTTCCTAGTCATCAACACAATCATTGTACTTTATTTCAGTTTCATCTTGAAGATGAACAAGTTTGGGAGTTCCACCAGTGACAATCCTCTAGTATTTGATTTCAACAAGATAGCTTTTCATACTACTTGCCCAAAGGTTATAATTAGTGCCATTTAAAATTGTCACAATAGGTTGAGCAGCATTAATTTTCTCCATAATTTTATTATAGAGAAAGAATTTCACAAATCTGACAGCAAAAATGAAATCAGGAGGTCGAAAAACCTTAGAAACCGGTTCTTGATGTCTGAAGACCGGTATAGAAGTGGTTGAACCGGCGAGTCAAAGATAAAGTCAACTAGTTTGATTGAACCGAACCGGATGACACGTGGCGGATACTGATTGGTTGGTATATGATGACAAGCGCTGATGTGGAATGCTGACGTGGAACGCTGACATGGCAGACACGTGGAACACTGACGTGGCAGAAACAGGGCTATTTGCTGACGTGGCTAATGACGTGGATGGGACACGTGGATGATGACGTGTCAACTAATGACTGGATAAGTTTACTGACGTGGCAGACACGTGGACGTCGATGTGACCGACGTGGTGGGCAGGTGGATGATGACGTGTCCCTGCTGATTGGACAACGGCAGATGACGTGTCGATGACGTGGATCAATGGGATGTTGACACGTGTTGGAGTGTTGACGTGTCTCGTCTTCTACCTCTAGTGCGCGTGATAGCACGTGTACTTTTAGGCAGCTTCTTCAGGCATTTTCTGGAGTTTCGGTTGGTCTTGTTTTGAAACTTATGATGTGATCTTTCTAATGGTATGCTTTTTTTGAATTATCAACGTGTTGCATGTAATTGAATGAACAGTAATTTATTTTACAGATTAAAAACAAAAGGCAAAAAACCGAGAATAGTTAGGCTCTGATACCATGTAAAATATTAGACAGAATAACTAATGAAAATTAGAGAAAATAATTTGTATTTTTTGTGTGTTTAATATACAAGAATGAATACATATATATAGAGTTATCTGGCACATTTAGAAGCGTGATTAGTGGGCTGCTTTTGACTATAATGGAAGCTGCACATGGGACGGTTTGAATTATATACAGGCTGCACATATTGGATAAATTGAATTCTAGATTTCTTCTGGATATTTTGACTTTCATTAACAGTCTTAATACAATAGTTATATTTAAATTAACTGTAATTTCGAATTATTTGTCTAAGTATTAGACAAATAATTTTGATATGTCTTAATACAATAAACAATTATTATAGATATTTTTATAGTATATAAATATTATAAAAATAATAATTAATATCATATATGTAGAATGTATTTATTATTTATCTTTTTCATTTAAAATATATAAAATATTAAATACTGCTACAAATTGCGGTTAAACCCGCCAGTATATTCTAAGAAAGAAGATTAAAGGAAGAAAGCAAATGGCGATGAAATTGGAAGCGTGAGACCATGAGAACTTTACATATATGGGCCCTCTCTGTTGGCCCATCCCAGTTCGTGAGTTCCACTTCAAACAGTGGGGCTAGCCCGCAGTATAAAATTGTTCTTTGTCAATGATGTCTGGTAGCAAAAGTGGGCTTGAGTTTTGTTCTTCTAAAATCTTCAATGCTGTCAAATTTATCTGAAGAAAGAAAATCCAGGGTCTGGAAGTTCTGACTTTGAACCCCAGTCTAGCCAAATTAAAATATATATATATATATATATATAAAAACTTCAATTTTGCTAGATTAAAAATGTTAGTTTATTAGCACACAAATTAAAAAATGTAGGTTTAGTACACAAGAAGCGAAAAAGTTCAAGATTTTAAAATGATTTTTTTTCTATATATATATATATATATATATATACATATTGTTGTGGTGTCCCTCCCACATGGAGGGACCCACATGTATATGAAAAAAAGAAAAGAAAAGAGAAGGTGAGCACCGACTTATCAAAATTAGGTATCTAATCCGTTGAAATATTACCCCTTACAATAGCACACATAGTATTTGCATAAATTGCAAGAAAAGAAAAAGAGAGAGAGGTTTTTTAGAGTTTTAGGAAATAATTCCTAAAAAGATGAGTGATAAAATAATGAGAAAAATATTTTGGGGTATTTTTAAGAAACATTGTGAGTATTACTATTTTGGTAAGATCTCATTTAGACTCTTTTGTACTTACTATTTTTTAATAGTGTTAGTTTTATTCGGAATTTGTCCCGTGAACATAGTCCAAAATTAAGAGTGAACCATGTTAAATTGTTGATGTTATTTTTGTTGATTATTATTATTTCACAATTATCATGTTAATTATACCTGCTGTGCCCAACATATATATCCCATTGTTTATAGATTTGAGAGTATGAAATAAAATTATACACTTAGTATAAGTAAAATTTTTCTGTAAAATACTAGCCTTAGACATCAAGCCCCATCAATGGTCCTTTTTTTCTTGAATGAAAGATATGCTTGCCGAAAAAGATTTTCTTTTATTTATTTAATTTAAATCTCAAGCTCCATTCATGTAAAATACACAAATCTTGCCAAAATAGAGTAAGCAAACCCATTACACATTAATACACAATAAACATTATTACATTGATAAAAGTTGGTAAGTGAATGAGCTTTTCCGTATATATATTATATATTATATATTATTGGAAGTGGAAACTTTGGAGGAGGGATGTCCAGGAGGGTGTCTTAAAAAATTGAAACCCAAAAGGCAATGTACAATGTCTATATGTTCCCCATCCCAATATCTTTGTATACTCTATCCTCTGGCCTTTGCTGCCTGGAATATGTAGGCAGCAGGCAGTAGCAAGCAATCTTCAAGCTTTAGCCCTTATGTGTGGTATACAGGGCTCAATACACACGTTAATACTGGATGTGGCTGACATACAAAGTTGCAAAGAAATTGCAGACCTCATTCATATAATAAAATCCAAGATATCAAAATCATCATAACATATATTAAAGGGTTGACAATAGGAAGGCTTATTTGTGGCAGTGATGCTATAATGGAAACACAGTGGCCCCACTCCTTGCAGGGCATTAGGGCAACTACTTACAAACCCATTCCCATATACTTCTAGGCACTAGCAATAATCAAAATATGAATTATGAGCTGCTGCTCAACAATATTTATGTTTAATATCATAATTTTATATGTATGTACTATATTTATAGTCTAATAGCTTTTTAGATTTTTTCTTCATTCTTTTTATATGCGTTAGTTGTACTCTACAAGGCTACACAATAAAGTTGACAAGGCTGATTGTCAACCTTTTATTATTATTATTATTATTATTGAATTTCAATTAATCTCTCAAAAATTATTATACCTTTACTTTTTAGTGGAAGGAAGAAAAAAGAAAAGAATGTAGTGAGAGAGAAATGTAAAACAAACTATATATGCTACAAAATTTCTATATGCTTGCCTCCACACTATTAACTTGAATTTCACTGAATTTTAAAATCTATGTGGTTATTTATTGTTAGCCCCATTTGAAAACTCAAATTTTACAAAAATTTATTTTAATTGAATTTTATTTTTTCAATTTTCATATTTGGAAAGCTATATCTAGTAGAATTTAATTCTTTTGACTTAAAAAGGCATCATTTAGAAAAAAATAAAATCATTTGAAAATGGAAAGATTATGTAAAAATTCAATTGATTTAATGAACTTTACTATTAAATACCCGAAGTACTTTTATTTGAATTACACATAACTATTTCTATATAAGGGTCAAATGAGAGAATAATTATATTTTTTTCTCTTTTCAATAGAATTCAAATGAATTCTATCAATTTAAAATTTATTCTAATACATAAATTTTATTGTCAATTAAATTCAATTCTTGCACATTATTTATTTCAAACAGTGCCTTAGAGAAATCGGAATTTAATGATTTTCAAACATGTTGAGATTTATATTGTAGTAATATTTTTTTTTAATAGTAAAAGTTTAACGAACCGAATTAATATTATCAATAATATAATATGAGTATTTCTTCTCTTTTTCAATAACTCTCATAAAATTTATAATAATATTCATAATTTGAAAATTTTTACTTTTTATACTCTTAAAAAAAATGAGAAAATCAATTATATCACATCTTATTAATTAATATTTATAATATTAAGTGATTGCACATGAAAATTCCCTGGACATTTTATTCTTGTTTAGCTGTAGAAGGGAAAAGAAAATGACTCAAAAGATGGGGTCCAGTCCCATCCCAAATCTATTTTTTCTACTTTTTTTCTTTATTTCTAAAATTACATGAACCAAGTATCTATGAGATAATAAAATTATGTATTGAAAAGGAAAATTATACAAATAAAAATAATTAAACAAACTAAATTTTTATATAAACAGAACAATTTACTAGGATTGACCCTAGCAAAATTATTGAAGTGACCATGTACCGATCGATCCTCGAATGGTTTCTTGACTAACTTTAGAAATTTGCATATCCTGCTGGACAGAATTATGAATCAGAATCACTGCGTTTAGTAGTTCCTCTCACTGGCTCTCACCACATGATGGCTCCAATGCTACTCCCACTAAAATCTTGCATCCACAATATTCTAATATCTTCCCTCTTCAAATTGTTAAGAATTAATTTCACGCTTAAAAAAATACACTAAAAATATATTGATATATAATAGTTTGGGTTTGACCTACTTAATATCTTAAGTTTAGCTTTTTAATAATAATTTATTCAAACTCATTAAATTTAATTCATTCGTAGACTTATCAAACATCCATTCAAGTCAATTCTATTATTTCAGTTTAATTTCTATTACAAAATCAACTTTTTTTGTTTTTTTTAACTAAGAATAGTTAATTCAATGGTTAAAAAGAAAAAGAAAACACACAAAATTAACTACTTGTTCATTTGAGCATTGTATAAATTGTGGTTTAATCTTCTATTGGATTTTTAATATTAATCTTTCATAAAAAAATACATCGTACAATAAATAATATAATAGATAGAAACTCAAAATTTGATTGGTCATATCAGTATAATCATAAGTATCATTAATTCAAAATGGGTTGTTGAAATTTCATTGTGGATAATTATTTAATTGAAAATTAATGTTAAAATAAATTTAAATCATTTATTTAAATTTACAAATTTATATTTCTGAATAAGCGTTTCCAATCTAAAAATCAGAATGAAACTAGGAGATGTTTTTAGTACTTCCATTTACCTGCGTAAGTATCATTTGCCTAATATCGTTCAAAATGTTAAAGCAAAACCCTAGGGTACTTATCCTTTCCTTCTTCTTCTTCTTCTTCTTCTTCTTCTTTTTTTTTTTTTTTTTTTTTTTTTCCTTTTCCAAGTTCCTTAGGGCTAACATGCAATTGACGTTTTTTCATTGGCAGCAATAATGTTGCGCGATTTCTGCAAGTGCGCAGGTCGTAAACAAGTAATATAGTAGTGAAATAAGTGTCGATCCCACGAGGAAGGGTTGACAAGTACCAAAATTAAGATTACTCTATTATTTAGAAAATCAACTATGAGAATTTATATTTTAAGCTAAAGTGAAATTTAAGTAAATAAATGATGATAAATATGAAATAAAATTAAAGGTTTAGGATTTAGAATTCATCAATTGATCACATATGATTTCTTTATAATTTTTAGATGGATTATTTTTGCTGGAATTAATGATTAAATTTCCCTAAATTATATGATGTTCTCTCTCAAGATACAACATGTGTGTTCATATTAACCTTACGTCTACTCTCGTGATCATAAGCAATTAACACAAACCCATTAAGTTTTATGGAAATCCTTTTAAAAATCACAAAAGAGTATTCTTATCTCTAAGCAATACATTCCCTAGGTCAATTATCCTAATGAACTAATATTGTGCTTCTACTCTCGCTACTTCACACAATATCTTAAATCATGCAATTAATGGCCAGTTAATTACAAGCATTAAGTTCTAAGATAAAAGATTAATTCCAACAATCAAATCCAATCAATTAAATATAAATAATCATATGCAAATCAAAATATTACATCTAAATCCTAGAAAAATAAATTTAGCTATTCATAATTAAAAAGAAAGAAACAATTAAATTAACAATAAACATAATAAACATAATAATAACTTATAATTAAATTCAAGAATAAAGTTTAGAGAGAACTTGTTTTAGGATACAATCTTTGATGAACTCAAGCTTCCAAAAACTCATCCTCTTGATCAAAATAAAAAATAAAGCTAATCTACTCTAAGAAAACATATAAAAATCTCTCTACATATTTTTTTTATAGATTTTCTTTGATGCTATTTCCCTTTGCCAAGCATGGTATTTATAGACATGTTTGGTGGAAGAATTCAAGTTCCATTAAAATTCTTACATCAAAAATTCAACATTGATGGTTAGGTTGGCCACCAACCATTGAATTCCTTCATCAATATTCAAAAATGGTTAGGTTGGCTACCAACCATTAAATTTTGGCCACCAACCATTGAATTCCTTCATCAATATTCAAAAATGGTTAGGTTGGCTACCAACCATTGAATTTTGGCCACCAACCATTGAATTTATTTCTCATGGATTGAAAACTTGAATCATTGCTTGCATCATTATTTTTATTGCATCATTTTGATCTGCAAAAATAAAATAAAAATACTTAAAATATGTTATAATTTATTTATAAATTGTAGAACTATTTATTTCTAAAAATAAGTAATAATATTATTGCATTCTTGAGAATTGAGCTAAAATTTAAGTTTAAACAATTAAAATAACTCTAAAAATATAGAGTTATCACACCCCCAAACTTAAGTTTTTGCTTGTCCTCAAGCAAAAGAAAATTCAAAATCTAAACTAGTCCACTTTCGTAGGAAATTACGATTGCATTTAGCGTATGCAACAAGCTTTTAAACCCCTAGGTGTCCCATAGAGGATGAATTATAGTCTCGTGAGAGCTTCCAGTGGTGATACCCACAAACACCTATAAAACTCTAAACCTTCAAATATTTATTTCAAAAAGAAAATTTAATCTTCTTATGCTTAGTTTGAATAATTTTTCAAAGGTCTCAAGAAATTAATATTTACAAACAATATATCAATAGTATTACAAGTCGAGCTTCTATCTCAGGTTCAAAATAATCCTCATCTTAATTATGCCTTGAATAACTATACATTAAATCAACTACAAAGAAATTGTTGCACTTCAGATAAGCATATACACATTAATATCTTTAAATGCCTCTATTAAATGATATAAAATAGATGTACGAATCTCATAAGCATATTAAAGCAAACAATCTCCACTAATGAAATTCACAAATCAAGAGAGATCAATAGGTCTTGACTAGGGTTGTAATGGGGCTAACACAAGGTATTTTTGGCTAAACAAAGAACAGGCTAAATGAACAAAAGTAAAATAATTATGCCAAGTTTACAAAATCAATAGCTCAAATAAAGGAATTATATTAATGAAAAATCCTTTTCATCTTAAGCACTATTTTTTTTTCAATGTTTTCTTCTTTTAAGCCCACCTCTTCTTCTTCTTGTTCTTTTTTTTTTTTTTTTGGCCAACAACATTATTTTAAAGACAAGCAAGAATTACTAACTTTTATTGGTTCAATTTTCTTGCTTTCCCCCAAACTTATTTTAAGCAGAAGGTGGTCTTTTATAATGAATAATACTCTCAGTTATTAGAAATCCTTATTTTCTTTTAAAACTTCAATAATTCCCTTTTCTTCATTAAAATGTAAACTTGACAAAATTATCTCACAAACAGGGTGAAAGATAACAATTAAGGTTAATTAACAAAGAAAAGAAAGCTAAAATTATCAAGGCACAAAGGGGTAAACTAGGAAAAAAAATTAAAATAAGGGTAGATACAAGTAACAGGCTAAACAAACAATGCCTAAATCATATCTCTCTTTCAAAATGAATTCAAAATTTCGCCTCAAAAGTTTGCAAAAACATGTTCTAAGATAGGTGAGACAAATGAAGATAAAAATGTGTAGAAGCCCTCTCTAAGTAAGCATACACAAATTCAATGCAATCAATATAATGCAAAGCAAAGCAAAACATAATCTTAATAAAAGTTAATTTCTTACCCAAAATAGTTGCTCAACCTGAAATACTTTAATAAATTGTCCATAAATATCGATTATAATCAATCATTAGCCTTTCATCAAATTATTTAATATAAGCATATTTTATATAAAAAAAATTAAATTTATTTATCAAAACACAAAAGAAATGACTGAAAATAAAAAACAAACTAAATCTCCCCCAAACTTGCAATTGACATTGTCCTCAATGTCAAAGAAACAAACCAAAAGAAAGAAAATACTCCCTCTTGTAGAAAAGTGGATTCCAAATTATAAGCAGGATATGCATTTCACTTTCTTACTTCCTGTAAAACATCTTGAAACAACACTAAAAGTAAACATGAGAAATTAATCACACAAAAAGAAAATATCAATTTTTTTATTTTGGAAACTTAAAAAAAAGAAAGGAGAAAAAAAATACAAATGCATATCAAGAGCACAAAAAGTACTCTTTACTCAGCCATCTTGTATGAATAACTCTTGAGTTAGTTAGTTAGTTAGCTAGCTAGCTAGCTAGTTAGTTTTTTTTTTTTTTTTTTTTGAAAAGAAAAATCACATAAATTTAAGATGCGTATCAAGAGTACAAAAGTAACTCTTTATTCAGCCATCTTACATTTAGTGAATCGAACCTAAAACTTCGCTTGATCAAGTGCAACAAAAAAAAAAAAAAAACACACAAAATAAAAAAAAATGCGATAAAAAAAAAACTACAAAAGTTAGGGAAGTTATAATCGGAGATTCAAATCTAGTCCTTGCTTTTTACTGCTACTAGCCATGGGGTGCCAAACTACCTACGCCATCAATGGATCAGGTTCGGATTTAAATTTTTGCAGTTGATCAATCAATTGATCAATAGTTGAAGCAGAGACTAAGATGCGTCGATTCGCCGGTGTCATAAAACCCTGTTCCACAGCATGATCGAGAAAAGATAACAAACCATTATAAAAACCATCAACATTAAGTAATCCCAATGGCTTTTGAAGAACAGTTAATTGGGTCCAAGATGCAATGGTGAAAATATCTTCAAATGTTTCTAAACTACCAGGTAATGTGATAAAAGCATCAGCATTAAAATTCATGTATGTCATTCGTTCGTACATGCTATTGACCTGTAACTCATTACCTATAGTTCCACCAGTGATTTGTTTATTTCGAGCCAAAGCCTTTAGAACTACTCCTAAGACTTTACTACCTCTAATATATGCAGAACTTGCGACACAACCCCTTAACCCTAAACTACCTCCCTCAAACACCAAATCAATTTTTCGTTCAGCTAAAATCCTACCAAGTTCATTAGCTGCTATCAAGTACTCTCTTTTCTTGCCAGAATTTGGACTACAAAAGACACAAATAGTTTTGAATTTGCGTGTTGAGGATTCTGCCACTTTCTCTCACAGATTTCTCGAAAGGATTGTGTGCATATTGACAATAATGAATGTGCATATAAAGAAACTAGAAGAGTAAAAGAACAGTTCACTAGGATAAAATAATTGTTGATAGAAAAGGTATAAAAACAAAAATGATAATAAAAACAAAAATAATCAATGCTGTGTGTACAAATGTCAAAAGAAATATTTGAAAAACTAAAAAAAGCAAACATTAAAAGACTAAAAAATTAATGAAAGTAGAAAAATCTGCAGGAAAATAAAATCTAGATGCTAAAAAGTCAAAAAGTACTGCAGGATGTAGAAAAAAATAATGCATTGAAAAAATAAAAGAGTTAGTGATACACCTGATTATAAACAGTAGTTGTGATTTTGGCTCACATCTTCCTCTGGTTTTACGTCCAGTAACGGCTTACACGCCTTCTATGAGTCCAAGATAGGCTTCCCATCCAGTTTTCTTATTAACTGGCAAACATGGTCTTTTATCATCAAATTCCCTAGACTGCAACGCTGTTTCTCTTCTTTGAATAGTTCCCATAAATCTAAAAGAGTGCGTTGAACTTGTCCACAAGGATGCGTCTCAAGAGTCTGTAAGATATTATCCATAGACTCCTTACTCAGTCCATCCTTTATGAATTTAATTTTGTCTTCTCGATTTATGGATGCAAATCCAATATTTCTACAGCGTGTGTTGCAATTCCATCTTGCACACTTGTAGCAGACTCCCATTCTCTTAGCTCTCCTCTTCTTTGAGTAAGAACTTCTCCCCGTACCTGGCAAACATTTAATAAATGAGTCATCAAGCTCACCTGCCAATCGTACTTTAGCTTCTATGATCCAGCGAATATACCCAGGAAGATTCAGACGCCTAAATGCCTTCATTCTTTCCAGTCTGCGTTCATCAATTTTCCTGAGCACATCTTGGGGAAGAGTTGGAAATCTGTTTTTTAGTGCTGCAAGAGATGCTTCCATGTCTAATTAACTTTGTTAAGAAAATGAAAGAGAAAATTTACAACGAAACAACTAAACAGAAATAAAAGAAACCTAATAAAGAGAAAACTTGGGTTTCCTCCTAATAAGCTATTTAATAACTCACAAACAACACTAAAGCAAAATTAAAATAGAATGAAACAAGCAAAAGAACAAAAGAAATTAAAAAGAAGTAAAAAGTTAGAAATTTGGGTTGCCTCCCAAAAGCGCTTAATTTATAGTCTTTAGCTTGACTATAGCTAGATCTTCATCATGGAGGATAATACACAAAGTATATCATCTCGATAATTGTGGAAAGATAGACTTTTACCAATTTTAATGAGTCAAGCCAGCTTGATTTGAGTCTGCATGGAAAAAAATTAAGACAAAAATTATTTAATATTTTATAATTAGGCTCATAATTTTTAAAAATTTTCCAACGAGCTCTTTTTCTTGCTCTAAATTTTCTTAAGAAATTGAGATAGGAAGGTAGTGGAGTTGAATCAAGAGTTGGTGAGTGCTCAGTTGATGGTGGTGAATGTTTCTTCTTTTCTTTCAAGTCATCAAATTGATATTCTTTATGGTCTGGCATATTTGGTGTTGTTTTCACCAAACAAACTGAAAGAGTTTCCTTTGAGTTCTCTTTTTCAAATACCTCTTTAATTTCCCCATTAATTTTAACTACTTCGCAGATACTATCCATAAGAGAATAATATTTCTTGGGCAAATTGATCTCAACTTCTTCCTTTTTTTCTTGCTTGCTTGAAGTATCTGCTTGATCAATCATCTCTTCCTCATCATCACTCAAAGAAATTGCCAAACATTGATCTCCAGAATATTCTTCAATTTGACTTGTTAGGTTACCATGGCCTTGAGCATCTAATGGACTAACAAACTGTTCCATTTGTACATCATCATCTGTATTGTGACTAGCCCATTGATCCATCCTATCTTCCAATCTTTCACATTGTTCATGAGTAACATTTATGAATCTTTCCAATGCTGCTTCATAAGATGGTTTGTGCTCTTCAAATGGTGCATGATCTTGAAAATCATCTTGATAAGGATACCATGAACTACATTGGTTTTTCCAAGAAAAGTTTGAATAGTCACTCCATCCTGAGTTGTCTATATTGGAATATGGATAATTCTCATACATGTTATAATTTGGGAAAAATTGTACCTGTTCTGCATATTGGCACTCAGAATTCAAATGATTACATCCACACAGATCACAACTCAAACATGAATTAAATAAACTATTTGCATCAAGTTTATCAATTAAATTAACCAATGTATCAATTTTAGCATTTAACTTACTAAAACTATCCTCACCATACATGTTTGCTGCTCTATTTAGTATCATTCCTCCATCACACCATTAAAAGTTGTGGAAAACCTTCTTCTTTTTTTTTTTTTTTTTATAAAAGTCCTGCAAAATAATAAAAAAATATAAAAGAAAAAAAAATCTAAAGTAATAGAGTATATCAATCTATTGATATTGTCAAAAATTGCCTTCCCCGGCAACGGCGCCAAAAACTTGTTGCGCGATTTCTGCAAGTGCACAGGTCGTGAACAAGTAATATAGTAGTGAAATAAGTGTCGATCCCACGAGAAAGGGTTGACAAGTACCAAAATTAAGATTACTCTATTATTTAGAAAATCAACTATGAGAATTTATATTTTAAACTAAAGTGAAATTTAAGTAAATAAATGATGATAAATATGAAATAAAATTAAAGGTTTAGGATTTAGAATTCATCAATTGATCACATATGATTTCTTTATAATTTTTAGATGGATTATTTTTGCTGGAATTAATGATTAGATTTCCCTAAATTATATGATGTTCTCTCTCAAGATGCAACATGTGTGTTCATATTAACCTTACGTCTACTCTCGTGATCATAAGCAATTAACACAAACCCATTAAGTTTTATGGAAATCCTTTTAAAAATCACAAAGGAGTATTCTTATCTTTAAGCAATACATTCCCTAGGTCAATTATCCTAATGAACTAATATTGTGCTTCTACTCTCGCTACTTCACACAATATCTTAAATCATGCAATTAATGGCCAGTTAATTACAAGCATTAAGTTCTAAGATAAAAGATTAATTCCAACAATCAAATCCAATCAATTAAATATAAATAATCATATGCAAATCAAAATATTACATCTAAATCCTAGAAAAATAAATTTAACTATTCATAATTAAAAAGAAAGAAACAATTAAATTAACAATAAACATAATAAACATAATAATAACTTATAATTAAATTTAAGAATAGAGTTTAGAGAGAACTTGTTTTGCGATACAATTTTTGATGAACTCAAGCTTCCAAAAACTCCTCCTCTTGATCAAAATAAAAAATAAAGCTAATCTACTCTAAGAAAACATATAAAAATCTCTCTACATATTTTTTTTATAGATTTTCTTTGATATTATTTTCCTTTGCCAAGCATGGTATTTATAGACATGTTTGGTGGAAGAATTCAAGTTCCATTAAAATTCTTACATCAAAAATTCAACATTGATGGTTAGGTTGGCCACCAACCATTGAATTCCTTCATCAATATTAAAAAATTGTTAGGTTGGCTACCAACCATTGAATTTTGGCCACCAACCATTGAATTCCTTCATCAATATTCAGAAATAGTTATGTTGGCTACCAACCATTGAATTTTGGCCACCAACCATTGAATTTATTTCTCATGGATTGAAAACTTGAATCATTACTTGCATCATTATTTTTATTGCATCATTTTGATCTGCAAAAATAAAATAAAAATACTTAAAATATGTTATAATTTATTTATAAATTGTAGAACTATTTATTTTTAAAAATAAGTAATAATATTATTGTATTCTTGAGAATTGAGCTAAAATTTAAATTTAAACAATTAAAATAACTCTAAAAATATAGAGTTATCAAATAATCATTTCTTTTCTTTTCATTTAGTTATTATTTTCTGATAAATACATAACTATATCTATTAATTAATTTTCGTTCTCTAAATATCGATTTATTCTTGATTATGTTGTGTGTTTTTTTGCTCTTGATGTAAATTATATTGATTGATTATGTCATGTGGTTTCTCTTTTCTTTTTTATTTAGTTATTATTCTTCTTGTTTTTGTTTTTATTTATATTTTTGTTTGAGATTTACTGATTTTTCTTAAATGAAAGTGTGTTCTCTTAAATTTTTAAGGTTTTAGAACTTTTAATAATAGATATTCAAATACTGGGATACAATGAAAAATATTTTTGAAGAAATTTGCTGGTAGGAAACGAATATGTTGCTGATTATTTCTTGGGTAAAACCTAATCTAAATCACTCCACTGGTTTTCGCTGATGAATAAAATAATTTTTTTTTAGGCACTTTATGAAAGCAAAGTTTTATTAGCGTAACAAAGAACTGATTTTGAACCTACGGCTGCAAATAGTTTATTTTATCATATATAGCATAATTTATGACAATATATTAGCAGCAGGAAAATATTTTATATAAATTAACATATAATTAATTTATAGAAGATTAGGCATTTTTCTCTTGTTTTCTTGCTTAATTTAAAGATAGATTAGGCCTATTAATATAATTCCTTTAACTCAATAATTCCACCCTCAACTGTAATTATCCGTATCACAATGGAAGCGGGAGCTGTATTAGAAAAAATTATATAATACAACCGTAATTTCAATTCAGCTTTCTTAGTTGAAATAATAAGCCAATAATAAGATGAACTAATTAAACAATGATTAGATGAGGTTTAAAGGTTCAGATAAGGAAAACAACTAATCAAATAGAATTAACCCAATTAACTAAACAATCAAACAGCAGCTAGTTTCAGATAGAGAAATGAAATGAAAATGGTGCCATATGTAGATAAATTTGCAGCTTAAAAATTGTCATAACAAAGCAATCAAAAATCAATCACCAACGACTACCGTTTACAAAGAGAGAGTCAGAGAAACATTGAACTCATCTCGAGGAAAATTAGGATGAGAAAAAAGAAAAACACTGTTACATGCATCGGCATGAGTTAAAATTTGTGTGTTTTGACCCCTCAACACAACTAAATAAAAATTAAAAATATTAGTACATTTGATTGGATAGAAAGCGACTAACTGTTGCAACCCGAGAAGCCGCCCTTCGGTAGGAGCCGCCAATTTTGTCCTTTTTCTTGAAACAAACTTTAACCCTCTCATTCAATTTTTAAGGTATCAAAAACTGCCCAAAACAAAACAATTCTCCCCAATTCCATAAGTTAAATTAAACACTTTTTCCACCCACCCAAAACCTACAATTCTTTCTTTATTATATTCTTGCATCAGTCATTCAATAGGGTCCTCCAGAAGAGGATGATTGCAGAGACGACTGAACCTGTAACAGGTGGTGGTAACAATCGGCGGCGGTGGGTCTCTGCTCTGGGTTATGGTCTAAGCACCTGTTCTGTAACTCTCTAAGCATTTTAGGCACACCATTTGGACCCAATCCACACGTCTTCACCAAATGACCAACGCCCCACACGTCTACTTTGACACCATGCAATCCCCTTCCCATTTCCGGAGCGTGTCTCCCACGTGCCTCCACAAGTACTCCTCCATGTGGGTATATCTGTGGTGCACCCACCGCCTCCTCAAACCCACATACAAACCACTCATTTTCTCTATCACTTCTTCTCATTACCTTTTCCCAACTCAAATCTCTATGCATGAAAGATAAATCATGCAATGCTACCAATGCTTTTGTCACGTATTTTAATGCCTCCACGAGCTGGTCACAATTTTTAGGCTTAATTTTCACTCCACGAGGCTTAAACACCAGAGCTAAATCTTTCTCAACTGATCGGAATACGAATTCTGCGTGTGGGATTCTTTGGTCAAGATAATCATATATTTCTTTCACTGCTGCCCATTTTCTTTTGTTGGTGAAGAATCTTGCAACAGTGTTTGGTGTCATTTCAATTATATTTCCATTACCCGTATCCACTCTTTCAAAATCACTAAATGTTAACTGCTTGAAATTTGCTCCTCCTCCTCCATTGTTGATGTTATTGAAACAACGTTCAGCTAGTAACGGCAATAACCCAGCTATTCTGTAACATGGGACTAGGGCTTTTAGTCTCTCCGAAGGTGAAGATAAGTCTACTGTACACAGATCTGTACGGATAACACGATCTTGCGATCTACACAATGCACAAAAAGTTACTAAATAACCAACTGCATAATATCCCAAAATGTAAGGGATGTCCATGTAAGTCCACAAAAGCTTTTCTACTAAAGAAGAAGACGGATCAACTTGAGATTCTCTTAATTGATCAGTTTCTTCCCCTCTCCATAAACAAAAATTTCGAACAAATCCACACACGTTTGGCCATTGATCTTGCAATGAATCTACCACTAACGAAGTAGAAGAAGGTTTTCTAACAAATACAACTTCAACCGAACAAAATTTGGAGACCACTCTATTGATGCAATCATCCCAAAGCCCAATGAAAGAGTCTCTACTTGAAGGATTAGCAGCACTTACACTAGGGTTATTACGGATCACTGAACTTAGAATATCGAATGCGATACCTCTACAATCTAAGAGTTCAGTAGAAGTTGTAAAGAAGTGTTCTTTCCCTTGTGGTAAATCTCTGTAAACATCTCTTCTAAGTGGGAAGCGAAGTTCCTCAGGTGGGGGTTCTTGTAAATACCATGCGAGTTCAAATAGGCTTGGAAGTGCTGTTGGTGGCACCCGAAGACAACCTACGTAATACTCAGTTGGATCTTGAAATTCCCACGGAGGAATTGCTGTTCAAAACAAAACCCACATGTACATGTATATATTAACACATGCATGCATATAATTCATAAATGGAAAATGTACTTGGAAAGCTAATTTCCCAATTTACAAACATTAGTTATCAGAATAGTAGATGAAAATGGGAAATTATTGGTTATGGATTCACAAGACTCACATCTTATTGAGGGTTCTATTGTTGGTGGTGGAAGCTGAACTCTTTCAACGAAACCTGCTTGTACAAATAGAAAAGTGTGAGATATGGATTCCTAGACTACTATTGTTGTTGTTCTAAAATGTTATAGGTAGCAAGAGCTGAAGACAAAAGACATTTGGATTGTATCTGTACCAGAAGAAGTCGAGGAAGACTTTCTTCTGCCAAAGACTTTGACTTGTTGTCCAGAAACGAATCTATCAACTGAGAAACCTTTTAGGGAACCATCTTCAAAAGCTTCCATAGTGCAAGCTACCATGGAATCATCAAAGAAAGTAAGTTCATCTGCGTTCAAAAAGCTTGATCCTTGAAGCCTAACTCTTCCTCTGTGGTGTTCTCCTTCTTCAGCCCATAAACTTACGGATTCTTCCCAAATCATTCTTATTTTACCAATTCTACGAAGCTCCTTCGAAGATGAACCGCCACAACCAACGTCTATTGAACTTTCAAACCCTAACAAACTCCCTCTACTTCCATGATAGTAAGCTTCACCTCCACTTCCCATGGCCAGTTGCTTTGCCCTTGCTGAAAAAGAAAAAAAAAAACTGCATCCTTTAGGGAAATTGAACAAGTAGAAGAAATACAATATACCAATGAGTTTAGCTCACTGGTACTGGAGCCATCTACGAGAATGAGAGTTGGATCTCAATTAACCAAAAAAAGAGTGGAAGAAGTCAAACCGGAGAGGGAAAAGTCATCTTCTTTGAAAGGAGGGGGAGGAGGGAGAGCTCTTGCTGGTGCAAGACCTCTACCATCATCACCAGAACCAATTACAGATGGCCCTCTGCTTTGAGAAGTTCTCATGCGAGAACCCATAAATTGAGACAATTCTTCAAACACTTCCTCGTCAAAAGAAGCAGGCAATCTGTGAAGTTTTCTTTCGTAAGGAGAAAGTCTAAAATAACTCTTCCCTACTTGATCTCTCTCACCACCTCTTTCCCATTCATAAACTTTTCTAAACTCACCCAACATATTATCCCATTTGGTACCTGCTGTCTTAGCATCTCTATTTACCCCATGCCTATGCAAAAATTCTGCTACTTCTCTATCTTTATCAGCTCTTGTTTTCCCTCTCGTCGACTGGGCTGTGACCTCACTACCGGAAGCGATTTGACCAGTCTCCGGCTGATGTTCAGTCCTTGAAAATGAACCAGACCCATCGTACCCACCCTGGTATTGAACCCTCCAAGCTCTGGCTAGCCACAACATCTCATTTGGTTTCCAAACTGGGCTCACATACTTGCCTTTTCTAAACTGGTGGTGAAGTTGCTGTCCTTCTGATTTGCTTGTTTCTTGACCAGAAGCTGCAGAGAGAGAAGGGAGAGGTGAGTGTGGAGGAGAAGAGGCAGTGTCTGAAGAGGAAGCTGCTGTGGGGTGAACAAGTTGTTGGGATTGCGGGTTTGTTGTGGAAGTGGGATTTGTATTTGGGGATGGACCTGATGGGCTTGATTCGCTAGTGACAATAGTTGCCATAGGTGGCTGTGTTTGTTGTTGTTGGGATGGGGAAGGTAATAATTTCCATTGTGCAGTAGCATATCTGGGTCTTTTTGGAGTCACAGTCTCAAATTGTTGGTCAAAAGGAGAAGAAGTTGCACCAATTGGAACATAAAGAGGAGTAGAAATGAAAGGAGCTGGTCCGGTAACGACAATAGCCGAAGACGGTGGCTGTTGATGATGGTGTGGTCTTGTTTCTGGTGATTCTTCAAGTGGGTCTTTTGGGGAAGTTGAAAGTTGTTGTTGCTGCTGTTGTGATTGCTGAGTTTGTTTCTTGGCGGTTTCTCCTTTGTTGTCACCCATCTGAAATGGGCCCAGAAAAGAAAGAAAGAAAGGAAAAAAAATCAGTAAAGAGAAACAAATGAATTAGTTTAGGTCGAAACCAGAAGAAGAAGAAAAAGCACCATTCTTATACAACTGATTTAGTTGAAATTTTCTACTAGTAGCGTTATATCTTTGTTTTTATTGCCAAAACTCTCAAATCTCAAAAAGAGGGGTTTTTGGGTTGCGATTGTTACTTGTTACCCCTATCTTTAAAAGGAAAAGTTGTAAAAATAGGAGTGGGAAAAGCATAGCTACGTAAAGTCCATGTTTGGTTTGAAGGAAAAGTAGAAGGATGGAAAAGGGTGGGGGAAGGTGATAGAAGAAAATTAATTTTCTCTTGTTTAATTAGATGGAAATAATTAAAAGAAGACACTTATAAGACTCTTGGTTTTTTTTTTTTTTTGCCAATTTATAAGACTCTTGTTTAATCATTCCTTTCTTACGGGGGCTTATAATTTTATACCCTCCTAAATTGGGAGAAAAATGATAGAGAAAAAGAAAATATTTTATAATAGTTATAAGTTTGTCTTTAACTTGTATATAAGAATTTAAATATTATGTTGAGTTTTTGGTCAATATAAAAAAAAGAGAAATTCACTTTTTTTTTTTATTTATTATCAAACAACATAAAGAAAGAGTAATTAAATCTCGCGCTTACCTTTTCCTTTCTTTTCTTGTTCATTTCCTTCCCTCTAAACAAACATGTCAAAAGAGCAAACATCAAAGGAAAGAAAGAAAGAAACAGTAAAGGACGAGATCTTGGAACTGCCATTGAATAAGACCCTTCATTTCATTATTAATCAGTTAATGCAACCTAACATTGCTAATTTGATGTTTGATTTTGACAACTAATGGAGATTGAGATTTTATTTTTTATTTTTTATTTTTCTTAAATTTGAGAAAGAGAAAAAAAAATATTATTTTTCTTTAAAAAAAAATAAAGAAACAATTAGTATATATATGCATGATTAAAGAAAGGTCATCATTGTACTTGGGACTTGACACTGAGAAGCGCGGCTCTAAAACAATTAAGCTAAATTTACTATATAAAAAAAAAAGTTTGCTTTTTAAGGGCATTAATGGAGCTGTTTGGAAACAGATGGAAAACAAAATAAAGAAAAGAGTCCCCGCGACGAGTGAGGGAGTGAGTGGAAAATGGAAACTGGAGAGTGTGAGTGTGCGTGTGATAGAGCGCAGAGCGTATTTTGGTCGCAGAGTGTAAGATGTGGACGCATCGAATCGATGCCTCTCTCTGCCTTAGTGCCTTTGTCTTTGGCCTAATTTGTTTCTTCCATTTGCTTCCTCTCCTCTCCTCTCACATCTTCACGACCTTTTTTTTTTTCTCCTTCTTCTTTCAAATGTCAAACTGCAATCACTTGACCAATGATATTTCAGAAAGAAATGAGTAAAATAGAAAAATTTTATAGAATATTTTTCTTTTTATTATTATTATTCACTAATTTAAGAATAATGCGGCAAGCCAAATTTGTCCAAGGCTTTGTCACTTTATGATTATGCGTTAAAGTATAAATCTTATAAAATCTTAAAATTTTCTCCTTAATCTTCGAAAGATTTGCTTTTTAAAGAATTAGGGTTGCTTGACCTCCTATATTATTAAATAAAGTGTAATGGAGTGATTTAGAATATGTATATATATAATTATATACTCTCTTATGCATTGAGGTTTAATTATTTTTTACCTCCATTCTAATAAATTTAAACTTCATTTCATTAAAATTACAATGATAACCAAATAACCCTCATTTGTAAAGGAAAAATAAAGGATCCAAAAAAGTCCAACCATACATACTCTGTGTTTGAATTGAGCTAAAATAAAGGAGAAAGTAAAATACGAGTTGAAATTAATGAGGAATTCCAACTTTTTTTTGTTTGAGAATTGAGAGAAAATAAAAGAAGAAAATAAAATAAAACTTATTTTTCTCCCTTTATTTTCCTCTTGATTTGAAGAAAAAATAAAGGAAGAAGTTAGTAAAAAAAAAATAATTTTGTTTTCTTTCCTATCCGAACAACAAAAGAGATAATAAAAAAAAATTAAAAATTATTTTTCCTTTATATTTTCTTCCTTCCCTAAAAAAAACCTCCTCAAATATAGGGTTAGTGTTTTCATTACAAAGCATTAACTCTTCTTTTTATCTCCCCTTGGCATGACCAAATAAATTAAAAAGTTATCATGTAGCCCACAACTTTTCCATGTTTAGAAATTAGAATGCCTACTTAGAAAATTTAATATGTGGACCAAAATATAACGTTTTAAAATCATTATTAAAACAAATTATTAAATATCATTGAAGCTCAAATTGGATGGCCTTCTTACCCCTAACATCTATTATATATATACATTAAAGCTAGAGCATTGAGAAAATTTTGAAACTCCATTTATGTTCACCATTTGGCTATCTATTTTTATAATTTTTTCAAATTTTTATATAGTTTAAATTATTTTAAAAATAATTAAAATTAAAAATATCTGTTAGTTAATTAATAAGATATTTAATATGAAAATCAATTTTTTTTCTTTTTTCATAAAATAGTCTTATATAAACAAATTAAATAAAAAAATAAAAATTAACAATCTCAAATAAAAAGTAAGATAATACTTTTAATACATTATAATATAATTATTTTCATTATATTCTCTCATACTTCTTTTTCCTTTAAGTGAACATATTGTAATTGGTAATTTGAATTTTTATATTAGCATATAAAGATAAAAATATTGATGGCGAGACTAATTTAAAAATATATTATAATAATTATTATTATTATTTAAATAAAAAATAATAATTATATATATATATATTATTTAAAATAATATTTATATATATATTTTTTGTAATGTATAAAATGAATTAAAAATATTTTTACATAATAAATATCGTAAAGCGTGGGTTTAAGAAAGGTTTGAATCGAAAGTGTAAATGAAAAAGGAAGGAGCACCCTTGAGAATAAATGATAAAAAAAGTGTAAACCTTAATTACCTTTTCCTACTTCAAATCTTTAAATTCTGCACACCTCAAATTAAAGTCCAGGAATGAAAATTCTTATTAGCTCTCCTGATATAATTATTTCTTTATATACTAGCTAATTTTACATTGCATTTTAAAAACTTATTATGAATAATATTTTAATATTAATACTCTTTTTAACTTTTCATGCTATTTTCACATTAAAATTATATTTCTAATGACTGATGTGAAATTAATTCTAATTCATATAAGAAAAAAAAAAAGCTATTTAAAATACTAAAATAACATCAATGAGGTTTTGACTTACTCATAAGTGAGCATTGAATTTGTGAATTTGAAATCTAATTCTCTCTCTCTCTCTATATATAAACAACTTCAAATGGACATTCCTCCTTGTCTACATTAATAACCTTCTCATCCTCTTTGCTTCATCCAAACAAAGTGTTAAGAAAATAAAAACTTTTAATTCTTCATTAGTTTGATGAGATATTGAGATTGTTGAGGAAAAATTACGATATTTTGTATAGCTCGTAGTATTTTGGTTTATTTGAATTTTTATAAATATAAAAATATTTAACAATATAAATAAAATTTTTTCATTTTGTCAAACGTATTATTCTATTTGGTAATAGAATGAATAAGACAACATTAAAAAGCAGTTGAGAATATTTAAAAAAGAAAAAATACAACTTTAACAAGATCGAGAAATTGATGTTTTTATTGATGAAGAGTTTATTGCATGTAAAATTCAGGCAGAAAAAAAAAAAAAAAAAAAAAAGACAGACATGTAGAGCATATTTGAATTGATGAAATGTGAATGGTGAAATTTATGCAATTTTTAGATTATACTAAATCTCTATGTTTGGCTTTCTTTTCTTATTAAACAATTCATGCATTTTAAACAATCTATAAATTTCACATTTCTTAAAAAAAACATGGAATTTAAAATTCCATATGATATTTAGATTTTTAACAATCCTTCACTTTTGTATCTAAGAAAATATGTTAATTTTTATTTTTAATTTTAAAATAGCTCGTAAAAGTTTATAGATTTTTTCTTTTGTTCTATACGAAATATTTTAAATATGTTATTATATTTTATTTTTAAATGAGATATTTTAAATATTCTCTTTATTTGCAGTGGAATTGAATCAGATAAGAGTAATATAAATTAAAAAACCTCATTGTTATTTGCTAAAAAGAAAACAACAGGTCTGCACAAGTAACTTTTCGCCCGCAGCTCCTCTCCTACACATCACTCTCCCTCTCCTCACTCGTCCTTTCTTTCTGTCTCTCGAAATTCAATGTCTCTCTGTACTTTCTGCATGTTTTCTTCAAATTCTTGCTCAAACATTGCCTCTTTCTCATTCATTACTTTGTTGTGCAATTTTTGGTAATTTTATCTTCTTTATTTTTCTACAATTTAAGCCCCCTTTTTTTTGTTCTGGTTCTTGCAAAGGTGTCAGTGAAAATCCTGTCTAGTGAATATAATATGTAATTAATTATGCTTGCATTCTGTCAGATTCCAACTTCTCTTATTAGTTCTTTTGTTTTTCGAAAGTTACATTCATCAGAAAATTAATTCATTAGGAGGTGAATATAACATTTATTAATTAGGAATGGATAAAATATTATTAATTTTTTTCTAAGAGATATTATATATATAATATAAATATAAATATCAATTACAAGTGTGTTGAGTATCAACAATTATATATCAAATGCCATAAATTTAATATGGGATGGAAACAAACTTATGAGTGCAACATACATTATTAATTAGTAACGTAACTAATTATCTAGCTATTATTATTTTACATAATAAATTGTGTTAATACATAATTATTTTTATTTTATCAAATATAATTATATTATCATTTAAGATTAATTTTAATTAGTATATGAAGACATACTATAATGGTAAGTGTATATAGGGTTTGAGTAATAAATTCATATTTAATTTATTTTCTGCTAAAAAAATGGATTATTTTTAATTAAATATAAAATCAGTAATGATTAATGGAATTAATATTTAGAGAGAGATTGCGGGAGTATTAATATTAATAAATTGCAGCATTCATGTGGGAATGAGCAAATATTCCTTAGGGTTACTGTTGCATGACTAAATAAACAGTGAAAACCATGGTATTTAATTAGTCTCAAAGGGGCCTTTTCACATTTTCTTCTTTAATTTGACACTCGTGTGATTAATCTCAACTGTAGCCGAATTAATACTGCATTCAATTATTTTATAATCGAAGTTTTATCTAATTATATATGATAAGATAAAAACAAGGCTATCAATAACGATATTTTCCTTTTTCTCAAATCAGCAACAGCAATAATAACAAGAATCATTATTTTATTTACCTTACATGCCAGTAGGAAAATTATGCATGGAAAAAGAAAATATATGACGTTGTCCATCCATAGACCTTTTGACAATTACTTAACCGAGCATGATTTAGATAACTTGACTTTTTTACACTAGATAATCCTCTTTTTGATTACGAGATATTGACTTTAATTTTGAATTTTTTTATAATGAAAAATAATTATTTAATTAAGGAAATATTACATAATTAACCATGCAAAATATATAAAATATAAATGAAAATATTATTGTCTTTTTTTTTCCCCTCGAAAGCCTATAATATAGTTCCATCTAAAAAAAAAAGCCTATAATATAAATATTAAAAGACAAAATCTTGCATGAAGTCTGATAATTTATCATATATAACCCGTTATTATTTATATATCCCCTTAATAGATTTGATTGGTAAATTGGGAGTGCAAGTCATTAAAGTACCCAACAAATTAGCACTTTCTCCTCATTAGTTAGCCACTGGATACTGAAGGCTCAAAAAAAAAAAAAAAGATAAAAATCTTAAATTTACTTTAGTTATAATTTTAAATTATTTCTTAAAAAATTACAATTTAAATAATTTTTTAATTAGACAATTTTACTTAAAGTATAAAAATTACAGCTCAATAAATGGTTTTATAGTCTTATTCAATCTTTATAAAATAAAAGGATATAATAATAAATTAAATTTTAAATTGTCCTTTCCTTTCTTTTCTTTTAAACCAACAAAATATAAAATATTTAAAATTATTTTCTATTATATCCTTTTAAGATTTTTAAACATGAAAAATTATTTAACCCTTCTTATACTTTTTTTTACCCTATTATTTGGGTTAAATATTATCTTCTCTTTTTCTGTTCGTTTAAATTCTCAACGAGAATCTCAAATTATATATATATATATATATATTATCAATGAGTTTTAATTTAATTACTGGTACTAAAATCATTTTAGAGTTGAAAAATAATGAGTTCCAATCACGTACATACACTTACATCATTTCTCACAATAATTTATTTAATATATATAAATATACAAACCCTGACAAGTAACATCAAATTATCAATAGCACAGAGAATAGAGATGAAGAATAAATTTGGACTTCGAATTTTCGATCGTAAACCAAAATTTGCAGCTCGTGATTGCTATGCATGCCATCCACTCTGCCCTTTCTCACGCACACTCCTCCTTTGTGCACCTGCTGCTAATAAGGCTGCAACTATCAAGCTGAACCATCATGCCTATAAAAATTATATAAAACTCTCTTTATTTTTCTTTTAATTTTTTTTAAATTATAAATATAAAATTAAAAGAAAGAAAAATCACTAATGCCTTTAATTTCTCAAACCGTTACCAATGGAGACACAGAATGACAAGTAAATGGCATCTCTGAGAGAGGCTTCCGTGTTTGCTGATCCACTTGAAAACCCTAGCCAATATAGGCCGGCTGATTTCCTTTTCATCTGCCTGCTATATATACAATAGCTTGTCCAGCTAAGTCTCTTTTCACTTTTCAATTTTTTTTCTTTAAAAAAAAAATAATAATATTACACAGGAATTTGTCTTTCTCTTTCTATGTATTATGTAAAACTGTAAAAAAAAAAAAATCATAAATGGGTTCCCAATCAAAATGAGGGTACACATGCAAATGGCCTCCACTATACCATTATCATTTGCCTTTTAACAGATAATTGCTCTGCTTTTTTGCTTTTTTAGCTGTGAATGAACAAGTGATCAGATAAAGAGTAGAGAAATATGGAGTTTCCACCTAACAATAAACAGAAACAAACCCTCCCCAATCCGTAGGGATCCTAAATCCTAATATATATGTATAAGGGATTCTTGGCAAAGTGGGGGGCCGTGGTGATATTATTCTCTAATTTTATATGCAATTGATACTTACAAGATATATATATATATATATATATATATATATATATATATATATATATATATATATATATATATATATATATATATATATATATATATATTTGCACTAAATAATTTGAATTTATCCCTATTAAATTATTTAAATTTGTCTCACTAACAAAATTAAAATATTTAAAATTTTACGTTTGAGTTGAAAATTGCTAAACTTATATATAATGTTATGTAGATGACATATATATTAAGAATATATCCATTCTAAATAATTTAAATTAATTTATAATTATAAAATACCCAATATTTTAATTTTAAATATATGTCTTAATTATATCATATTAAAAAATTTTCTAATAACGATACACACGTTGAGTTTTATAAAATAATTGTAACATGTGTTCCTTTTTTGTTGTAAATATATTCACATGTCATTTTTATATTTATACCTTATAATAGCTTATAACTTATAAATTAAATTAAAATTATTTGGCAAAAGAAATAAATTAAGATGTTATATTTGATGTTTATGGTTCGAGCAATTACTAAATTCGGCTAATTTAACTTATTAATTAATATATTATATTTTATATTGATTATAAGTTTTACTTAATATGTGTGCGTATGTACACATTACCCCATTAATAAAAATTTCTTAATTTACTTTGTAATAGCACATAGTTTAAACTAATATTTATATTAAATATTACAAATAAAATCTAAATTTAATATAGACATAAATAGAAATTAAAACATCCTAACATCTAAATTTTAATCTCACCACTAAATCAAGTCTCTTTAGCTAATAAAACAAAAATTGAAAGCTAATTAGGATGCATTTAGAATTGCTGTTATAGATTAAAAATATTCCTTTAAATTTTTTTTTATTTTGTTGATTAATTTTTATTATTTTTTATAAATCATTTTTTTAAATTTATTTTAAAAAAAAATATCAATTTATCTATTTTATTTAAAAATAACTTTTAAAAAAATATAAAAAATTTTACTAAAAAATATTTTTATGAAACTCAATACCAAACGGGCATCCGGCATCTAGGATTAGCTTTCCCCTCTTCTCTACCGATATAAAACATGAGCTTCGGGATTTGAGATGGTAAAGGCTGTTGGCATAGTTATTCTGGCTACAACCTTTCTATTATTAGTTCTGCACTACAATGACTTAGTAATCGCATTTTATTGTTCACGCCCTGGAAAAATCATTATTGGTAAATAAATAATTAATGTATGTAATATGTTAACAGTTTTTTTTTTTTCCTATAAATCTAACTCGTGGGCAGAAAAATTCAGACTCAAAATTTTCTAATTCTGAAAATAATTTAAAAATTACTGAATTAAAATGTTTCTACGTTAACATTTTAATTCATTGCAATACATTTTGATTACAGTTACTAGGGCCTAGAAATAGGCTGACTCCATTGGTTAAAGGTTACCATGGGCATGCATGATGTAAATTTGGACTTCTTGCTTGTTTTCTTGCTCAATATATAATTATACTTATACATGGCTATTTCTTGGCATGCATTCAGTGGGCATTGTACTACATAATAATATTATATTGATAGTCCTTCCATTCCTAACTACTACCCTTTCCTCTAAATTTATATGTCAATATTATTTGATAGACTCAGAATTTCTCTGTACCTCCCATTTTATGATACAGTGAAAACAAAAAAAGGTAAAAAAAAAAAACTATAGCTCATTGTGTAACATAATACAAATTGGATTAATCCATGAATAATGTGATATTATTAATTAATATCTTATTTTTATCGGATAAATTTATAAGTAGATATTAGAAATAATTTGTCTAAAAATTTCTCAACTATGAAATTGAAATATTTGTCAAATTTGAGGGTAGAAATATTTCCACGTAAGTTAAATGCTCTCAACATAATATACGTTGGGGCATTAATTGGTAGGCCACTCATTTTTTACCCCTAAACCTGAGGGTCAAAATAAAAAATAAAAAAACTAAAGTAGGGTACCTGTTTTTGTATTGAAAACAAATGGCCTGTCGGATTCGGGTTTGAAGAAGAAGAAGAAGGATGAATATATTATAAGATTTATTTAGCAAATTAGACTTGCTGGCACATATATATTTATTAACAACATGATAAAATTCTACATAATACTCATAAGTTGGTAATTAACGACCAAAATCCCACACCCTTGCATCGTCAAAATCATGCATCCATAAAATTATCTTCTTTGACCAGGAATATATCTATAATATATATAAAGATTAATTAGTTATTATTATTAATTTATAAACTATCTTATTAAATTTTTTCCTATTTATACATTAATTCGATTCCACTTCATAAATTGATAGACAAATATATTTACTGATTATAAATGAATTATAATTTATTTACTATTATAAAAGATATTTTTTTCATATTTCAAATTAAGAATTATAAGATTTTAAATCAATAAACTCTACAAAATTAAGAAGATTTTAAGTCAATATTTTCTAGGTATTATTATTATTGTGCAATTTTATTACTATAAGATTTATATATATATATTTTTTATAAATTCCTATAGAAACAACTCCTCTGTCAAAATTTTATATTATTTATTAAATTCCAAATGTATATTGACTTTTTTTTATATATCCTTTTTCATTTAAAGTCTTTATTTTTTTCTCTATGGGATTCTACAGAATAAAAATTTATAAAATACTTTTTTAATAAAATTTTTAATGTATAATAATTGCATATCATGCTAATGAAAGGTATAACTTGAATTTCTTTTTCATATTTTCTAGGTTATACATCTATTTAATAATAATAATTACAAAAATTATTAAAAAGATAATTTTTTTGCGCATAATCAAATTATAATTTCAAAAATAATATAAAATTTTTAAAAATTATTTATTTACATAGTCAATAAGGTGCAACACGAATGCTTAGGACTGAATGTTGTAAAATTTTCTTATATTCGGCCCATGACCATAGAAAGACCCATTTTTGCTGGCTTCTGGGCCTTGCTTCATCTAATTCTTTATAACATTAAAAAAGGACAGCGTGAAATAATAAATTTAGCTGATATCACTATTTTGTCATCAAAGTTTGGTTTTTTAATAATGCCATTTCACATCAGTATTAGGTTTGTTAAATATTTCTTGCAAGTTGTAGAATAAGTTTTCACCAGGAAGCTATTGACAATTTCATCAATATTTATTTATTTATTTTGCCAAGTGACAATGTCATCAATATGTTGCTTCAAGAGATGAAGTTTATTAACAAACTATAATAATGCATTAATTGGAGAACTAAATAAAGAAGAAAGAACAAACAATTAGAACATACCCAAATTAATCATATTGTCTTTGAAGTTGGATTTTTTTTAATTTTTATTTACATTGCTTGAAAATACCCAACAAGAATAAAATGATAAAAAATTTCCATTGAATAGATAAAACTAATAATAATAATAATAATAATAATTAAATTTTCCTTTCCACATTGGAATTTTCGAATCCAAATCCTTCCTCATAGTCAGTATCATCATCGTTGTCTTCATTAAACTTGTCTTGTACATAGGATACCTCTTTTGTCCTTAGACCACCCTTAAGCCAATCAACAACCTGTAACATGCTAGGCCTATTCTCTGGATTGCTATCAGTGCATCTCATGGCCACCATGATCGCAGATTTTAGCTGAGCAAGATCATATTTACCCTTTAAGTTAGGGTCAGCAATGTGATCAAATTCGCCCTTCTGAACATATGGGGTGACCATTTGAACTATGTCACGCTTAACACCTCCAGGGAATTTCTTTAATGGTTTTCTGCCGCTAATGATTTCAAGAAGTAGAATTCCAAAGCTATAAACATCACAACTCTCAGAAACTTTTCCCCACATAGCGTATTCAGGAGCTAAATACCCAAGAGTTCCTTTTACTCTAGTGGTCAAATGAGTAACACCGTCTGGTATTAGCTTTGCAAATCCAAAATCAGCAACTTTTGCTTGGAATTCTTTATCTAAAAGAACATTGCTAGCCTTTATGTCCCTGTGAATTATATGTGGATTGGCCTTATGGTGCAAGTACCTAATAATTTTCAAACAAGTTTAACATAAAAACAGCTTCAGATTGATCAGAAACAAAATATTTAACAAAAATTAAGCAATATTTAGTTTTGCTATTGTGACTAACCATTATAAAAAAAAAAAAATTCAATAATCAAACCAGTCATTAAAATGTTATATTTTACTAAATAATCAGACCAGTCATTAAGAGTTTGAACGCAAAAGCTAGCTCCTAATCGTTCATTTGTCGAATGGGCTTTAAACGAGATCGATAGTACTTACGCCAATCCTTCAGCTGATCCAATTGCTATTTTGATTCTTCTGGGCCAATCAAGCAAACAATCTGAAGCGAGTTGGCCATGCAAATGAGTGATTAAGCTATGATTGGGCATATAATCATAGACTATAAGCCTTTCATCTCCTCCTGCGTAAAATCCTCTTAAACCTAACAAATTCTTATGCCTCACCCGCCCAAGTATCTCCACTTCTACTGCAAATTCCATCTCCGCCTTTGCACTCATCGCCTTCAGTCGTTTCACTGCTATCTGCAACAGCAAATTCAAATTTAAAAAAAAAAAAAAAAAAAAAAAAAGATCTTGTTTGCTTGGGAAAATTAATCAATAACAAATAAATAAATAAAGAATGAACATAAAACTTGCCTCGACGCCTTTACTTGTTCGACCCCAATACACACTTCCAAATCCACCTTCTCCAATCTTATTATCGTTGTGAAAATTGTTTGTTGCCTGAAGAAGTTCTTTGAGAGTGTATATTTCCCATGGATAATCCGTGTCATTACTTGCACTGAAAAATAAATAAATTTATAATTATTAATTAAAAACATACCAAATGAATTTGTTGATTAATGATGGTTATTAATTGAAATGACAATTAATTACCTGATCATCATCATGGGTTGTGTTTCTCTGGGGAAGCCACAGCACAAACATTTCCAAGTAATTCTTTTTGTGAAAGAAAATTGCATTGATGCCATAAAGGGCGAAATAATTTCCGAGCAAACAGGGAGTAGCTAAGAAGGCAAAAGTATGGGGAGAATTCTAAGCACGAGAGAGGAGGCTTGCTGTGATGACAAAGTATGCAGCATAGCAAGTCAAGATTGTTGTTTGTTTAATAAAAAATAAGATTTTTTCGTTTTTTAGTTCTTGTCCGTTTTTTGTTAATTCCCATTCCCATTCCCATTGGAAATGTAACTCTTTATTTTGTTCAACATTCTTAGGAATATATTTATACTCAACAATGACATAATGCTTGATTAATTTACTACTAATTATTATTATTATTTTTTTTAATTTCAAATAGAAAATGAATTGAATTAAGTGGATAACTTCAGCTCACCTACTAATCAATCTAAGCCATTCATTTAATTGACCTTCATATTTTGATCAGGTTTAATTCAATGCAATTATATAGAGAATCTTAATAATCTTTGCGGCTTTAAAAATTTCGGTTTGAATTGGCTGAATAAAAGTCATATATTAAAGACAATGAATTAGCCGTCTTCAACTCTCCCTCTAACGTTTATTACTAACCAAAAAAGAAAAGAAATTTAATTTTCAATGTTTAGCATTATATTAATTTTATGGAAATTTATTTATTTATTTATTTTTACTCTCACTTAGATTGGGATGCCTTGAACCAGGCCAAACAAATAGATTCAATATATTAATACTTGGCTGTGATATTAATAAAATAAATTAGTATTTCTAATTGGAAATGGGATCATTGTTTATTATTATTATTTTTCTTTCAATTCAGAGTTAAAATAATAATTATAAAAAAATGTTGATATAAAAAGGTCGCAGCAAATAATTATAAATATGTATTTCAGAAAAAAAAAATGTTAATATTCTCTGATAGACAATGGGACCTATTAAACATTCTTTTAATTGGAAAATTAAAATATTATTTTATACATAATGAAAAAAAAAAAAAACTTGTAATCATATTTTTATGGTTAACATATAAGAGAAGAAAAGTAATAACAAAACATTAAGGCTGAGTTTATGGAATGAATCGAAAGCTTCCAGGTTTTATTATATTTCAGTTTTTGGATTATTATTTTTATTTAATTTGATTATATCTGGTTCAAGTAAGATTCAAATATATATGTATATATGTATCTTTACAGCCTTAAGGAACCTCTGTTCAATTGTTGTTTGATTCATTTGTTGAATTTTTATTTTTTCCTTTTAAACGATGCTATATGTTGGTTTGTTGCTTGATTAAAGTTAATGAATTTTTGACTCAGTGATGTTGAAATTATTTTTAAAATTCAAAGGTTTGGAATTCAAATCTCTTACCAATTGTTTGAAAATGGTTGAAAAAATTAGAAAAGAAAAAAATGATGAAAGAATATGGGTGGAGATCCTAAATTTTTCACCCATTTGAAATACAGGAAAATGAGAAGAAAGAATTATACAATGATTTTTTTTTCATTTTTTTACTTCCATTTTCATCACTATCCAAACAAGAAGAGAGAAAATTTTAAATCTACTTTTTTCAATTCATTTCTCTTATTTTCAATCCTCACATTTTCATTTCTCATCCTATTTCTCATATTCCATATATATATATATATTTATATATATGAGAAATGGAATATACTCACATATATGTGTGTGTGGAGCATATGGGCTTTGAGTTTCTATTAGTAGATTTAAAAATAGAAATATAGGTTTAAATAAAGTGTATATAGGCTTATAACAAGTAATTGTGCAGTGGACAGGCAGATCGATTCTCTAACTAAACTCAGGGCCTCAGCCCATCAAATTGACTCCCCAAGCCATTAATATCTGCAGCCCATGGGTTCGCCAGTTGATTAGAAAACAGAGGCTTAAACTTTCTCCCTGTGACAAAAGACTTGTGATTTATTAAAATACATGAAATTTGATTTAACTAAAATTTTATTCTTTAAATTTAAAGACTAAGATGCTCAATTGTATAAATTTTTAAGAACAATATTATTTGAATTGTTTTTAAAAAATGAGGACTGAAGTCTTTTACTGTCTAGCATGTTGAAGTAGATCTTCTGTATATTTGAATGTAATAATGTAAATTAATTATTTCAAGAAAATAGAAAATGGATGGAAAAGAAATTGCAAAAAAAAAAGTTAAATGGATAGTAATGAGGCCAAAATTTGGATCATCCTTGATATGCAGGGTTCGTTCCAGAGATGGAGAGCCCATTGCGTAAAAATCATAGAGATGGAGTCTGTTTGATGATGCTGAAGTTATCTCATTTCAAAAATGATAGCTTGCATCAAAATTATCTCAGTTCGAATCTAGAAAGCTTGTTTTGTGACAGTAGTGATTCAAAGCATGTAGATAAAAAGAGAACAGATTAGAAGCCCTTGAGGAAACCTTTGAAGAAGCAATTCCACATAGCTTAATAAGGAAGGAAGGCAATGATAATTGTTATCTTTTTCAGTTAGGAAAGAGCTCTTCTTTTACTACTTACAGCGCTTTCATCACTCATCTTGCTATTTCAGAGCTATTCAGCTAAGAAGTTAGGCAACTTTATCAATATCTAAGTCAGTAGGCTTAGAAATGGAGGAATCCCTAAGACAGAGAACGGATCTTCTCTTGATTGTATCAGAGTTATTTTGTTAGAATGGACTTACAAATAGAGAGAGAGATAGAGTAGATCCGCATGAGTGAGTGAGATCTCCTTTTATAATGACTTCAATAGGTCAGTGGTCGATAAATTTATAGGTGGCTACATCCTACTGGTAAAAAAAAGAGAGAGTTTGAAATGATGGGACAACTATTTTCCATTAGGTCAAAGTATTTTCCGTTGTGTCAGTCTTCTATTACTATGTATCTACTTGATGACAGTTGAGAGATGATATTCATTACTTTATTCTGATAAGAGTCATCCTTTTATAAGAAGATGAAGTTCTTATTAGATATTTTCGTTAACCAACTACTCGTCTTTAAACTGAGGGATCCTTGTCTTATTAGAGATTTTCGTCAACTAAACCAACTGCTTGTCTTCAAACTGAAAAATCCTTGTGAGGGATTCGTCCTCACTTGAAATTTAGATTCGAGCTGTGTTGTTATCAAGCTTGACCATGACTAGGATGATATTCAAGTTTCGTCAGACAAGTTTCAAGTTTTAAGTGAGCTGATTTGCCAGCTGTGGCCATATCACCAACCTATAAATAGTAGTATCTTGGATCAACTTTATTTTTATTAGACCCAATTAAAAGTTGGATGATTTAGAACACATCAACTTTTTTTTTTTTTTTTAATGAATGACTTTACTATAGACATGTGAAATCCAGACTTGAAATTATTATTATTTTTTTTAAAGAAAAGAAAATGGAAAATAACGTTACCACTGGACAGTATCAGCAAGACATGGAGTAATAAAATGACTGTGTTTTCTGTTCCCTGACGACTTTCTAATAATAATTAATTATAGTCATTTAATTAAAACTGAAAAATGGTTGTGTACTTGTAGCAGTGGACATAAGGCTATCCCCCCTTTTCTTATAATCTGATAGCATATATATATATATATCCTCAAACATGAGGAATTGAGGATTATCCAAATCATTTTGTGGAAATTGTTAATTAATCTATGCCCAAGAGTCAATAACCAATTCAGTTCAAAATTTACTTAATAATTGATATGTTGGGCTTATTTTTAAGCTAAAATGATATCCCTTCCCAATATAAACTTTTCGTCTTTCTTATTCATATTCAATGTGAGACTTCCCACAGCATACTTTAACAGAAATCAAGCTAGTTTCAGCCTTCGGTACCAACAATTTGAAAAGTGAGAGCTTATATGAATAAAAATGTAATCATATTGATAAAGAAATAGATTAGTAAATAAGCATCAATACTAGATTTATTTTAAACTTTTTGAAGGAATAATTATTTCATGTGAATTGCAGCATTCACACCAATTTATCAGAAATAAATAAAAATTACATTAGCATGTAATTATTCATTATGTTACCTGTCTCAGACCAGGAATGAAAAATACATTAACTTGTGCAAAGACAATTTCTCCATACCAACACTCTGGTCCAATGCCTGAACAAAGTAACTTGTCAAAGAACAAAAAACACATACACACACATATATACACCTAAATTTATCATATAATTATCAGACAAAAATTTCCATGAAAAACTTGCTTTCATCAACAGATTGTTTCATTGAATTAAATTACTAAAGAAAGTTGCCATGACATAAATGCCAAAGAGTCTACCTGAATTTACCAAAAAAGTAGAGGCCAAAAAAAAAAAAATAGATTTATGAAAAGCAAAGCATAATTAAATTACTATCATCATTCCTCCATGATTAGAAAAGATCATATAAGCAAATAAGAGAAATATAATATCCAATCTAATAAAACATTATTGCCACCAACTTACTGCTACCATTATCAGTTATTAGTTCAGTAATGCTGTTACCTTGACATGGCATCACCATCACTATGTAATAGACTACTGCTAATATGGTTAAATATTATAAAAGAAATTAATATATATACATATATTATTACTAGAAGCCATTTAATGTTAGTGTGTGTAATATAACTAAGGATGATAAATTGTATCTTTTCCCAAAATAATTATTATTAAATAAAAGAAAATGAATGATGTGTAGTGCTGAATTTTAGAACACACATGGATGCATGCATCAACATTATATTTATATGAACTCTATATAGAGAGATCGAGCGCGGGCGCACACATGGAATTTGCATTGATCTAAAACTGTGAAAAATCTCTCTTATATTATCAGTTATGCATATTTAACATTTTAGCCCAAAGCTGATTGTGTAATAATTAACTATTCTATTACATAGTATTATATACTAAAAATTTGTATATCAAAGTTTAGAGAATATTCACTACCATATCCTATTCTATATTGTTCTATAAAAAAAAAAAAAATCAATTCAAATAAAAACTATAGTCTTCATAGCAATGTAAACTAATTTTTGTGACCCACAGGCAGAAAAAGAACAGATGCCAAGAAAAAAATTCAGAGTACAAGGGATGTAATTTGCATTAAAGGTATGTCTAGTAGGCCATGATATACATTTTTAGTATAAATATTATACTATAAATGTATTTAATTGTATTATATTATATTATATTATGACTCATCAAACATACCATAAAACTATATTTTGAAAATTGTAATGAAATATAATAATTAATGATAGGGGATAAAAATAATCCTGATCTTAAATAAGCCAAAATAGACAAAATTTACAATTCAATCCATCATTTGGCCAAGCTCATTAAAGAAGTCCAACTGAGCTAAACCCAAGATGTAGGCCTCTTATGCTGATTTGCCAAGAAGGCTTCTCCTTCGCCAAACCATCACAACAAGAAGCTTGTTGGGCAAGCTTCCTAATTATAACAGATGTCACTCAGCACACACGTTAGTATGAGAATATAAGAATATGCACGTTTATAGGTGACACATCCTTGACCTGACACATTTTCTACCAACTCACATCGCACCACATGCCAAAAAGATAGCCAATCGCTCATCTTGTTCCACTAATAGGTGTTAGACCTATACCCACCAATAGCAAGGCAATGACAAGACATGCCTCCTCAACCAATGTTGACTGTCACCTAAGCCTTAGCACTAAGGCATAAAAATGGAAGAATCAATACCTGATCAAGGTAATTTGAACTCTATATCTCTCTTATCTCCCTCTTTCCCTAAAAAGTTCTCGAGTCCAAGTGAATGGAAACCTCCTTCCCACTGGCTATCATCGGTAAAACTTTATACTAACTTGAACGTCAGAAATTCTTGTGCCTGGCTCTCTTGACCATAATACTTCATCTTGTAGGCACCAAATTCTCTAGCTCAATCTTGGAGATCTAGCCCAATAGATTTTATTTAATCCAGCTCTGATCAATTAAGATGTGATCAAATAGTAGAAAAACCACATTTAATGTGATGTAATGTTACATGTCGCTTAAATTGTAGTATGTCAAGGGCTTATGATTCAAATCTAGAAGAAAGAAATAAACATAATATGGATTGAATTAACCAAAAGCAAAACTTCCTATAATCTCAATTAATTATAAGCATTTCAGTAATACTTAACACACTTGCCAGAGTGGACTTTTTTCTTTTCTGCCGCAAAGTTAGTCTAATTTTCATGCATGCAATTTATTCTATGAATACTCCAAATGATACTTTTTCTATTTCCGTCCCTTGCATTTTTCACATAGATATTAATATTACTAGTTTGTGAGGAGAATTTGAAACAGAAATTAACATCAGATTTTTTTTTTTTTTTACACTTTCATTACTCTACTCGAGAAATTATTAGGTAAGATGGAAGCATGCTTCTCTTTTCACATTTGTCTCGACCCATGTATGATTAGAGTGGAGATATATCCATTTGAGTAGGAAGATTATGCTCATTTCCTATCTAATAATTTCTCTACCTAAAAAAGAAAAAATAAATAACTTGCAAAAACATAATAACCAAAGTTTAGGACATGATTTTAAAGCGGTGCAAATATAAGTAGAGTAACTTAATTAATTAGTAAAATGAATCCTTATGATGAGCAGATGACATGATTCAGTTTCTGTTGCAGCGCAGTTGGATCAATGCAAGTGAGATGAGTAGCCTGCAATAAAATGTCAAATCCAAATTAAATATCTCTATATTAGCAAATAATTAGTCTAAATTAGTTAATTAATACCTGGCATTGAACTGTGTTATATAACCTTCCATCTCTTTTAGTGGAAATGCAGCTAACAACGTCAAATCCCTCTTCCAAAACAGCTTGTAGAACTCTTGATAGAAGAAAACTGTCTTCTCCATACCCACAACTTATTACAATCTCTACTACTCCATAGACATAAGACCGGACAGTAACACTTGTAGAATTAGTCCTAGTAGTGTTGATCAAATTGTTGTCCAAACTTTGATTCCCTTCTAATTGACGACCATGCTGATTATCTTCAAGAGAAATCGAGGAATTGGACAAATTCTTGAGCTTGTCTCTCTTGAACCTCAATTCTTGAACATTATTCTCAAGATCTTTTATATATTTGGCTGCCTCATCAATGTGATCAGACACTGAGCGTTTTCCCTGCAAAACCCATCAACCAAACCCTAACTATTAATTAATTAATTATAAATTAATTAATAGATCTGAAGTCATAATAATAAATTAATTAATTCTTGACCTTGAGTGATTGAAGAGGGAGAAGGGATCGAAGGGAGGCATGAAGAGTAGACATTTGTTGCCTTCTCTGCCGTTCGATCTCTTTGCGGGTGATCTTCTTATGGTCATCGCAACCATAATTATTAGGAGGAAAAGGGGGCTGCAGGTCATCCCCCATTAAGATCATTAATGGATTAATATCTTGGTGGGGATTACTAGAGGAGATTTTGGAAGATAATTCATTATTTTGTTGGAATGGAAACATTGAACCAATGCAAATAATAATGTTATTGTTAAAAGAAAGAAAATGTAGTATTGGATACGGTTGTTGAAGATAGTCTGGTGGTGTTTGATTGGTTTAAAAATCTCAAAGATTTTCCATATATTATAATTATTTATTTATACATCAAAATATAGTTTAGAGAGAGAATATCAATTTCAAGTGACAATTAGGCGTAAAAGTCAAATTCCAGTTGCATTTGAGAGAGAGTATCAGAGATCATACATTGCTAAAAAATAAAAAATATAAATAACTTATAAGTGCTAAGATCCAACTAACTAATTAATTAATACTAGTTATTTTAATATTAGTTGGATTTAAACTAATTCTATTAGTGAACTCTATACTTTACTTATTCACTTTACCTCCTTTTTTATCAATTCAATTTCTAATATAATAATTACATATTGATATTTTAAAATTTTGTTATGAATATAAAGATTAATATTTTTTTACATTCACATGTAATTTTTTTCTATTAGGACTGATGTATAGTTAATTTATGAGAGAAAACGTGGTTTAAAGCTATGTATGTGGGACAGTCCCACTTTGTTACTGAAGAAATTGCAACCAATTTCACTTTCACATTGCTAAACCCATCCATACTAATCAATTTAACTCTCATTCTTAGTCAATTAATTAATTTTGTGAAGACGACTTTAATTGTCAAGTTTATGTTAAATACTATCATTATTTCGTTTCTTAGTCGTGTCAGCTCAATATGCTTTTACTTTAACTTTATTTTATTTTATTTTTATTTTTCTCTCTTTTTCAAAGTAAGGAATTCAATTGGCAGAAATGGATCCTACTCTTTGAATTATAACACTAATTTTTACCTCTTTTTTCAAATCAAGGAATTTAATTAGCAGAAATGAGTCATTTCTTTTGAATTCTAACACTAGCTAATTCGCTGTCAAAAAAACACACTAGCTAATTCCTAAAATTAACTTGCAAATTCTATATTGATGGCCAATTCCATTAATTAACCCTAAAACGATTTGAACGGGTGCATGCACGTGATATTATTAATTACAAGTACCATAAGCATATAAATCAAATTAAAACCCACATTTTTGTAGATCAGATATGTTGGACTACTGTTGAGAGGGGGCACATTATTATACCGGTTCAAGTTCAGCTCAGTTAGAGTTAGATTGGGTGCATGCATCTGATATTTTCTACAATTTATTTTAAACATACAAATTGGGTTCAGTGAGCAAATTTCTATACTGTAGCTCCATCTATAGAAAATTGGACTCGGCTAAGTCCTTAAAGCTGTAAGAGGTTTATATTGGAATTCGCATGTTTTCAACATAGCATATATATACTCTCTCACTATCCATCTCTTAAGAAGTGTGAGAGTGAATATTACCATTTTTTATAAAAATTAAGAAGAGTGATTATATAAGGAAATGGTTAGATTCACTCCACCTTATAATTATCTTTTTTCGTATTAAATAATTATATTATTTATATAATTTTATAAGTCACAATGTCATTAATTATTGTTAATTACTATAATTTTTTTTAGAACAAAAAATTTATATTTTCTTTTTGCTAGTGTATAAATTGGAATAAATTTAATCTTAATATTTAAATTATTATATCAAAAATTACAAAATTATTCAATAATTAAAAATTTTGAGTGAACCGTCGGTGCACTTGTTGCTATCTGGGTACGGCCTAAGTCCACATATCGAGTACAGATGAAGGGATCTGACCACTGACCTTGCCATGGAAACGTTTTGATCTATGTTTCTTCTTCTTCTTTAATTGTGATGATATGACCTTGCCTCCATATTCTTCCTCTTCTTTAATTGTGATGAGAAAACAGATTCTTTCTATTGATCAAATTCCTGCATTTTTTATCTTTTTTTTTTTTCGGTTTGATTTATTTATGTGAGAAACCATTTGAGTTATTGATTTTGAATTTGATTCACTAGTTTTAGGGGTTTTTTCATTGTTTTAGCAAATGGGTTCTTGTTAATTTTTGTTTTTGTTCTTCATAGGTGTTGTATTTTTTAGGTTCTTACACATGGGTAGGTGTGGTGTTGGAGTACCTGATTGTTTCAGCAAACGTCGTTAATTTGTTGTTCTTCTTATCTTATGCAATCTTCCCTTTTCCCTTTCTTTTTTCTTTTCTTTTTTTTTTTTTTTTTTTAAACCCTAATTCAAAATTCTCAAAGTATGTTAAGAAGGTAAATAATTCAGAATTGTTTATGTGAAGGGGCTGCGAGGGTTATTTAAGTCATTTTAACTTTAGGATTATTGTGTGAAAGCTAACATGGAATACAACTTTAAGCATGTGGGCCCATTTTTGCTGAGTCAGCAATTTGGTTGACCCGAAAATAGGAAAAAATACTAAATATTTTTTTTTTTAAAATTCAACAATTGATTGAACTAAAAAAATAGTCCAGATATAAAAATAACAGATTTTAAAAAGTACATACATAAACGGTGTATTTTTTTCATATATATAAACTACTAAAATACATAAAAAAAATTGTTGAATTAAGAGTAGGAGAAATTTATTTTATACATTATAAATTAAAGATAATTAAATAAACAGTAGAATAAAAAAAGAGATGGAATTCTTAAATACAGTTTATAGATAATATTGTCATTTCATTAAGTAAAAAAATAAAAAAATAAAAAAGAGTAGAGCACATTTAAATTTTTTTGTGTATTTAATCATTTTCTTTTTTAAAGAGTAACAATATACATCTTATGAGAAAATTTCAAATTAGTAATGTGACACTCATTTTGGCCAGAAGAATACTTTTTTTTTTTTAATAGTTAGTATATAGTATTATGTTGTCTCTCAAATTTCTATTTAATTTTTAAATTTTCCAATTTAAAAAAGGATTTAATTTTTGTAAATTTAATTAGAATATGATAACACCTTGCCCGAACTAAAAAGATTTTTTTAACAATCAAGTTTTTGCTGTAATATATGCAATTCTATAAGACTATAACCATGAATAATTCGTTTGGCTTTTGTTTTAGTAAAGTTAGGACCATGCATTTGATTATATGCAATGTGGTCCAAGATTAGTCACAAAAATGTAGAGATGCATGCACAGTATCGAGAAGGAGATCTCGAGATTGATATATTCTAGGGGTAGTCCTTAGGATAAAGGACACTAATAGTAGAAACATCAAGAAGAGGATTAGCTTAGCTGTTTCGTATCTTTCCTTTGTGAACTGCCACTATTTCTTTCTAATTCCCATTATAGGTAGTGGTTAGCAAATTATTATTATAGATAATACAACTCCACATCCACCTTTAATCAGAATCCAATTAATTAGATAAAGATTGAGATGGTGGGCTCGAGATTTTCTTTTAATCAATTGCTTGATTAGTTTGCTTACCTAGTAATACATTCCTTTTGCCATGTACGTATACACACACAGTCACCGCCATCTCATTTATTTTTTTTACAAATTTTTGAAGTTTTTTAAATATTTAAAAATAAATGTTAGGTAATTAATAGGATATTTAATGTGAAAGTTTAAGTGTTTGTTATTTACTTTTCATATAATAACCTTTATTTGTACAAGTTAAATGAAGAGAAAAAATAAAAAGTAACAATATAAAAAATAAGTAAGATAATATAGTACTTTAATACATTATAATATAATTATTTTTTATTATATTCTCCCACAATTCTTTTTTTCTTTCATTAATAATAATAATAATAATAATACTCCAACCATCTCATATCATTAGCCCTATTTCCATTTTTACTTATATTAAAAAATTTTGTTAATATATAATTTAAATAATAAATTTTGTTTTAATATACACCTCAATTAATAACTCAATTTAGATAATATCCCTTAATTAATATTTGTTTGACAAACATGCATTTTAAATAAGGGGTACATTAAAAAATTAATGGAGTAAATTTTTTTAAAAAATTGAAAGGAGATTATTAATTGAAACAGTTGAAAAAGAAAACCTGAAAATATAAAACCAGGAGTAATAAAAACAATAATAAAAGGTAAAACCAAAGGTCGCTTCAATAAAAAATTAAAAAAAAAAAAAAAAAGGGCCGGTTTTAATTAAAGGATCTTGAGCTTTCTACACAACTACCCTAAAAAATATATATATATTCTCATATATGCACCTCTATTTCATAAATACATTTTTTAAAATTTTCATTTTAAAAATATCCTATTTTTTATTAATATTAACAAAAGAGATAGAAAATTCCGGTAATCTATTCCGATACTCATTAAACAGAAAAAAGTACTTCTTCCTAAAGTTTTTGGACCTACGGAATCTATTGGTGATATTATTTTTGGCATTTAGTAGCTATATATTGACGTTTTGAAGGATGAAAGTTTTGGTTGAAAATTCTTTTCCTTTTTCCGGCTAACTCTGGCTACCAATGAGAGTGATATCAGTTGCAATCAACTCTTTGAATCTCAAGTTTCATTTTAAGACTAACGCCTAGTTTTGTTGCTGGTAGAAAGAGAGCAAAGCTCGGCAGAAAATCAGTATTAATAACTTTTCTGGCGTCGATTAAGCCAAATTAGAGAGAATTAGAGCGTTTTGAGAATATTTTCAGATTTTTGAAATTGAGAGCATCTTCTGGTATAAAAACCTGACCCATCGGAGACCGTTGATATCGGTCAATGCTGCTCAACCGTGACGGAAAAAATTTTTTAGAAATTTTATATATCAAATGTATATTTTTGATATATCATAGATATATAATTTATATAAAAAATGGCATTAAATTATTCATATATTGTTGGTATATTTTTGGTATATCAAATGTATAATAAAAACATATTATTTTTATCAAAAAATATAATATCAAATGTATACTAAGTGTATATTATAAGTATATATATAAAAAAGAGGTATTTTTGAAAATCTAAAAAAAAATATGAGTATTTTTGTGTAAAGTTAAAAACAATGGGATGTTATTAAAAAAAAAAGTTAAAAAAATGACAATTGGTATAATTTCCCCAAGGATCTTTTTCTTAGTGGACTCATACCAAGCCATATTATACCCCACCTAAAGCTGAGGAATCAGTTCTCATTTCTTTTCAGTTGGCCAATTAGGATTTGGTCACAGGAGATGAGTTGGTCTGCGGAGCTACTCTCTCAAACTTGTAACAAGTACACATTATAAAAATAAATAAATAAAGTTGTGTAAAGAACAATGAAATGATTCACTAAGTTGCATTTTTCATGATTCTCACTTCTCAATCAGAATTACATGTTAAAGATAGCTTTATTCTCCTCATGATAAAAATCTGGATATACCTCGTTTGCAAGCATACAAAATATTGAGCATTGAAAAAATAAAATGCGACTGCACTGATGGAAACTAGCAATAATAATGTTTCTGTATATTTTATTACTAATAAATAATAAAATATATATATTTGAATAAAATATAGGTTATATATTTTATTTTATATAATGTTTCTCTCTCTCTCTATATATACGGAGCTTTATATACACTTAATACTATTCAAATGCATTAGTACTCTTCGATCTGCAAAACGCTCCAGATATTTTTTTCTCTTTTCTACATGAGAATGGCCTTCAAATCATTAAGTGTGATGAATTTAACAAAAAATAAATAAATAAATAAATAAATAACAAAGGAGAAGACAATTATGTTGCACATGCACATTCATTTTTTTTTAAACTCTTCACTGAAACTAATTCTATGGACATAAATGAAACTTATTGCATCTTATATCCTTCCCAAAACAAAATACAATTAAAAGAAAGAATCTTAGTTACTCCCTTCTTCTAGGGTTTGTTCTTGGACTATCTTTTGGTGACTCCAGCCACCAAATGGAACTTCTAATTTCTATTTCTATCTTTGTTTTTTTTATTTCAATGCCTAGTATTTCAATAATCTAACTAAGCTCTTAGATATTTTTTGTCTCTTATTCATGGGGTTTAATCTTTTTGCCCTTCTTATCTTTGTTCTATTTTGATCACAGATCTGCCATGGACAGAGATCTTGTTTCTTTCCGACGATGACAAATTTGGCTGCGAATGGTGGTTCGACATAAATTTTAGCCAATTTTCAAATTCGTATATTTGAGGTGTACTTGGATAGAAATGATAATTTTATCTGTTCTGTTGGGTACCCATCCCACTTCGATCCTAATGGGGCAAGTAATATTTGTTCCATTTAGTAAATGGAGTTAGATGGATTTTTTTATTTTATACCTGAACGGAATTCGGATAATGGCATAATCCAACCCATTTATATCTATAATTTAATTTTATGTGAAATATAAATTATATTGTATGGATGTATATAAAAAAATATAAATTAATATATGCATATGAGATCTGGCAAAAATATATATATATGCATATGAGAAAATAACACAAAAAAGTTTTAAAAAAAAAAAAAAAAAAAAGAAATATAAATGAACATATCCACCCAGACTCACTATCCGACCTGACTCGATCTAAAGCAAGGTTGGGTTTTGCAAAACCCCCCCCCTCAAACCTGACTCACTGCCATCCCTCTACTTGTAGTAATGCAAGATATCTTGGTTTGATTCAATTACAACCTTGTGCTTATGTATGTCTTTCTCCCTCTCTCGGTCACCAGTGATGATGATGGAGATAGATGAGATTGGTAGAATAGAGAAGATACAGTAGAGTGTGTATGGGAATTTCACAAATTATATAGGCCATTGGGTTGTATCATTCCTGAGCTTGAAGCGCACTGTCCCTTTTGCTGGGCAAGTTTATTTTGGACTCTAAATCCATATTTATATTCTCTAGTGGGGCCTCCTGAATATTGTAATGAATATTTATATTTTCTTAGGTACTAGGCGTTTTTAATTAGATCTGTTTATTTGACAAAAAAAAAAATAATAAATCACTCTCTCCCTTTCTAAATGTGTCATTTAAGATTTCAGCATATAAATATAAAAAATATTAAATTGTTATAATTTTAAGATAAAAAAAATTAAAATATTTTTTTTATTTTAATATAAATAAATAAAAATAATTAATGTTAATGTTTAGAGTGAAAATAAAGGAAGGGTAGTTAAAAAAAATAATAAATATCTTTATGAAATTTTAAATCAACAGATATTTTGAAAACAAATCTCTAAAACCAGGAATGAAGCTTTATCAGTACAAAGTTGCTAGATTTGCAAATTAATTTAGCAATGTTTTTAGAGAAACATTATGAATTTACATGTGCAATCTCTATCTAATGAGTAACAAACATAATATTGAGTTTTAATATAAAGAGAATTAAGAGGAGTGTGCAAATGAGCGATTAGACTTCAATATTATATTGAGTTTTAATATAAATTTGAGAAAGCCAATTTTTAAAATTAGACTATGATGAGATTGAGTTTTGTAAGATTTTGAGAGTCTATTTCTATATTAGTGGCTCAATATATTTATTTTTCTTCAATGTGGGAATTCATGTCTTAACACATAATAAACGAAACTTATGAAAGAATGATGATTAAAGCTGTTGAAATTCAAAAGGTGGCCACTTTAATTTCATATGCTAAATATAACTTAAAATTGAAAACAAATGTATCCAAAGAAGAACCAGGGAAAAAAAAAAAAAAAAAAAAAGAACACTAGTGAATTGGTAAATTCAATATATTTTGAAATTAAATCTGTGAACTTGACAATATATCATGTATGACATAGTGATGCTATCACTTAAGGAAAATCAATTAAAAATTGCAAAATGAAGATAATTCGTGGGAAAGCTAGCCCAGTTTGGGGGCAACATTTCCCATTAGAACAGAAAAATATTTCATAAGAACCATCCTTGAACTAGTATATATTATAACTAATCGAATTGTCCCTGATATGAACTTGCACATATCCTTCGTGTATACCATGGATTCTCCAATAAACAACAAATTATTATTTTGATTTGTCATATATTCTCACGTTGATCGTTAACTTTTTTGAGAATAGGAAAATGGAGATTTAAACATAAATATGCATGTATTATTAAATTCTGTCTGTATGCTCAAATCAAATATATATATATATATATAGACTATGTTTGAGAATGCCACGTTGATGGTTAAGTAATTTATTACTTATTAAATGCAACATTTCATCAGTTTGACATTTAAACTCAGACTTTAATGAGTGTAATGTGCATATAGAAGGAGAGGAGAGGAACATATGGGGACCATGCATAGTAAACTCACCATTTCTTGAATGCTTATGCAAAATCTAATATGCATATGTTGTCACCTCATTCCAGCTATCTTACAGACAAATAATGGGTGAAAAATAACAAAATTACATAGAGAAGCAGTGATAAAAACCAACCTCACATTTCCAAATGGAAATCAGATAACTACTGCAATGACTATATAAATATGTATGTGGTTACTTATCATTCTCAGCAGTTGATGAAGGAATTGCTTCAATTAATTTATTTTGCAACTCAGATATATCAATGCATGTGGTGTAGCTAACCTGCAATAAAAACCAGAGAAAATTAGCCAGCCGCACCTGGACAACATCAAGAAGTATAACATCAAATTATATGCTATACCTCAGATTGAATGGTGTGAATGAGTCTTTGATGCACTTTGGTCGAAACGCAGCTAACGACGTCAAGCCCTTGTTCAAGTAGCAATTCCAATACTCTTGAAAGCTGCAAAACTTTCTTGTTCCCAGACCCACTATTAATCACTACCTCAACCCCAACAAAACATGACCGTACGGCTACACTAGTTGGCGGAGGGCTATTTAACTTGTCATCACTTTCGGGGCCAACAACCCTTAAATTACGTACATTTTTCATCTCATCTCGATGGATACTAAGTTCTTTAACCTTCTTTTGCAGATCTTTAATATATTTCACTGCTTGATGGACATGATCTGATATTGCACGCTTTCCCTGCAATTAACCCCTTAATTAATTAATTAATTAAAGAGGCAAAAAGGAAACCCTAATGACAAAAATTAATTTCAAATAATTGAGAAAACTAATAACCTTGATATATTCAAGAGGGAGTAGGTTTCTAAGGGAAGTGTAAAGAATGGCCATTTCTTGCCTTCTTCGTCTCTCGATATCTCTATGCATGATTTTCTTGGACTTATTATTGTGATGATTATCATTATCATCATCATCTTTAATTAACCAAGGGTTCCGCTGCCGGCCTTTTGCTCTCTTATTATCATTTGGGTGGCTAACAGAAGAATGACCATGAATCAAAATCAGATCTTGCGGGATTGCGTTCTCTTGATACGGATCATTAAAAGAAATCTGGAAAGAGAGTTGGTTGTTTTGGTGCGAGGGAAACATGGCACCGCAGTGATTCGCTGTATCTTGATTCTTGACTTAGGCCTCAGACAAAAGGAGTAGTGGATAGTTGGTTAGGGTTTGAGATCTGGTCAATGATGCCAAGATTCCATTGCCCGTATACAAAAATGGATAGAATTGATATCAAGTGTATATCTTATTTAATAGAGACTTTTGGGTACAGTACTTCATCCACGACCACCTAGCTAATTTTACATATTGAAAATGGGGGCGGATTAAGGTTTTGGTATGTGATAAGCAAAGGTATAAAATTTTCAAAATAAAAAATACAATATAAAAATAAATAAATTCAAATTAAATTATTTTCTTTATAAGCAATCTTTAATTGTATTAATATTAAGGAGAAAACTAGATCATAGATAAAGATTTCATGTTTCTATGTCATAAAAAACACAAAACGAAAAACAAATATAAAAGCATAGTAGAAAAAAAATTATGAATTTGTGCTACTATTTAAGAAAAACTAATAGAATTAATTAGAATATAATTATTATTAGTATTAGCTGTAGGTTATTACTGTTTTTCTAGATTTCAAATTCCTAAATAAATTTTTAAAACGTTCCTATTTTATAGGCTTTATATATATATATATATATTGAGCAGAGGAGGGAAAGTCGAATATAAATTTATTACCCAGATCGTATATGCATTTATTATTAGATTATGTCTTGATGTGCATGGTAATAATATATATATTTTAACTCTTTATAATTGTGGATTGTGATCTTAATTTATTTCTTTTAATTATCAAAGTATTCTCAGGTCAATTTTTTTATCAAAATTGTAGTTTTTTTAAAGGAAAATGAGGATATCTCTTTGAATGAGATAAATTTAAAACCTCGATTATAGAATAACAATCCCTGGAATTATGGAAAAGAAAAAACCGTGTGAAATAACATGTTACTCATGAAAAATTGTACAACAATTTATAGAGGCATAAGAATTTTACTTTAAATTTTTCTTTAACCTGCTTTTACTGAAGAGTTAATTAATACGTAAAGTTAAATATAACATGCATCTAATTATGGTGAAACCCAAATACTGTTTATATTACTCAATATTATTACAGTAGAGAAATATTTATATATAATTATATATTATTGTTTTATTGTATATTAGACCTTTTTTTTTTAGGGAATATTGTATATGTCAGACATTAATCAACCATTTGAAAATAAAGTGAAAGAGTTTAAAGTCCATCTTCTCTATTCTCTTTAGTATCAAGAGCAATATTTAGTTCCTAAAAAAAATAAAAATATTTAGAATGCCATAAAATATATTCACATGTAAAATATTTAGAATGCAGTAAAATATTTTTTTTTTAATGTAAAACAATTTTATCTTGGCAAGTCTAAAATGCGTTCCCACATATTTTCAATATGTTTTTTTTTTCATAATTGTTGACTTAAAGGATATCAAACCAACACAGTCATATAAAGAGTAACTTTTTTTTTGCCTAATTAAAAGATAATTCTAAATGACATGATCATGCTTGATAAAATAAAAATAATTATATAATATTTTTACATAATTTATGATATAAAATATCAGTAATTATTATTTATATATTTCTTATTATATAATATGTTTAAATTATATTAATTTATATCAATTTTTTTATACAATTTATGTCAATTACCACTGTGCTTAAATTAATCACTAAATTAATGAAACAACGTTTAATTAAAGATAAATTTTTATTGACTAATTTAATAAAAATAAGATATATTAATTAATAGTGATGTTATATTATTAATTAATATATTTTATTTTTATTAAATTATTATGTGAACAGAGTGATGGACTAATTTCTCTTAATTAAATTAATTGTTTTTGTGACTATTAGCGTATGTTCTTGTTATTAGCAAAACGTTGACAAGTATACGTTGTAGCATCCCAATTCGCAAGACGGCTTTTTGGAAAGGCTCTTTAGCTTTTGACTATTTTTTTTCTTCTTTTTAATTTTTTTTTTTTCAAATTTGCTTCTATTTCTACAGTACTTCACAAATAGCAAGAGTTAGGTAAATGGAAAAACAAAAGGTAAAAATTATAATTATTTATTTTTTTATTTGAGTATTGGAGGAGGGGAATCAATATGTATAATTTTATAAGTATTCATTCCATCTCATAAAAGTAGACTTATTATGACATTTATATGTATTAAAAAAATATAATTAATGTAATTAAATCAATAAATTTTACTAGTATTTTTTTAATATACCCTTCATTAATATTAAATAATATATTAAAACTAAATGACTCATGTTGATAAAAATACACATTAAATAAGAGAGTATTAGAAAATTAATAAGTTAATTATTCTGTTAAAAAGGAAAATTGATTATACTTTAGAACAAGTGAAAAAATAAAATGAGCCTATTATTATAAGAAGTGGGAGTATTTTGTTTTTAATATTAAAGTCAGTTTTTACATATCGTATCAAATATATTTATTCCTTTTATTAAGTATGTTTAAATTAATATAACTAATGTGCATATATATTTTTATAAGTATTTTTTATAGTTACTTTGTTTTTAAATAAAGTAACATACTTTGTTGAGAAAAAAATAATTTTTTTACGAAAAATTATAATTTTATTTATATTTTTAGTAAATTAAACTATTTTTTTGTAATTTTATTTAATTATAAAAAAAGTTTAATTTTACGAAAATATAATTTATTTTATAATATGATTTTTTTTATACAAAATAATAATTTTATGAGAAAAAATAATTTTGTAATTACAAAAAAATATTACTCTTTTTAAAAAAATCATAATTTTCTTATAAAATGTATCGTATATGCAAATTTTTATATTACTCTATTTTAAAATAAAGTACAAAATTTTTATTTTTTACAGCTAATAGGATAGTTATAAATAATAAATCTAATTAAAATATTTAAATTATTATAATTAAATTAATCTGCTATTATATTTCACTAATTAAATATGAAAAATGTTAGATAATTAAGATAATATTTTAAATTTCTATATCTATAAACTTTACGAAAAAAGTATAATTTATAAAAAAATATAAAAAGATTATGATTTTTTATAATATATCCTTTTTTTGTAATTATAAAATTATTTTTTTCTTAAAATTATTATTTTGTAAAAAAATAAGTTATATTTTTGTAAAATAAATTTTTTTTAACTAAATAAATTTAGAAAAAATAGTTTAATTTGTAAAAAAATATGAATAAAATTATTATTTTTTATAAAAATTATTTCTTTTTTCACAAACAAAATAGATTATTTTATTTAAAAATAAAATAATCATAAAAAACACCTATTTTTATAATTTGATTTTGAGAATCCAATTCCAATATTCTCGACAACACAGAAAAAACTTGCCAGCAAATGAATCCGCACTAAACATACATATCGTTTTGTAATATTTACAATACTATAAACGAATAGGAATTTATCTTCATCAACCATCCATTAATTAGATTTATTTTAGTATTGTTATTGCAAAATGTAAATCCAACAAAAATGACTGTTTGGAGTACGGTTCCATCATTTGGCCTCATAATTGGATTTTGAAAGACAAGGATTGATATGGTTGAACTAATATTAATATATACACTAGTCAAAGTTAGCATGCACCACATGGCTTTATATATATATATAAGGGTATTTTATGGATTTTAATTTTTCTAATTTCCCCATCGATTTACATTTTAAATTTTGTGATTGAGCTTTTGATTGTTTAAGTAAATAAAGTATAAATTCTGCAAATTTGACGATAGGTTATTTCCTTTATTGATTGGTGAAAAATTTAAAAATAAATGAGAGATTTTTTAATTTTTTTTAGATATTTAATGGTAAAAAAAGGAGAGAATGATTAAATAATTCGAATAGTAATTTACCTGTTATTATTTTATTTTGTTTACATAATTTAATAAATTTTTAATTTGTATGTTGCGTAAAATAGACATATTACAATAAATTTCGGATTTAATTTAATATTATAACTTTAACATTATTTTATATTTGAATTTCAAAAAAAACATTGTTTTATATTTGATAAATTATCTTCATATTTTTTTATTCAAATAATTATGGTTATTTTTTTAAATGATTTACATATTAATCAACCGAGATTAAATTTTATTTTTAGAAAAATTTAAAAATATATCCATATATTTAGCATATATGTTTAAAAATTATCTCCTATTACTGGTCACGATAATTGAAACCTAATTTTTTATATAATGAAACACGGCAATTGCCTTCCACTTTAGCTGGAAACCCCAATAAATAAAAGGGAAGTGATTTAAACATTGCGTTTCCTATAAAATAATTAAAACCATCTCTTTGGGTTCCTTTCAGAGAGGTAAAAAAAATTATTAATTAATTCTATACCCTCAAAAAAAATAAATTCTAAAGGTAACACGTCAATAGATGTGGTGTGACGTGCATTCTGTAAGCTTCAATAATGAATCAATAAATTATTGAACATAATGCTATGTATCTCTTCTTAAACACGTGGGTTATATGCTTAAATATATTTTATAAAATAAAATTCACAACTCATCAAATGAAAGAAAGGATACACAATTTCACGTTACAATTAATTTTTGCTACATGAAATTTGATTTAACTATAAAATTAAACTTTTATCTGGCTATTTATATATTTTCTTAGTCCAATAATAATAAACTCATTTTAATATATATCGAGTTATTTAGTTTTAATATTAATAAAACGATATATTAGAAAAATATAAATAAATTTTATTGATTTAATTATATCAATTATATTTCTCTTAATTTGTATGTAAGTAAAAATAGACTTATTTTTATAACACAAAGAGAGTATTTTCTTTTTTCTTTGTGCAAGTTGGACAATGTAAAGTAGCTCCTTTATCTCATTTCATATCAATTTTATTAAAATGATAAGTTACATTTTACCCATAAATAATTACTCAATCTAACATTTATTTATTTATTTTAATAAGCAGTAGGATTGAAGTCATTAATTAATTAAGAAGCCAGAACGCAAAAATAATAATAGTACATATCACAAGGCAGCAAGAGAAAGCTGCTGCACAACGTGACACAACCATAGATATCACCCACAAACCTCTTACAAAAGAGAACCAAGAAAACCGAGAAACGGATTAAAAGCATGTATAAGACAGCCCACAATACATATTTGAAAAACCAAGATGGAGAAAGTGAAGTAATTAAATCCGTGCTATAAATTCCGCACTTCTGTCGACATCCTTTTTTGTTAAATTATCATCCCTTCCCAAAGGATGCGGCTAAGATAGACTTGAGGTAAATCATTGAGAAACATACAGCATCTTCCATGGCCTATTTTCTGCACTGTTATAACCCATGCAACAGTATTGAGAGAACTTGATTCAAAAATGATAGCCAGCGAGTCTTCGGGTGGCAAAAGACCAGAAATGGACAAGGCTATTTTAATGGCGTGGACTTCAATTTCAAGAAACTCTAGGATATCCCAAGGGCAAGAGAAGATGCGTAAAATGAAACCATAAGCATTCCTAAAAACACCAATAATGCATGACGGTTAGGCAATGCCAAAAGATGAACCATGAACATTCCATGTAAGTACCCACATCAAGAGAGTTGTTAGCTTGAGGCATTAGACTATCACGTCAATAAGCAGTAGCCAAAACTATGTTGGCTGAGAATGAAAATCAAGAATGGTATATAAGGTCCAGCTAATTACTATTTATATAACTTGGGTTAACCATTTTAAATAAAACTTAAGTCATCAAACAATAGATTTTTTGGAGTAAGTTTCGTGCCGGACCATTGTAAATAGTATCAGAGCCACCTTGAATAAGATTATGCAGAGTTAATAAACTCACAAGTTTACATGATAACCATAAATTTATGTGATACAGTAACTCCACAAGTTTATATTATAAAGTGACTTTGTCACAATATATTTTATTTTATTTGGGGAAAATTATATTTTGTCACTATAAACTTATTAAAACAAATTTATCGTGACCAATAAGATGACAAGGTAAATTCATCATAAAAAATATATTATGATAAAATTAATCTTTATTGTGACAAATTAATTTGTTGTAATAAACTGATTTTCTTGTAGTGGGCCTTGGTATCTGAGATTGCAAAATCGAGCTATACATGCATAATGCTTATAAAATTATATGATAATTTACATCATTGTATATTATGATGAATGAGAATAATCAATATACATTCACAACAAAGCTAATATCAATGCTGTATATGTACATGCATATACTATCAGAAGCGCAACAATGCCGCCTTTTCAATGTATAGCAGTCAGATATTATACACTGAAATATAAATATATGAAGACATGTTAATTTTCTGATTATTGTGACCAATGACATTCATCAAAACCATGCATGGGACTCATGCCTAAAAGAAAGTATCCCTTTATATATATATATATATATATATATATATACACACACACATACATACTTGCAAGACTCACTGATTTGTGAGGACTAATTTGTAAGAAAGTATCCCTTATATATATATATATACACATATATATGCATATGACTCATACATGAATAAGAAAATGTTGACAATAAAGATGTCATAACATAGAATAATTGTAAGTGCATGAGAAAGAGAAGACAATTATATTATCTGCACAGAGCATATATATATAAAATAAAATACAAACATGTATCAATAATGCACATAATAGGAGTATGGGGTTTGCATGCAGCACGTGGGCACACATCACCTTAACAGTGCTCAGCCTGTAGAGCAAATCCCTTGCAGATTCTAATCAAAAGTATTAACTAAGGGGAAAATTCTAAAAACAATATTATAAGTGATTTAACAAGCTGGCATCAAATCCTACCGGATATCTTTATCATCATCAGTGAACATTTTAATTAATTAGAACTAATTAATAATAAACTCACTTGTATATATCGCTGGAAGAAGGGTTCAGTACAACTCACAAACCTTGTACCATACCTCATTCTGCCGGTGGTTGGGCATCAAATCTGTTACACAACTAACCCATAGATATTATATATTTAATTATCATTTAAGAGAAAACTGATCAATTAATTAATTGCCTATGCCAAATCAGGCCACCATACATACAGTTAACTCTTGCATGCTATATTATATAAGAGGGGAGAAAAATGAAAATGAATCAAAATGCAAGTTCCTCAACATCATTTAGATAATAATATTATTATGTAAAATTTAATGAAATTAAATATTGCTAGAGCCAATTAAAGTTAATTGTAGTTACATTCTAATTAATTTATTAAGTCACTATAAGTAAGCAACCTTTCATTCTTCGGCCATACATGCAAAATAGGAAAAATTAAAGTTAATGAGATGCATAGCATATAGAAATAAAGTAATTGAAGGAATAGATATGTTATCATGAAGACATATAGATATATAAGTTAAAATTAACACTATCATGTATTCCATAGATACAAATCTCAACACATACAACAAAAGAGCCTTTGGAAATAATAGAATTGACTATTGTTCCCTTCATCTATAAAGCTAAACCATAATGTAAATTATTTTCTACATATCTTATATTCAAGGACTTAATACAAATTAAGGACAATATATAATTAAATTGGGTCAGTCCACAATTTGGATAAAGATACTCATGCATATTATGAAAAGGAGCAAATCTGTATATACAAATACTATGAATTCCCCTTATAATTTTGATTGTGGGTGTTTTGGTAGCAAATGTCAATTACTTCATATTTTTATGCCTATTCCATTGTTTGTACCCCAAACAACTTTTGAAATTAATGTTCTTCAAAGAAAAAAAGGTCTTTAATCAATTATTTCAAGTGATGAAGTCCTTCAATTCAGCTGAATCATGCAAATTACAAATGGAAACCAGAGAGTTTAGATCCTAGACATCCAATAAGCATATGCACATTATGCTATTTAAAAGACTTAAAACCTCTAATATTTCTCCAGATGATCAAAATGTAATATAAAAATTCCATCTTCATCAACAAATTTTGTGAAAAGCAATAAACTAAATGAAGATGGATATATATTTCAAAGAAGTCATCTTATTAAGCAAAATAGAGTCAGCATCTAATATCAAGCAAATTAAACCAGGTTAAGCGTTGATGAAAGTAAAGTTAGAATTCTACAACATTAATCACCGACTTCACAAGATCAAAGTGAGATTAATTTCTGCTTCAGCCCGGATAAATTTAAGCAACTTGGATCTTTCACCTGTTAAACAATTAAACATCATAAGTAATTAAATTGCTAAGTTATCGCTAATTAACGAACTTAATCAGATATATGTATATATATATATATATAGAACCCTAAACTTAGAAATGGTGTACCTCAGCCCGGAGAGTGTGAAATACCCTTTCATTTATATTGGTAGAAACACAATTAACTACAGAAATTTCTTCTTGAAGCAACACTTGCAAAACTCTTGATAAGGTTAAACCTTGCTGGATTAAGCCAGTACTAGTGCTGAACACAATCTCAATGCCTCCCAAACAAGGCCTAATTATAACTTCTGAATTTGTGCAACTTCCACTACTAGTTTGAGAGGCAATAGCTGTCAAATTAGTAGTTTCCTGCTTTAACTCATCTCTCTTGACCTCTAATTCCTTGATCCTCTTTTGCAGCTGCTTTATATAATTAACAGCCTCGTTCATGTGATCAGATATCGAACGCTTACCCTGAAAACATATAAACTTAATTAACCAAGTAATATAAAATTAATAATCAATATTAACAATGAAAGGGGTAGTTAAATTAATTAGTAATTAGAACCTTGATGTATTGAAGAGGGAGTAACGATCGAAGAGATGCATAAAGAGTAGACATTTCTTGCCTTCTTTGGCGTTCAATATCTCTATGCATCAATTTCTTCTTCTTACCATCATTATTATTAGCGGTCTCAGTCTCATCATTAAAAGAAACTAACTTTCGCCGCTGACTTTTTCCCATGTTTTCAGACTCAGAGGTATGGGAAAAGAGCGTTTGGGATAGGTGAGACTGCAAAATCAGATCTTGTGAGATTCTTTGGTGATGTTGAGGAATAGAAGAAATCTGAAAGCACAGCTCATTGCCTTGGTGTAAAGGAAACATATAGTTCCTACTAGTAATAATAAAAATTTGAGGTTTGATTTTCTTTGGTCTGCGGCTAAGCAAGGTGGCAAATTTGGCAATGGAGGTTAAAGAAGAAGATAGATACGTTTGTTAGGGTATGTGATCTTTTCTATGGCCCCGTCTCCATTCAGATGCCAAGATTCCCTCACCCTCTATTCGTCTCTTCTGATCTATAAATAATTAATAAATTAATTAAGGAGAGAGTTATACCTAACCGGCCATAGCCAATTATATATTAAAAGCTTGCTTATTGAGAGCACTGTAGCTTTGTACAAAAGTAAATCCCACTATTTGCGTTCACATTCTGTGGACATCATCAATGACATAATTGTCATTAATTAATCATCACCCATTTTTTCTTCCATCAATTTTGAGAGCAAAACATCTGTCAGAATATAAGTTTTTTGTGATGTATTTTAAGTGCATCAAGTTTGAATTAAATCAATTTAAAAAATATATAGTGCAAATATTATTTTTCATTCTATTGAATCATTTTTTATTCTAAGAAAAGTACAATTATTATGTATAATATAATGAAAAATGAATGATTACTGAACCTTTCTTTTTTGGGTTTTACTATTTCTTTTTAATCTTATTTTTATCATGTATGTCCTTTTTTTTTTTTTTTAAGAAACTTTACGTATGTCCAATTATATATTCGTCATATTAACGTCGTTTGAATTTATATTATATACTATGGTTAATTATAAAAAAAAAAAAATCACCTACTTTCACTATTATAATTACAGCACGAATTTTTAATTTTAACAATTCTGGTCAAAGACGTGGTAATTGTTTTTTTCACATCAACTCTATGTAACTGTGAAATTGGGAAAAAAATTGAAATGAAGCTGTTTCAAACTTTCACAGGCAATAGAATTAGACAAAACTAAGGAAAAAACCTCAATCAAAAATTTAAGAACCCTAACTCTCTCTCTCTATCAATCTCTTTGATTTGCTCAAAATACAAAATTGTTATTTTCCCTTATATAAACACCGATCGTTTCTTCTTCTCCACTATTCATTCATGAATTATTGATTTATTTTTTTTTCTCTGTTTGTGGGTCTATATCACTTCAAAAAAACCTTCGTTTTATGATTTTGAATCTATTTGATTCTTTGGGTGTTCTTAAATTTTGGGTTTCTTTGACAGTGGCTTAGCAAAAAATTCTTATTATTGGCGGGGCCACACCGTAGTGCAACTTCTTAGGAAATTGGTGGGTCCTGAGCTTTCTCAGAAACTTGAATTCCATCTGATATGTTTTCTCTTCTTGATCTTACTTTTTCTCTTCGATTCCCATGAATGCGAAGGATAAAAATGAATAGGGTTTTTGGATTTTAGAAATGGGTGGTTTTGATTAACTAAACACGAAGAAAAATTAGGAGAAATTGAACGGGATTTTTTTTTTTGTTGGGATTCCTAAAGTTTTTATTTGGGAGTTTAATTACTTTTCTTTAATTCTATTTTCTGTTGAAACGGCTGAGTTTCAAATTAAGTTTTTTTTTTTTTTCAATTTCACACTCGAATCTGACATGAAAAAATATTAATAAACAATTGCTGTGTCAGCTCTGGCAGCAGGAACTCTAGCTGAAATTATAACTAGTGTAAAATTATCCAAAAACTAAAATTTTATTATTTGAATTGCTAAAAATAAAAATTTATATTATAATTATAAATTTGGTGAAAGTTGGTGGATTTTTTATAATTAACCTACATAATATTTTTTTGTTCTAAAATATTTATCGCTTTAGAAAAAAAAAATTCAATTTATTTGTCCCTTTACAATTTAAATAATATATTTATTATTTTTTTCTAATTTTACTCCCTATTTATTCCTTACTAAATATTTACATTAATTATTTTTATTTTTGAATATCAAAATCAATAATGATATTTTAATCCTTTTACTATAGAATTATAATAATTTAACACTTCTTCTATCTTATTTTGTTTATAATATTTTTCTTTTTGGGATATCTTAAAAAGTATGTCTTTAACATTTTTTTACCATTTATATATATTTTGTCCTTAGATATTAATTAAATTTTTTCATAAAATTTCAAAAACTAAAATTTAATTATATTTAATAAAAGATATAAAAAAATAATATTTTATTTAATATACCCTTAAATTTTATAAAAAAATATGTTTTAAATAAAATGAGACAGAAAAAATAACTTTTATAATTCATGTGTATATTATTTTCAGCTGAGCTAGTTGAAGTTAAAAATATTAATTGAAACCGAATCATCTCTAAATTAATTATTGAACTTTTCTTTCTGCACACAAATGGCATAAACACGTGTTTATTATATCAGTTCCAGCAAATTACAATTATTAATTATATTATAAACTTTTCAAATTAAGCTTGTAAACAATGTTTTTAAAACCGAAACGGATGTTGAATTGGTCACTTTGGAGGTTTGCAGTCCAATCGGTTCCGATTTAACTCAAAAAATTCATATGCTAGATTTTTAACAGTACTGTACCCCTAACTCTTTTATATATATATATATATATATATATATATATATATAATGAAATATCATTTGTACAGTATATTTAAATTGTAAATATTAAAAAACTCCACAATAAATATGCATTAAAATTAAAAAAAATTAACAATAGTACTAGTTCATGAAACTTATACTAATTTCTCAAATTTACTTAAATATCTAAAAGAAAAACAACCTAACAAAATTCATGTTCAAATCTAAAAGCGAATTAAAATATTAATATTAATAGAAATATCTATTAATTCAATTTAACGATATTCAAAAATTGCAACCTAACTTTATCATTATCAAATTTTGCTAAACCATACATCTTCTTCACCACCTAAAAAAATTATTAAAAATATAAGAATCATGTTAAAATAAATTATATATTTCAAACTTTCAATTCAATCTTCTCAATAAAAAAAATAAATTTAATACCTTTAAAAATGATCCAACCAATTTTCATTATCAAGATCATCCATATTCTCAAACCCTTTTTGAGATTGAGAATCCACTAGTTCATCTTCTCTAACAACCATAAAAAAAAAAATTAAAAACAATAAAAATAAAATAAAATGTTAAAGTTATAATTTATTGCATTTATCAAATGAATTTTTTAAAAATAAAACTATAATCCACTATTTAAAAACTTAACTATTGAATTCTAACTAACCATTTTGGTTCATGAGATCTGCTCCCTTTTTCTTTTTTTTTTTAATTTTTCCTAAGTTCAAAACAACGTAGTTTTAGGTAAATCCAAGTTTTTTTGTTCAATCGGTTTTCCTTTTTTTTTTTTTTTTTTTTTTTGTCAAACCGGTTCTTTTCGATTCATAGTTCATTCAGATTTTTATGATTTAAAAGCCAGACCGATAACTGGTTCCTGGTTTAACTTGTCCCAACGATCGATCTGGTCCGATTTTAACAACACTGCTTGCAAAACTATGGAGAAATTTTTAAGCAAGAATAGAAGCAACAGTTTCCAGAAAAGATAATTATAATTACTTCTTCATTTATTATCTAGCTAAAATTATTAATTACTTGTATTTTTTTTATTTCTTTTAAGAATAACATGGATGTAATCATTTAGTGACTTAGTTATCCTTAATGATGTGCTAAAAAATGAATTTTAATTTCAAGCATCATACTAGGCAAAGTGATATTAAACACGATGTATCTAAATACTATTCCAATACCTAGGTAAATAACAGTGGGAGATAAAAAAAAAATTAGAATATCTTGATTGTTTTGAAAATTCTCTCATATGTTTTATGAAAACAAAATTATTTATAAGAGTACTTTAAGACTCGAGTTCTTTTGAAGTCGAATTATCGCTTGCTGTGTTGAATATAAAAAAGTATTACAAGTAATTATAATTGAGTACAATATTATCAAATGAATTTTTTAAAAATAAAACTATAATCCACTATTTAAAAACTTAACTATTGAATTCTAACTAACCATTTTGGTTCATGAGATCTGCTCCCTTTTTCTTTTTTTCTTTTTTTTTGAACTTTTCTTAAGCTCAAAACAACGTAGTTTTAGGTAAATCTAAATTTTTTTGTTCAATCGGTTTTCCTTTTTTTTTTTTTTTTTGTCAAACCGGTTCTTTTCGATTCATAGTTCATTCAGATTTTTATGATTTAAAAGCCAAACCGATAACTGATTCCTGGTTTAACTTGTCCCAATGATCGATCTGGTCCGATTTTAACAACACTGCTTGCAAAACTATGGAGAAATTTTTAAGCAAGAATAGAAGCAACAGTTTCCAGAAAAGATAATTATAATTACTTCTTCATTTATTATCTAGCTAAAATTATTAATTACTTGTATTTTTTTTTATTTCTTTTAAGAATAACATGGATGTAATCATTTAGTGACTTAGTTATCCTTAATGATGTGCTAAAAAATGAATTTTAATTTCAAGCATCATACTAGGTAAAGTGATATTAAACACGATGTATCTAAATACTATTCCAATACTTAGGTAAATAACAGTGGGAGATAAAAAAAAATTAAAATATCTTGATTGTTTTGAAAATTCTCTCATATGTTTTATGAAAACAAAATTATTTATAAGAGTACTTTAAGACTCGAGTTCTTTTGAAGTCGAATTATCACTTGTTGTGTTGAATATAAAAAAGTATTATAAGTAATTGTAATTGAGTACAATATAAATTCTCTATTATCAAGTAATATTATTATTTGAAAGCAAAATTACGATGGCAAAATGCCTTAAGAGCGGAGAAGTTCGTCAAAGAAAAAATAAGTAACGTTTATAAAACCGCATGATCCCTATTTGGACGAATTTTTAGCTCGCGTAAAATGATTAGTTCATATAGGTGTACAACACTTAATAAAAGAATTTTCCATTAGCCCTTTAGTATTTTATTAATACTATCTTTAAAAGGGTTCCGGTACGTATGCAAATTAAGGCCAATATATTGATTTGAAAGTTGTGCAAAGCAATCAACTTAATTAATTAATAATTAAAATAAAAATAAAAATGGAGAGTGCATGCACCAATCCCATAATGAGGAAGAAAAGGGGCAGACACATATCAAACAGGATGAAGAAAAAGATCTCCTCAAGATATGGAATGGTTCCCTTCTTTTTAATCATATTAGTTATTGCCACTTCTTAGTTGGACAAAATGTCGTTTTAGGACCATATTATAAGTAATAATAATCATGCCTCTTAATAAATTAATATTATAACAATGTTAGTGATAAAAATTTTGTAAAAAAATTAATACAAATCAATGTAATTTAAAAATACCATACAATAAAAATTAGTCCTATTTTATATCATAAATTATATCAAAAAATTATATATAATTATTTTCACTTTTTCAAAAACAATTACATTATTTAGAATTATACTTAATATATATATATATATATATATATATATATATATATATATATATATATATATATATATATATATATATATATATATATATATATATATTTATTTATTTATTTATTTGTAGTGGTTATGGATGTACTAATTTAAGTGTTGATTATAGCGTACGGGCCTATTATGCACCAAGCACTCATTCATCAGTATTGGGATTCCCCTTCTCGTTTCAGATATTGGTTATTTATTTATTAAAATAATGGATTTTTTTTTGTACCCTGCTCATGATATTCATTTCTACCTTATTTAGTTAAAATGAATAATATATAAATTGATTAAATAATAAATACGGATAAATTTATATAAGAAAAAATAATATTAATTTTAAATATAATATAGATAATATAATATTTTATCTATACACGTATTTACATCTTATCTAAATTATCGAGTTTTACATATATTTATACTTAAATTCACTCATATGATCACACATATGTCTTACATATATACACGCATAAATACACAAGTTAACATAATTAATGTTTGGATTAAAATTGACTATACTAATTTATAATATTATAGTGTAAGCCATAATAGGATTTTAAAATAAGTATAAATATATAAATAAATTATAAGAATTATAGGAATAAGAAAACAATAATACTTTTTAGTGTATAACACACTAAGTTTCACTGTTTGAGAGTAAATAAATCTCTTGTAACTTTTAGATAAAGAAAACAATTTAAAAATTTTTTATTAATTTTATCATTGATCAAGAATAATAAATTTATCAAAAATTTCTTTTAGAAAAGAATTTTCATTGCTTTATTAATTCATTCATCTAATTTTTTAAATAAATGGTTCAACATCAATAGCTATGATGGTTATGCTAATATTTATAATGATGATGATGATGAAGTTGTTGAATACTTAGGAATAAGAACCTTCTTATTTAACTTTTTTATCTATAATATAATTTTTTTTCAATTACTAATTATAAAACAATCATTTTTTTTTTATATATTTCATCGTATGCATTCAATAATTTGTGATATATTGTTCAAAGCTTAACCATTATCAACATTTTTCTTCTAAATTAGATGCACTATATTAAGAATTATATTATTACTTATCAATTGTGATGTATTTAATATATTGCATTTGGAGAATTGGACAACTTCTAAATTATTCAACTTTTTTAGTATTTTTATTTTTATTTTTTAATACATGATATATTTAAATATAATATGTATTGATTCATAGTAATTATATACTTATGTTTAAATTTACACAAATATTTCTTCAAAAAAATTAAACAAATATTTAAAAATAATTTGATAATTGTTTGAATAGATATGCATTTTTTAAGTAGAAGTAAAGGTATTATATTACTTTACTTATATCCTACTCATTGTCATCTTTGGATTTAAGGTAATTTATAAATTATAAAAATTTTATTAAAAAAAATGGATTAATCAATTGAGCTTGAATTTTGTTAAATAAAACAAAGTTCTACTAAAACATTCGGTTTGAATATATGCTCTAAATCAATCCAAACCAAACATATATATACACCTCTACATGCCCATAACAAGCTAGTTAAGTGTAAATGAATTCAAATTAGTAATTACATATTTATATTTTATAGCATTAATGTAAAAGCAATTTAAATTTCAAGAAAACCAAAATTAATTGACAAGGATCAGTGACTGATAGAAGTACAGATATCAGATAATCTTTGACTAAATAAGGGGGACGCCACTAGATCATTGTGCCCTACATTACAGACCAAAAATTAAGAAGGTGGGTCAATTAATCAATTCTAACAACCATATATATTGCAATGGATTTTATTCTTCCATCTGTCTATCTATATACAAATATAGAAAAGTTGCTTGGTTTGGTTGTACACAATGTTTTACTATTTTTAAAATATACAACTTTGATCATTGGTGCCAAAGACAAACAAATTGAGGAGATTATAATAGATGGGTAGGGATTGCAAAGGGGCAGGTTTCAGTATTCTCATTCCCTTTTCATATGTTAAAACCCCACACTTTCTTTTCACCTCATTTCTTAGTGGGTTCAGATTTTGGTACTCATACCCATCTCCATGGATGTTAGGGATGAGCTGTTTTTATTAAAAAAAAATAAATTAAAAAATTCTCATTTTCTAAATTAATGGATAGAACTTCAAATTCACTTATCGATAATTTAATAATCTTTTCAAATAAATATAATAAAATATCCAAAGTTTATACCAATAATAATCACAAATAAAAATAATTATAAATACATCCCATTTAAATAAACATTAAAATAAAACTTAATTTAAATATTGATAATAGTTTATAAACAACCCACGTGACATATGTATATATATATGAAATGTATTAACTCCCTTCTTAATAAGCTAGTGCCCTCCTCCCTCTCTTTAATACTAAAAATATTGGGAGAAAATATTAAATATTCAGTTTTAGTAAATTTTTGTATGCATCCAGATAAGCATAGTTAACATTTTAGTGGTTAATGAAAAATGAATGTACAATAATATTTATTTAAGAGTTTATGAATTTAATTCAGTTCAATTTTTTGTCATTTCCCTGCTATATTTTTTTTTTTAATTCCGTCCTGCTATTGGTAGGTATCAAACTTGAAAAAAAATTATATAAAATGTTTTGTACTGAATATAGTTGCTAAACTTTATTGGATTTTATGTGTATTCAAAGAAAAATTAAATTGACAATTTGATTAGCCAAAGATAGAGGCATTCATTCGCATCATGTGCTAAAGATATGCTGACGGTGATTTGGTGCAGGACCAAGATATATACATATACTTCTTTAATTTTATATAAAATTCAGAATCCATACAGCCTCACACATTTAAAAATTTAATGAGAACTTTGGATTTTTCAGTTGTTCTTTTATGAGACATCAAGAAGTGTTTTAGAAAGAGTGTTAGAGACAAACACATCCAGTAATTTAAATTTCTAGTACTTTTTTAATTAAGCAACTGAAATTGATTTAATGATATATCAGAAAGTATATATTTTTCAACAACTAATCTCTTCCCTGAGAAATGAAATTTCTTTGGTGTCATTCACAAAACAAAAAAGAAAAAGGAATTTTCCTACCGTTGAACATATGGATTGTTAAAAAATAAAAAATAATAAAAAAAAAAAAGAGGCCTACAAAACTTTATAAAACCTATTCCTATATATAGGCGGAGTTTGGACTTTTGATGCAATTTAAAATAGAGGATATTACACGCTGCACTCTTTTTTAAGTAATGTTTACTTTTTAACCCTTAATTTTAATTTTTTATTTTTTTGCTTTTACCTTTTTCTTTTTTACGCTTTTTTTAGTTTTGTTTTAATATTGTTACTTTTTTTTCCTATTTGTACCATGTTTTTGCTTTTTTTGTCTATTTACTTGGTTCTTTCTTTTTATTTTTTCTTTCCTATATATCTCATTCATGAAATGTTGTTATTAATTAGTTTAGTAATTCAAAACTTTTTATATTTCTACTATTAATTAATAATATAATAATCACATATTTGTATGATAAAATAAGAAATTATTTTTTAATTTAAACCAATATTCAATATACTAATATACTAAATAATTATAAATTTTGTGTAGAAAATTTTTGCTCCAAGCTATAGTTTCTTGTATTAAATAAAGAATAAGGTTGAGAGTGTTAAGTCTCAAAAAAAAATGAAATAATTTATTTCTGGTATATACTTATGATGTATCTAAAATATGCCTAAAATATACTCGTGATATACTTAAACTAAACCTAAAATATACTCTTTACTGTGAAAACTGAAAATCATTTGTTAATTTTTTTTAGTTTCTTAAAAATTTAATTTAACTTTTAAATTCCTTAAAAATATTCATATATTCTAATTAATATTATCGTTCATACTTGGTGATGAATCACATTTTAAAAAAAAAAAAGAGTGTTAATGATATTTTTTTAAAGAAAAAAGTTGAGTGTGTTAAGTATCTAAGTAATACGTAAGCATTTATATGCTTAAAATATACCTGAAATATACTCGTTATATACTTGATATACATAAAATATACTCGTTATATACTTAAGATATATTGTTTATTGTGAAAATCATTTGTTTTTTTTTTAAGAATATAATTTTTTTTATCTAATATATAGTTGATGTATTTTTGTTATATACTTATATTTTTATAATACTCAATATCCAAAAATATTTTAAGATATTAAATAAATACAAGTTAATCATATTTAGTAAAATATATACTTATGATATACTATACATATACTGTTTCTTGAGTTTGCTGAAAAATATCTCTGTTTCATTGGCTCAATTTTCATATTTTAAAACTTTCAAATTCTTAAAAAAAAACCATATAATCTCCTCACTTTTGAAGATTTTTAATGCAATAATAATTAAAAAATACAAAATTTTAATAAAACATATTTATAAAATTCAAATTACCTCTCAAACTATTGAGGAATTGAATATTTTATCAATTAAGCTAATTGAATTTTCAAAAAACTGCATATTTAAATTGATTTTATTTAAAACTTAATAGTATTTTATAAAAATTAATTTTGATGATGATTCTCACTATAAATAAATTTGAAAATCAAAAGATTTAAGATTTTCCTAATCACATGTGATAATCATCAGCATTAATATCATAGCCTAATGACCTGCAAAACAAACAAATAAATGTAAAGATTTGATAATAAAGTAAAAAACAATAATAAAAATAACTACAAAAATAGAAAAAAAAAAGATTTCTATAAGACAAATCAAAGCAAAAAATGTAGATAAAATTAAAAAAAAAAGATATATTTTTTATTTAATTTTTTTTTGTCCATTATATTTTTAAAGTAAATTTAATATGATTTTAATTTAAAAAAAAAACTGATAGAATTTACCCAAAGGGATAACAAAAAAATGTACAAATGCTTCTTTTGATTGTTAATCTAACACACAAGAGGACAAATTCAATGTGGGCATCACGTAAAAATAATTAAATAATAATAATAATAATAATGGCTTTATTATGTGTCATTTTTTCATAAATTTTAGTCTTTTAATCAGTGATTTTTTGTTAAAAAGTTAAAGAGCGTAGAAAAGTTTAAAAAAAAAGGCATTTAGGCGTTTTTATAATAATCTGAAAGTGGACGTATAATTATAAATTGGTTTTTTTTTAGATATTTTTGTAGAAATCCCTTTCAAATATGGTTTCTTATGACTTGGTTGGGCCCATACAACGATTGGGCTAAGCTTCCGAAAGCCCAATCTGCATTCCTTTGGATCTCGTTATGTTCACTGAAAAAATGCACTCTTATTTATTATTTTTTTTTTTTGCACTTGTGAAAATGGGAAAATTTATTCATTTGTAGAATTTATTTGTAGTTTCGTATAAACTTCTAATTTTGTGATTTTTTTTTCCAATTCATTTGAAAAATTATTCACTGATAACATGAATTAACTTACATTTATTTTTTTTTTAAATGTAATTAATTTACATTTTTTTTCTTCTGAACTTTATTTAAGCAAATAAATTTCTTTCTTTTTTTTTTTAAAAAAAGAAAAAGAAAAAAAAGAAAAGAAAGAAAGAAAGGAAAGAGAGAGAGCTCATTTGAAGGTAACACGAATTATGAATTCAATTTTAGCTGAGAGACAGGATTAGTGAACATTTGGTCTAACTACACAACATGAAATAACAATGCACTTCGGGGAGAATGGACAACGCCAAATAGCTACCGAGCAGAGAGCGAATAAATGCGGGTAATTTTGGCGTCTCTGCAACAATGGATACTATGAGAATGCATCAAAAGTCTGTCAAGGATTGGGGTTTTTTCCAACATTCCAAAATCCTTTGAAACCATTGTTGCCGATGAAGTACACAGCGGGGTCAGGCTTTCGTTGTCTCCTGAAGCAAACACTAATAATTTAGCAATAATAGCCAACGTCGCAACGCTAAGATGTCATTTGAGGAGTTAACATCTTACAGTGGGAACTGCATATCATTTGAGAAGTTCCCGAGTCTTAAATACCAGAAAACGGAAGTGGATAGAATAATTAACACATACATTAACCACTCATTATCAGGATTTAAAATACACTATATTCAGCTGCACAGAACATCCCAGGAACAATATGGCTGGGAGTATCGCAACAAAGTGGAATTTTGATTTATAATGAAAATTTGTAACAAACACTCAGGTTGAAGATTATAAGAAATAATCTGGCAAAGGGCGTTTTCTTTCCCTTTTCCCCCCTTTCTCCTCTTCTTCTCCAAAGAAACCCAGGAGGCATTGTGCAGCTGGTGGTGTACAGTTTGCCGCAACTATAAGCACGTAAAAGTGTTAATTGCCTATGACCTATACAACAGAGGATTTGATATACTCTTTCTACCAAAGAGAGAAGATTTTGATAGGAATTTGGATATCACCAATTCATAATCTCTATTTTTTTTTTTCCCTTCTTTCTCTTGGGGTGGGGTGCAAGTGGGCTGGAGGACGAAGATAAAATCTGCAACAAAAAGTCCACAACTTTTTGGGCATATACCAGATTGAATGGTAATTCTTCAAGAGCAACATAAAAATAAACTTGCCAACTTCCTTGCCCCGGTGTGTATATATATATATATATATATATAAAGAGGTCCTTGGGGAATACGCAACCTAACAGCACCAGTGAATAACTTGGCACTATAGATGATGGAATGGTCTATGATCAAGAGCCATAAACCATTAGATCAAAATATCAGCAAGTAGAGACCAAGCCTATATATTCTTAAATCACAAAAATTTGGCAGATGAGTAAAAGGTTGGGTTTTCCTTTATCTTTTTCTTTTCCTTTCCCTTTTTCCCTAAGTGCAGGATTCGAGTTTCTGGCACAAGGAGTACATTGGCATCACAATCAAATGAACAGTGCATATTGATATTGTTAATACTTGTAAGGTATCAACATTGCCAACGTCAATAGTTCCATGAATTACATCAATACCTTTTGATATCATTGCTCAGCCAACTTATAAAATATTGCAGAAAGGAGGGACAATTACCAGTACTAAATTTATCCAAAGAGGAAAAAACTAGCTGCCTGTTCAAAATTCAAAGAACCTGATGAAAGTCGCTCAGATGGCCTCATCACTCAAAATATAGGCCATATTTAAAAAAGGCATACTCAAGTACTAAATGACATTCCAAAAACTCATTGTCGGAGCAAAAACGGAGTGGGGTCACCATATTGTGTTTGCTAATATATAATGGCTCAACATGAAGACTATGATATTAGTAATGGATTGGTAGGCCACACCAATATCAACATTAGAGCAAGTGAAAGCCATTTCAATCTATTTCATGTTAAAAGTAAGATTTTCCTTTTTTCTTTACATGTATCATCTTCAAAGATAGCCAAACAATGATCTACAGTAACATGTTACTGTCACTACAATTAGCATCCAAAGATGAAAACTCACCGGGCCTTCTTATATGATTTGGACTTGAAGGGGAACCGTGAAGGCGTTGAAGGAGAAAATTCAATTGGTAATTCAGGTGCCTCCAACACGCCAGTCAGCATCCCCACAACCTCCTTCATGGAAGGTCGGCGAGCAGGTGACTTCTGCAAACACAGAAGAGCAACAGTAATGCATAACAGAGCTTGTTCTCTATCCAAAGACTGTACAGACTGATCAACCAAATCAAGAAGCTTCCCGGCGCGTGCAAGATGACGAGCCCAATGCATTAGATTGGCACGCTGAAATTCAGACATGGGAGAGCTTGTAACTTGGAGTGGACGCCTTCCAGCAATCAGAACTAACAATAGAACTCCAAAGCTATACACGTCAGACTTTTCTGATAAATTTCCCCCACCACCATATTCAGGGGCAACATAACAAACAGTTCCTCTCATACTTGGTGTACTGCTAATTCCACCACTCTTTGGTATTTCCCCGCTTAAAGAATCATGGCTATTGTAGGTACCTCTAAAAAGTTCCCCACTAAACCAGTCAATACTGCCTCTACTACTTCTACTTCTACTCCTCTTCTTCTTCTTTCTCTCAACGTACACTTCCTCATCCCTCGGCCACCACTCTTCTCTTTTATTGTCATCACTGCTCATACCCATATTTCGTTTCTTCTTTTTCTTTTTCTTCTTTCTCTCTAACTCTTCACAATACTCCTCCTTCCACCATTCCCTTGGCTGCCTTCTCTTCTCCTTCTTTAAAATCTTCTCATCCTTCTCTTCGTCCAATGAAACCCACCAATCCAACCGCTTTCGATTTTTCTTCTTATCAATTTTCACAACTGGTTGATTACTTGATGACGAAGCTCCGATCCAATCACTATTTGGCCTCTCTTTCTTTATCTCTGTTCCAATCCATTCCATCACATAGTCTTTCACAGCCCCTTTCTCCACCACGCCACTATTATCTTGTTTCCACCACCACTCCCTTCCAGATGCACTCTTCATACCTCTAATTTTCCCTCCATTAATCAATTCTTTTGCACTATCAACACTAGCCCCATCAATATTCGCCTCTGCCGGCACCGCCACACCACCTGCCTCAGGCGAGGCAGTTACAGCCTCTACTGTCTCTGGCGATGTTGCAGAAATAGAAATGGGTCCCCTGAGAAAGCTCTCTGGGGATTGATCCACACCCAAGTTGAACTCCTCGAATCCTGTAGTCACACTTTCGGTCTCCACTACAGATCCGTAATCCTCAACCGGAACCCCATTGTTACTCTCTAATTCAGCTTTCTTCAACTCCGATCCACCATTCAGCTTCCCTGCATCAATTTCTTCCACTTTAACCTCGCACTGATTTTGATTCTGATTCTCTATTTTCAGCCAGGCCAATCCAAAATCCGCAATCTTGGCCGAGAAACACTGATCCAGCAAAATATTACTGGGCTTTATATCGCCATGAATAACGGGCGGATCCAAACTATGAAGATACTCAATCCCTTTAGCAATATCAACCGCAATGCCAAACCTTTTCTTCCATTGCAACAATTCGGGGCACTTTCTATGGAGGAGGGCATCCTGCAAGTTGCCATTAGGCATGAGCTCATAAGTCAGCAACATCGTGCGATATTTCCGATCGGAGGAGAAGCCAAGGGCCGTAACGATGTAAGGAGACTCAAGTTTCGAGGCGAAAAGGAGCTCGTTTTGGAACTCGCGCTCACCCTGTAGAGAGCCAGAGTCCATGACTTTGACGGCGACGAGTTGCCCATTTGGGAGAGTGCCGCGAAAAACGGAGCCAAACCCACCTTGTCCGAGACGAAAGGAAGGAGAAAAACAGTTGGTGGCGCGGCGGAGAGTGGAATAAGAGAACCGGTGAGGTGGCTTAGAGTCAGAAGGAACAGTACGCTTGCGACTGATTTTACGGAAGCAGACAAAGAAGATGAGTAGACAAGAGAAGGCAGCCGTGGCGGCGGTTAGAGGGGGGAGGAGACGAGAAGAGAAAGGACGGTGATGGTGGGGTTGAATCGTAGATGGTGTAGGTATAGGAGGGGAAGTGACGATGGAAGAGAGAATTAAAGGAGGAGTTTCTATTACTAGTGGAGAAATTGGGCGAGATGGCATGATGGGGAAGCTATAGAAAAGACTAAGAAGGTAAGATCAAATGAAAGGAAAGTTTCATGGCAAAGAGGAGGAAGAAGAAGAAGAAGAAAGTCCACTTTGATGGGTTCATTCAAACTACGACCTGTTCTGTGTGTGCATTTTGATTTTGTACAGTTAGGGGGTTGTTCTGATTTTCGCTTTTCCTTCCTTTTTTTTTAGCAGCGCTTTTCCTCCCTTCTAATGTCGGCTTACAGCTAAAGCTAAGGGTCTGTACTCTGTAGCTCAAAGCTAATTAAATTGTTTTTTTATTTTATCGAACCAGTGTTTATTCTTCAGAGGATATATGTATTTATCATATTAGTATATTTAGCATTTTTTATAGCTACATTGTTTTTAAACAAGTAGCTTATTTTATTTATAAAAAAAAATAATTTTTTATAAAAAATAATAATTTTATTCATATTTTTTAAATTAAATTTTTTTTATAATTTTTATAATTTTTTTAGTTATGAAAAAATTTTTAATTTTACGAAAATATACTTATTTTTTTACAAAACAGTAATTTTACAAAAAAAAATTAATAATTTTCTAATTACAAAAAAAACTCTCTTATAAAAAATCATAATTATATTATATTTTTTCATAAATTAGACTATTTTTTATAGAGTTTATAGATATATAAATTTAAAATACTATCTTAATTATTCTAATATTTTTTATTTTTAATTAGTAAAATATAATAGTATATTAATTTAATTATAATACTTTAAATATTTTAATTATATTTATTATTTATACCTATCATATTGGCCTAAAAAATAAAATTTTGTACTTTATTTTAAAATAAAGTAATATAAAAATTTATGTATACGATGCCTTTTATGAGAAAATTATGATTTTTTTTTAAAATAATATTTTTTCATAATTATAAAATTATTTTTCTCAAATAATATTTTTTCATAATTATAAAATTATTTTTCTCATAAAATTATTTTGTATAAAATAAATCATATTATAAAATAAATTATATTTTCATAAAATTAGAACTTTTTTCGCAAGTAATTAAAATTGCTAAAAATAATTTAATTCACAAAAAAATATAAATAAAATTATAATTTTTAGTAAAAAATATTTTTTTCACAATAAAATAAATTATTTTATTTAAAAATAAAGTAATCATAAAAAACACCTAATATATTTTAGTGTGCTCAAAGCTTATTAAGTTTCAGGGGGAAAAAAAAAAGCTTATTAATTTAATAAAAAAAGCAAAAAACCTCTTATTCCAGAGTCCCTTTTTCTATTTTTTTAATTTTATTTATTAGAACTTCGACTTAAAAATATAGATTTATTTATTTTATATGCAATTTTATTTATAATTGATAAAAACAGTTGTGAAAAAAAGGATAATCTAATTAGTATTTTCTAACCACTAATGCCATTGTATAACTACTTATAAAGAAACAAAAATCTAAGCCAAAATTAAATTTCAAGTAAATAATGTCATTTTCTTGTTTATTTAAAGGCATGATTCGAATTAGGGCTGCAAATAAACCGAATCAAACTGAATTTTAATTTACTTAGATTTTGTTTGATTGCTTTTTTTTTTAGTTTGAGTTTGAGCTCAAGCTCAAGTTTGGATCCATCTTGAAAATTGTGTTTAAGTTTAGCACATTTTGAGCTCAAATTTAAATCGAGGTTAAAAATCATTTAAAATTAATGTAAAAATAAAAATATCTAATTCGTAAAAAAGAAAAAATTTAATTATAAAATTGAATATTATATGTTTAAAAATTAGGATTGTATATATTTTAGTCAAATTGAATTACCCAAAAAAAAATTATAGGAGTATTAAAATATATTTTTAGAGTGTCAAAATTATTAGGCTAATAATAATAATAATTATTATTATTATTATTATTATTATAAACTCTCATTCCTTTTTTTAAAACTAAACTTCTAAATTATTTGATGACATTATAAAATATAATATTAGTCAAATCAATTGTATGCATTTATCATTTTTTAATTACATAATTATAAAATACAAATCAAAAATGTATATATTAATACATTATAAACGAATTTATTCATGAGTATATTAATTGAGCTGTTCATGAGCTTATACTCGAGCTATTAACTAGTGTAATTGAGCCGAGTTTATATTTATTTAAATTTAGCTCTTTATTAATAAAATTTTGAATTAAAATTTAAATTTAACTCATTTATAAAATGAATCAAATACAAATGAAATTTTATTAAACTAAATATTGAACAGCTAGCTAGCGAACTATTTGACTCATTTGCAGCCTAATTAGCATCAATTATTCAATTTGGCCAAATTAGTCACTCTCTTGCACTTGCACTGCTCCAATTAGTGCATTTGACAAGGCAAAGGTGAAAAAATATATAATGAGAAAATGTGAGCTATTTTGCAAAACAGCCAATTAATGGTCGATTAAGTGCAAGAAAGCTACGTCTTAACTCATCCATTATACATTTTAATATATATTTTTTTTTGCCAAATATTATACATTTTAATTAAAGAGTGGAGTTAGGTTTGTGTGTATATATTTACTTTTTCTTTGTTTGCTTGTTACAAGGTAAAGCTCACTCTTGTGCCATTGGAGAATATTAAAATTTCTTCTATTAGGTTTGACCTTTTACTTTATTTAATTTTTAACTTTTTTTTTTTTTGCCCTTTTACTTTACAAATTTTGTCATCTGACAGGGACTCTCTTCTTGTTTTTTTTTTTTTTTTTTGAAAAATTAATGTTAAAGAAATAATTAACCTTTTTTTTAGTTTTCTTTATTCTTTATACGAACAATAGCATAATAGTTCTACCCAAAAAAAAAAATAATAATAATAATAATAGCATAATAGCAATACCATATTGTTTAGAATATTAATCTATTTTCATATAAAATTATTCAGCAGACCAACGCCTGTATGTAATTATAATAACGCTTTTCTCGTTCACAAATGTAAATACCAGTAACAACTTCATTTAATATATGCAAGTCTTTGAATTTTTTAATTTATAAATACCTAATTATTTAATTACATTAATTTGTATCCCATAAAAAAATATTTTTTTATAATCCAATTTAACAATAAGGCAGTGTCAAAAATTACTTTTTATGTATAATATTAAATATGTTTCTCTAATTCAATTAAAAATAAAAAGATACTACTAATCAAATATGATTGTTCTCATTTTTTTAAGAGCGTGAGAAATAAAATATTGAGTCTGTCAAAGTATAAAATATTATCATTAATTGGTGGAAAATCTTAAATAAGAAGATTTTATCTATTATATAAAGTTAATATATTTTTATTGAATGTTCCTTTGACTAATATAAAAAAAATAAATAATTTATACGAACACAAACCTAAATAAATTTCTAAAGAACATGGATAATATGAAATCTAAAAATCTCACATTTAAATCTAGTGATTTTTTAATTTCCCATACATGCACTTATTACTTTGACCTTTTAATTAATATTGGCCATGGATTATCAAAAAAGAGGTGAACAGATGGGAAATGAATGTCAATTTATATTTAAGTAGTGATGCTTAACATATATATAAAAAAATGAGCAACTATACCATCCTGAAGTCAATTAAGGCTCCTTTTCAATAAAATGCAGTATACTTTTTTTAAACAAATCCTTTATTTAAAAAATTGCAAAATCAACATCGATCATAATCACTGGAGTCGTTTAGTAGCTAATCTGCATTTTTTATCTTTTTTATTTTTTTTTAAAAAAAAGAAAGGATTGGTGGGGGAGTATATTGTAATTTTGACAGGGTGGCTTTTGAATTTCAAAAATAATGTAGCATTTTTCTTGGTTTCGAGTTATCTGGTCAAAAAACTTGACCTGAATGAAAAGTAGCCAATCGCATGAGGGCAGGAAAAAGGAGGCCACCAGTGGGTTGAAATTACTCAAATTAGACAAAGAAACAGGTCAATTACGTACTTGGTCTTGTCTATTATCTAATTTACACCAAACAGTCTCATTAAAAACCTAAAATAATTATTAAAATGATGAATGCTCAAATTTACCATTTAACTTGTCGGTGAATATCATTTGGGCCTAAAATAATCTTTTAGTCCAATTAAAGAAAAAGATTTCATTTGTTTTTTTGTCTATATTATCAAGTGTGTTCAGCTATATAGCCACACGATGAAAATAATAATAAATATTAAAAAAAAATGAACAACTTATTTGATTGAGAGAACGAAAATGAGAGAGAGAGAGAGAGATTAGAGAAGTAGTGAGAGAGAGAGATAGTAACTGTACCAATGAGCTTAGACCGAGGGAGATAATATTGAGATAACTCAATAACGAGATATCTGCTATTTGCTGCAACTTTAAAATCTCTATGAGACGTTATTGGTCATCGTCAAGCAAGCTCCAACAAATTTTGATTTATCCTCACCATTCGCAAACACAAATCCAAGTTAAGAGTTTTAAGAAGAGTATGGTCGAGAGTTCATAAATCAATGAATGTCCTCGTGGAAAAATGAAATCACACTTTCTTCGGATTCTGCACTCATTAATTTCCTCTGTTTGGCTTTAATCTCTCAATCTCTTAAAAGATAACCTTATTATATCCTTATTTCTTTCGAAATCTACATCGTGAAATATTTTTTGCTATTAAAAATGGTTTGATTTTGCAAATAAAAATAGTTTGAAATAGCAGAAGTGATGATTGTTAATTTCTTATTCTTGCTCTATCCATTCATCTGATCAAGTTTGGCTTGTTGTTTTAATTTTATAATTTTTATAATTTTTACTATCTTTATTATTTATTTATTATTACTTGCTCCTATAATTTATTATTTAATTATTTTTTATTTGTTATTTCATCCATCATGTTAATTTATTTGTTATTCATATGACTGCGTTTGTTATTTAATTTTATTACAATTATTTTTTATTTTTAGTTATTACTAATTGTTCATGCGTTGAAGTGAGATGAAAAGTCAAAATTAGATCTATTTAGGTAGAATATAAAATATTTGGCTTCAATTGGATGAAAATAGGCCTATCAATATTTGCTAACAAGTTGAGAAAGTATTTGAGTGTTTACTCTTATTAAAACACGTTGGTGGGAAAGTGATTATTTGGGATAATCCTATGAATCTTCATAATAGAATAATACTATTTTTATTTAAAAATATTTATCGTTTAAAAATTTTGACACACATTAAAAATTATTAAATTATTACAATTCAAAAATATAAAATTAAAATATTTTTTTATTTTAATGTGAAAAATAAAAATAATTAATATAAATGTAATTGAAAAATAATGAGAAAATAAAATTATGAAAAAAATAAATACTTTATTAAAATTATAAATGACACACATTTTAGAATAAAAAATATTTCTAAAACTATAAATATTTTAGAGCAGATAGAGCATAGATTATTATATATGAAAAAAGCAAATGAATTAAAATTTAATAGTATTAGAATTATAATTAAAATTATAAAATTGTAAGGTGGAATATGAATTAATCAAACTAATAATAATAATAGTAGTTAGAAATCAAAATTTTTTAAAATGGCTCTGAACCTTTGGTTGATTGGCCATTATATGAAATATTAATATGGCAAAACAAAGTGTGAAGTTGGTCCATGGAAGTATATATTCACCCAAAAAGAAGAGTGAAAAAAGAAAGAGGTTGACAATTGACACATCAATCACCAAAAAAAATCCCAAATAAAGGCGTATATTTGATCTTCGTTTCTCTTTGGATTTAAAACAACCAACTACCACTACTACAATCTTTTTTTTATTCAAATTAAAAGATTTATGCTCTCTGAATAAATAAATAAATAAAAAGATTTACGAAATGTTGAAAAATATTATTATTATTATTTTCTCCCCCCAGAATTCTCCCCGTTTCCCAGTCTTCCAAATGATGCGCCTCAAATCAGCCGAATTTTCACTTGGAAAAAAAAAATGCTTTCCCACGTGGCCCTCTAATGCACTCTTCATTTTTTTCAATTTATAAAAAATTTAACATTTCTTTGGTATAAATGTAACAATATTTTAATCAAACCAAAATTTATGCAATAGATGATATTCCTATTTTTTATTTTCTTAGTGTTCAAATCTAAATTTAAGTGCCAATATCAATTGTAATTATAATTAGTTATAATTTATCTGATAATATATTTTTTGACATCATAATAATTTTTTTTAAATTAAATTTAAATTTATTATCTAATTTGTATATCCACTTACTATTAAATTATATATTAACGTGCGATAATATAATAATTAAAAATTGATTTTAACGTTTCAACTAAACTAAATATGTCCTAAATCTAAATTATATATATATATATCAAAATTAAAACATAAACACCCAAATTACGAACAGATTTTAGCATTGTCAAGCCTGCTCAAGTGTCCTTTCTTGGGTGTGCTCCACATGCTTAACATTATTATCTTCTAATTCTAATTCTAATGCCATGTTTATTCTGTCAAAGGTGTCAACCATTCCAATGTTTATCATTTACCAATCTAGAACAAGTGCCTTGTCACTATCAATCTTGAAATCAAATGTTACATCCATTTTTCCCCAATAGCATAATCCTCGTGTCCAGAATATGTTAGTTTTACATTTAAAAAAAAAAAATTATCTCAACCAAATAATTACTACATTTTACCTTTAAAGTTAAACTATAGGGCAGCAGTAAATTTAAACTGTGTTTCTGTTTCTGATGTACCAAACAACACCAATGTTTGACGCAAGAGATTTTGGATGATAAATTTTAAATAATTTACGGATTTAATTTTGGATGAGAAATTTTAAATAATTTATGGATTTAGTAAATGTAAAAATATCTCGTTTAGCACAATAAAAAAAAAAAAGATAAAATTCATGAACCATAATCTCTCATTTTGAAAATTTTTAAAATTTCACATAGAAAATAGAATTTTGAGAAATCTGTCATTTTAATGAATGGATGATTTTGCAAATTATCTTTTTATTACAAAAATGCCATTAAATTCCTTAGATTTTATTTTCATACCAAACAAGTGATCGTATAAATCCATGGAATCAAAACCCCAGGTTTTTAACTCTATGATTCTGACAAATTCCATAGATTTCAAAATCCTCAATCCAGATGTAACCTAGGACTTTTCTTGAACAGGACTAGTGCTTCAGAAAACATTCAGTTAATAATCTTGCCAGTCATCTTAAATAATATACAGATAGAATAAGCATAATGCGAAATTTGATTGCTTCAAAGAGAACAGCCGACTAAAAGTGGATTCATGTTCAAAACTATCCAGCACAGTCCAAGGAATTCTAATCCCAGCTCACAAATCACAGCTACCAGAACCATTCTTGTCTTGCATCTACAGCTTTTACATCGGTTGAAGCAAGAGGCACAGTTCCATATAGCGAAATGAAGTCGTTCAGGCATTTATTTCTCCTGTTACTATGTCCTTTGAGACTACTTATGCCTGATGATCCAATCTCATGTATCTTTCCTGAAAAATTCATGAATTCATTCCAATATAAAAAAACTAATAAAAGTTTATACATTTTAGGACTAAAGATCTAACAATCTGAAGCAAAATTAGCTCGGAGATTCATGAATGATAATCCATAAGTTTATCAAGTTGGCGTCATAATTAAATTGGATCTTTCTAATTTAATTTCAGGAAGACAAGCATCCTGGAAAGGAGAAGAATCGAGCATTTACAGAAAACTATTGCGCGAGTAAATTTTAAGCGACATCTCTTTTAAATCAAAAGATAACTAGATGAACAATGGGCGCCAGCATTTAAAACTAATTCTAAGATACTGTAATATCAAAATAAAGGCGTTACATTGGAAAAAGTATGTCCTGATACTAGATAGACTAACCACGAAACCAGCAATAGACTAACCACGAAACCAGCATATAGGATACTTTCACCAGCATGAAACATGGGGCACTTCCATCCCTTTCTATAAAAGGTACCCTAGGGATGGTGGTCCATCAAATCCATTGTTAAAACTGCTTCATGATTTTCTGCCCTGAAACTGATATTGCTGCTACTTTCATTCGTATGGGGTCAGTCAAAAGTGGTTGCAATTGTCACTATTGAAGCTAAATTCTATTTCTTATTCGTGATCATGCTGATCATTTTACTTTTGAGTTTCACCAAATTATTAGGATTCAAGAAACGTCTGAAATTTAGACAGTAAATTGGTCCATGGGTTTTGTTTTGTTAGCAAATGGATTTAGCGTTCTTATTCCTTCAGAAATATAGGACATCATAGTAATATACTTTCTATATGTGAAGCCTTTATTAAAATACATTAGCTTAATTTTGTACAAGGCTCTTTACAATTATATGGCTGTGAGGACTACAATCTACCATGTCTTCCTGTATATACATTGCTGTAATCATATGAAACTCTAAATCTTCCTCCTCTTTCAACCTCAGAAGTCAGAACCTTCCTCAATCAAACCAATATTATATTTTGAGATAACACCCAAAGCATTTGAAATGTTGCTATTTGAAAATTATGTAGTCTACTTTTCAACCACTGGTAGTTTCTTTTTTCACCCCAAAAAAAAAAAAGATTGCCAGTGGTTAAACATGGAAACTTCATCCATGGAGCAATGTTTATCTAGAGACAACTTCTTGCCTTTAGAAATGAACCCAACTTGAAGCTTTTTTCTTCTTTAAAGCCTAGAATCCCCTTACCCCTTGTGAAACAGAAACCTTAGAAATAAGCTGTCCTAAACCTTAGCTTCCACTAACAAACTACGAAGGCCAGAGTAAGCCCCAACACAGTTGAAAACTGGCAAGAGCTACCCAGGTAGAATTCTTTAGTGGTGGTATCTTTGAATTTTATTCATGTTGCTGATAACTATCCAAAGTCTTGGCTAGGTCTGGTGTTGTTAATAGCAAGTGTTCTACATCGAGTCAAGATTGTTAAATCAGCTAGCAAGCGTAATAATGATACTGTTTTAAATAGGACATCAAAAATCTAAAGTTTCATTCAGTGGCATGCAAATATTACAATAAGAAAATGAAATATATAGAAAAACGGAACAAAGGCCATCACCTTTCACCCAAATTGGAGGAGCACCTGTAGCATTGGCAACTAGTAAAGACATTGCTATATCTTCACAGTTCCTGTTCAAGAACAGGAAGAATAGGTTAATCTTCTCTTTCCAGGAAAAAATACAAAGGAGGAAAAATGAAAAGAATAAAAGTCATGAGCATGCCTTTCCCTTGCTACATAATCTTGTATCAATGGGGACATCGAGTGGGTATACAAGTCCAAGTACTTCTTGTGAAAGAAAGCAGCTTTTGAGAGAACCATACTATAAGCACCCATCCACCAAACTGACCACCATCCTCCATATTTATAATATGGAAACCCATTCTTCTGAATTAGGTACGGATGAAAAGTAAAATGTAAAATCAGATTATTTGTAATTTTTTGAATGTACCAAAGGCAAGAAAACTATGATGTGCATATTCCATTGTCAAAGAAAAGCAGAGTAATCAAGTAATAGCTTTAAAATTTTCATATCTACCACACGGACAAATTAAACCATGCTCAGTGAATTTGCCATGAACAGAAAAATAATATACTCCGAAAAGCAAAAATACTTTCCAAAAGTCTCCTGATAAGCTGCCTTGCTAATAACTAGTCGGATTAAGTAAGGAGGCAATCATGGTCTAAGGCTGCAAGAAGACTCATTTGGATGGTTCTCCAATTTAGTATGGACTAACTCTCCTCTGTTCCACACTATCCCTTGTGTTGTGTCGCCAGTGTAGAATGCTTGAACATTAAATACTTTTTTAGACAAATCATCACATTTAGCATGGATTTGAACTTTGGTTCCCATAAAAGAAAAGCACTAACCAGTAACGGAGTTGAAGGTTTTGTAGTCACCAGTGGACTAAAACCCCAAAAAAATAATTACTACCTCTGAATACCACTGGGTGACTATCTTTACTTAGTATATATGGAATACAATAAACGCCTAGTAATAACAGAACCACCTTCTTGTTGATTTGTTATATTAAAAATTTCCCAACCTCATTTGCGCCCAAAATTAGAAGGGGAATAGAATGTGGCTTGTTCAATTACCAAATTAATTAGACAGAAAAATGCCAACATTCTGAAGGTGCTAATTGATCTGAAGATGATACATAGAAAATTTTTAAATGCTTATCCCTAGTTCTAGACATCTCATTAGCCAGACTGCAATTAGAACACAAGTATCTCTATACTTACCAAGCACAAATTTCAAGACTGCAATAGTAAGTATAAAAAGGAAAACGAAACAACCAACCTGGCTATCCAGTAAATGTATACGAGGTACGAATCCAACCATAGTAGAAGGAGCAGTCTGCCACACAGAGAAAGCAAAATCCAGAGTGGAACACGGAACAATCACATCATCATCAACCGAGAAAATGGCATCAGTTCTAAGGTCAGCAATGGGCTTAAACCTATTGTTTAAATTATCCTCCTTGTTAATATCGAATTTAAAGTTAGGTTTGAGGGCCATTTGCGACTTGGAAAACACGACCCTTTTGAGATAAGCTTTTAAGTTGTCCGATGGCTGATCAGTCTCACTCCAGACTACATGTATTGCATCGGTGCCACTACAGGACGCGTAGTGAGCAACGGATTGTTTAAGAAGGGAATTTCTCTTCCAGGTGTTAATAAGCACTGTGTAGCCTCCCCTACCCATAAAAGAAAAAGTAAATTTCAAATACATCGAGAATTAAATGAAACCAAACAATGAATCTTGAAGGAAAAAGAGGTACATAGAAGGAGAAGATATTGGAGAAGGGTTTTCAGCGATCCAGCCCATGAAATAGCTAATCCTGGAAGTCATAAAAACAGCGACGCATAGGACACAGAGACCCAGCACAAGCTTCACTTTAGCGGCGATGAGCAGCTGACGAGCTCGGCGCATTAGAGGCGCGGCCCAACGGCTACTGTAGGAACCTTTGCTAGCAGCCTTTTCCTTCGCCGGAGAATATAAGTCATCGACGACAATTTCACGGATCCCGATAATGGCGGACATTGATCACCTATCATCAAAATGGAGGACCTTTGATTGGATGATGCTGCAGACTACAGTTGGACAGCGGTCTTTTAATTTTTGACAATCTCGCAGTATTAAATAACCACCTGGAAGTGGAAAGTGGAAACAATTTCTTGCTTCTGTGGGCTTACCCGATGGAGAGCATTCTGTGCTGGCAATATACTGTGACGTGTCACCCCCAAAAGAACAATGGGCCCAACTCACTTGTACTAAAGTATATAAACGGCACCGTTTCTAGCAGGCGCACAAAAATAACGCCCCAGGAGAGTTTTCCATCCAACAAACCAGCTCACAAAGATAACTCGAGTGAATTTCCCCTAAAAATAATAATAAAAAATTAATACTTATTTGATCAATTTAATTCGGATCGATAGAGATATATTAGACATTTTCATCATTTAATAAATGATATTATTATCATTTCAATATTATAGTAAAAAAAATTTGCCTATTATACCTTTAAATAAAAAATTAAGATTTTCATATTTTAATTAAATTTTAATTTTTTTCTTCAATGAAAAACTTTGGAACTTACAATTTATATTAATAAATAATTATAATATCTTTTTTCATTAAAATAGTTATATACTTTCTCCATTATGAAAAAAGTAACCATTAAAAAAATTAATTTTATTTATAAAAAATGGTCATTTAGCAATCTAACAAAAAAAATGGTAAAATAGCTAATTTTTCCTTCTATTTTTTAATTATGAGAGATATTTTCTTAATTTATATTGCAATTAATAAGATTTTTTGACAACTTATGATAAAGTTATTATTACCTTAAAAATAGTGATTTTTTCTTAATGACCATTTTTTTAATAATAGAGAGAGTAGATTGGTTAAAAATAAAATTTCTTGACTTTAATTTAGCTTAACACCATTAAACAATCTAATAAGAAAAACAATTTCTAATAAAAATGAAGAACTATAGATAAAAAAAAAAAATTACTTCATCTCTAAATGAAAATTAAAAAAAAAGAGAAAAAATAATTATGTTGTTTAATTTCTATTGGAAGTCAATAACAAGAGCAAAAAAATTTTACTTCATCAAAATAAATAAAGTTAAAAAATGTGGAAAATAGTATAATTTAGTAAATACTATGCAGTAATATTATTGATATAAGTTCAGCTTAATCAAAATATAATTGATAAAATATAATAAAAATTTAAATATAGTTAGTATAGACCATGATGTAGCAAAATCATTATAAATTTAGCATAATCACAATTTATTTGATTAATAAAAATTTTTAGTATAATCATAACGTAGTACCATATATTTAAGTTTAATTTTAATTAAAGTCAAATTGATAAAAATATAATATTTGATAATAGTGTGGAATATTAATTAAAGTCCAATTGATGAAAAATTGTGATTTGATTAACATATAACATATTGTGGTATTATTACTATTAATTTTATTGAATCAAAATCTAATTGAACAAAACCTAAGATTTGATTTATGTATAATATGATATAGTACTATTACTGTTAGTTTAATTGAATCGAAATCTAATTGATAAAATTTATAAAATTGATTAACATAGAATATAATGTAATACTATTATTACTAGTTTAATTGAATAAAAATCCAATTGTTGAAAAATTAAAATTTAATTAATATAGAATATCATACTGCTTTATTGATGATAATTTAATATTAATCAAAATTCAATTATATAATACTAAAATTTATTGTATAATTTTCACATTATATAATAATTATATGATAATGATACTATTAGTAATAGATTAATTAAAGTCCAACAAATTAATACTTAAATTTTAATTTCAGTTATCATATTATATAATAATAATATGATAATTAAATAATTTTTCATCATTAAATTAATTATTAATTTAGTAAAATAGTTAATTTAATTGCATGGTAATGCAAAATCCCTTACAACTAATTTTGAGAATCTTTGAAATTTTTTTGCAACTATTTTTAATTAATAAATATAGGCTATTAAAAATTATTTTGATATATAATTTAATTTAATTGCACATGTATTAATAAAAAATTCTAAAAATAATTAAATATTTTCAAATTGATTATGAAAAGATTTTTTTTTTATTTTCAATTTATCCCAATATCTTTCGTAAAGATATGAAAATATAATAAATCAAAAACTAATCTAACTTTAAGATTTTTTATTTTATAATAAAATAATTATTGTCTACATTAATTTATATCAAGTTTCAATATATTAGTTTAAAAATTTATAAAACTAAATTTATTATTTACCTTGACTAGATATAAAAATTATATATGTCTTTTAACATATCGAATGAATACATTAAATTCATTTGATCTGGATCAAATTGATGCAAATAACATTACTCACATATAAAATAGTTTTTTTTTTTTTTTGCCAACTGAAAAAACTAAAGTGGTACTAAAGACCAACCCAAATCAATTATTAATCTACAACGTAAATTTGCAGAAGTTAAATAACCAATGAAATAGTAATGACGAATTAATCATCCAACAAAAGGGGAAATAGAATTTGAAACTTGTCGATTCAGTCTCTTCAAGCCAGGGTCTTTCACTACCATACCCAGGGTATTAGAAAGGCTGCGTTTGATTCAATCACATTAATCATATTTCTACTGTTATATACATCACGATGAGAATGGGGTTGAACGAGAACTTTTTCTTTTATATTTCCATTTTCCTGTAGTCTCGCTGTAAATTATAATCACAAAATTTGAACAAATGGTGACATTTCAAGAAGAGTATACAGGGAATTCGAAGAGAACACGCCATTAGCGTTCACCGTGGGAACCGCAGGAATTCCAGTGACCATAATGGAACGAACACGAAATGAAAGGGTCAGCCTTCACTCGTTCATGACAGCCTCCAAAGTCCAAACATTCACAACTTAAACAAAATGAGATTCCAGAATTTAGTTGTTTGATTTGATCCCATCACAGGGCAGAAGACACCCAACGAGTGTACTGCACAAGGGTGAAAGCGATGCGTGCCCATTCAGTTATTCACACTTACTACTCTGAAAATGGCAAAGAAAAAAGAAAAACTAGCAAATTTGTTACACGACACACCAAATCTTATTCCAAGATGATAAAAGCCTAGCATAGTTGTAGAGAAAGAGACTCGATTTAATGCATTTAATCTATATCTATGCAGCGATTTTTTTTTTTTTTTCCAGCAATAGAACTTATCTATGCATTGATGTTTTCGGTGGAGAGAACTATGCACACTTGATGTTGACATTGAATGATCGCTTCATCTCACTCTCAACTTCAATTGAGCCCCTCAGCTCCTCTTAAGATCAACAACAATCACACTGATGTTGTCACAACTCCTCCGACCCAAAGCAAGGCGAGTTAGAAGTGCAGCAGCTAGTATGCTTCGAGATGGATATAATGCCCCAGTCTCTTCATCTTCGATCTGAGGCCTGACATTTGGAACAGTTGGAATATTTCCTTCTCGTAGGCACTGACAAGCTACCTCACAAGCCAAGTCACTTGATAAAACATCCCACAAGCCATCACTAGCAAGAATTAAGCACTCATCTTCCAGTTCTCTTTTTGTAAAAGTAATCTCAGGCTCTGCTGTCACAAATGGCTTTAAATACTTGTCACCTGATCAAGAAGGGCAACACAAAGAAGTAAGAATGCGTGCAAGCATTACTGTATCATTCTGGAGATCTTATAAGCTACCTTTGTTCGTCATATTACTCCCCAAAAAATATAAAACCATTATTACTCCCAAAAAAAAAAAAAAAATGCAAGCCAATAAAGGGTTCAAACAAGTATAGAAGGCAATTATATGCATTTAAACATTTGTCACATGATGCTAAGACAACAGTATACACCCACTTCTGAAGAGCTTGCACCCTAAAAAATGAAACTTCCTTTTTGTCCCAAAAAAACCAAAGAACTCATTTCAGTAGCATGTTGCAGCCAAATGATTTCATAACCAAAAATGAAAAGTAAGAAGTAATTGTTTCAATTTCTGTCAAAAGGATGGGAAACTTTCAGTTTTCATACAGTTTCAGCCTTTCAGAATAGCCTAAACAAAAATACAGAACTACAAGCAGGTGTCACATGCGTGTGCGCATGCCATGCATATATTTTGGTCTATGTGCCTAAACATGACCTCCACCCAAACTCCATCAATACACCACCTAGTTACAACTTTTGGGAAGGTAGAATTTTGTGATGGATCACAGCATAGAAATTTCGCAACCAAATATTTGAAAGAAAACATCACAAAAGCAACATCTAATCCTTCTATGCCAATGCACCGGCATTTGTAACCATGGCAAGATTTCTCTAAGTAAATATGAGGAAAATAACAGTAGAACAAACAAAGTCAAACTACCAACTTCTTTGTATCTGTAGTTCTCATCAGATTTCAGCACTATACTTTGCAGCTCCATGGTTTCACCAGATTGGTACACAAACAGCCATATTAATCAAAACCAGCACACCTCATTTTATGTTGTAGCTAGTGATTTTGGAGGTTCCTGCCCCCATGATGTATAGCAACTTTAATGGGACAATCACAAAAGCATCCGATCCTCAATAGTGAAATTAACCCCCCGCCCCCCCACACACACACACAGCAGTCATTAACTTACATGATGTACACTCATGAAGATGAATGCTGTCTCAAATGCTAAATAACACTTGTATTCAATAAAAATAAAGCATGCAGCTGAAGTGTACATCATAGCAGTATCTAGTTTTGACCAAGAAAATAAAAGAACTGGGCCATCTAGCACATTTAACACATATAACGTATGACCATTTAGATTACAAGCAACTAAAATGAGTTTTTTCATTTATGCACTACTCTTGCATATATCTATGCCAAAATGGAAATTTGGTCTCATAACAGCTGGGAAAAGCACAAGCCAATTTACCATCTAGAGATAACTCCAACAAAGTAACAAATCTTATATCCATATTCTATCCATCTAGAGATAACTCCAACAAAGTAACAAATCTTATATCCATATCCTATCACTAATTTCATGATACATGTAGGACAGCAATAAAATGCAAATAATGGCCAACATATTGTGTTAAAATGAGGTATTGAATATACAAACTTTGCCGATTATAATAATTGCTTACGAGAGAGAGAGAGAGAGAGTAAATGAAAAATAATTCAGAGTTATAGAAAAAATATCAGCTAATTTGGCTTGATTTAGTCCACGTTAGCTGTCATTTATTTCCATTTCTATTAGCATCTTTTCCCAGTCAAAACTACAAGTGACGCACGCACCTTTATATGCCTAATACCCAAAATAAAGCACAAGCCTCTTCACACCAGAAGCCCAAGTAAGGCTCATATGAACTCCGAAACAAGGCACGTGTCTCGCATACCTCATACACTCCTATTCAAAAGCATTTCCTTCAACAATTTGGAAATGTGCCGATCCTAGCATATTGGATTGAGGAACATGTCCACCTACCGCATGCTTTTAACAACACTAAAAGGAGATTTAACCTTACTTGAATCCCGCAAACCTCTTCATCTAACTCACCCATGAATTGTGCTAGAAGTTTTTAACTTTTCATTGCATCTTCAAATACTAGCTATCCAAGGAAGTTCGCCATATTATTTGATGCAAATAATATGCAAAATCTGGTCATTAAGCAATAATCTTAAATCTACTATAATAAAATTATTACATCCAAGCTTACTTGAATCATCCAATTAAAGATATTCATGTTACGCTTACATTTATCATTGTTCAACCTCCAACAAAGTCATAGTTAGTTAGTTCTGAAGAGCAATATTTTATTGCATGAATCAGCACATCAACATAGCTGTCCAGCATCCCACTTAAGGAAATTTCGTTTGAGACGAGAGGTCGAAACCACAATGCCTTTTGCAATACCTCATGCAACTATAAGATGCTCGTTGATAACTTCCATTTTTTTTTCACCTTGATGTCCTAAACATAGCAACTTAGGGAAGTATATATAAATCTTACATCCTTTTATCCTTACTTTTCGAGAGCGTAAAAATTCGAAAGGTTATTAAACACGAGTCAAACAACATATTATGCACTCATGACTTCCAACCACAACTTAACATTTAATTTTACATCTTATTACAAGCCACATAATAAACACAAGTTGCACGATACCGATCCCTCTCCATTGCCAAGCTGCAGAATAAAGCATGCAAATCAACTATGCTTTTTTAAAAAAATTATTAAAGTTTAATTCCAATTAATAACATGCATACCATTAAAATTTAAACTTCAATCTAAGATCCTTACATATCAAAATCATCGACCGAGTTTATTTCACTTGATCAACATCCTTGTTGTTTGGTTGCAAGTCTTTAATTTCACCCAATTGACATCCTCATTGTTTGTTTGCAAATCAATCATGCTTCCAACATAATTTTATGCATTTAGAATTTAGATCCCCTTCAATAACTACTATGTACCATATAAGGCGGAGAATGAATGTTCATTGATGAATTTAGATCTTCCTTCAATAACTACTATGTACCATATAAGGCAGAGAATGAATGTTCATTGATCTTAATTTCCTTGTTATTTCTACTTTTAAATAAGGAATATAGATGATAATGATGGCAAAGCTTTGCTACTTCTTGACTCGCATAGTACATTTATTTTTCTTGTTGCTAGGAGAATTAACTTTGAGCAAGGAGAAAAGGGCTCGATAATAAGAGTATAACACATGAAAGAAACACGAAGTTTAACCTCTATCGAGTATGCAATAGGTACTCGTTTGGTATCTTTGTCAATATGACGTCTTGAATGAAAGGATTTATAAATACACCCTTTCAAATCTTTCTTAATCTACCGATCGTATCATACTTCAGTTGAAGACAATTAATGACTAATAAACATTTTGAGTGGCATGTGTCAAATAAGATAAATCATACACCATGTTATTTATTTATTTATTTGCCAAAAGATACGTTTGAACTTGGGTAAAACTAAGTTAAATATACACTTATTGCTAGACTAAGTCAACAAGTGCAAATCATATACCATAATGTTTGCAAACATATGGTCCAATAGTTTAAACTTGGCATTCCAACTTAAAAATCCCATGCTTGAATCCTATTGGGTTGGATTGAAAGGAGGTCACAAGATGGGAAGGACCCTATAGATTCGGGAAACAAACGACAGATCAATGCTTTTGTAGCTAGCATTCATTTGTTTTTGTCCTGCATTGTCCTTGTGCCCACCATACTCCAATAGACTTCATGCATCTGGCATTGCTGGTCCTCAGCCCATGTAAAGAGAATGGTTGCAGCATGTAGACAACTAGTGTAGAAAAAGTGACATCCATTATGGATCTTGAATGAGTCGTGTAAGATCCACTAGCCAACATTAGTCATCTATGATAATGATCATACATTAGTTTAATTGAGTTAGGTTGTTTGTTCCCATAACCACAATTCAAAGAGCAACCCTTTGCCTCATTTGCAAAACCGATTTTGTCCTAGAGCCTGATGGACGAACTAAGATTTACTTGCATTTGTGAAACAGAGATGAGAATAGAACAAGAACTATTAATCAACGAAAAGTAGTTTTGTTTGTATCCAAATAAATAAACAACCACCTCCCTAGTTTCAGCATTCAAGTAATTTATTCAAATGTAGAAAATATGGTATAAAGACAAGTACCAATAGCCAAATAAACAGATATAAATTGATTGTATTTTACCACTAGCTGAAAGTCTGAAACAGATATAAATAGACTGCAAAGCCTGAAACACATATAAATAGACTGCACTTTCTGCCAAACTGAACAACCAAATTCACATAATAGCAAAAATCATGATGCCATAAGAATTATTGATCGAAATAAAGGAATAAACACATTATTTACATAATCTAGCCTGAACACTGAAAGAAAAGCATACATAAATAACACTGATATTCTAAACGGCCATACAAGAGCAAATCACGTACTCCTCAATATATCAAACCACTTACCACATAAATAAAGCAGAATATTGTGCACTCATCCTCAAATATGCCTTGATGCATATCGACAAACGATTGAAAAAAAAAATTCATCATATAAGAACACTTGGAACAGGTATTAAAGTACATTTTCATATTGTATAAGAACACAAACTAATCAATTACGTTGAAGCATGATCTTTTTGTGTATTTATTATCAAATGATAAAAATTAAAGTTTCTATCCCAGTAAAGAATTATTTATGCACATGCAAATGCCATGTGATATCGGAGATCGAATTTATATAATGTTCGGATTATGTTATGTAGAATGTTGTTATCCACAGTTATACTCCGGAAAAAAAGGAAAAAAGGTTCAGTTAAACCTAGAATAGATTACCTATCGCTCGGGACATAGCAAGAATGCCTTCAACTCGAGCCCCATTTACAAAGATGACACGGCCCCCAGCAGCTTCAATCCTGGCAAGTTCATCCGATCTATCCGGCTGCAATCAATGTTAAAGGAAAAACTTCTAATTGATTATTAATTTAAAATTCAAAGAGAGAGAGAGGGAGAGAGAGAAGGAACTCAGATATGATCTTCTAACCTACGAGAAAAGAAAGAAGTTAATAACTGTATTTTGAACCACCTAAGAAATGGAATTTGATTGGAAAGAGAACTAAAGACAATAACTGTATTTTGAACCACCTAAGAAATGGAATTTGATTGGAAAGAGAACTAAAGACATTTGCCTAAGAAATTTTTTTAAGTTGATTGAGTCTATGCTGTAATTTATAAATAATTTAATATAATTAATTAATGTATCATATTTTTTTATAATTTTTTTATTAATTTAATTTATAAAACACATAATAAACTCAGAATAATAAAAAAAATTTTTTTGTCTAACATGAAAAAATATTGAGATAAATATCGAGCACGAATATTCTCACTAAATCAGTAAAATATAATATAATATTAAATTAATTTAATATAAATAAAATGTATTAATTAATTAATAATTTTAATAATTTTTAATTTAATATAATATTATTAATTAATTACTAAATTAATTTATAAATAAGATAGGATGGTAGAATCAGATTTACCTTAAAATACTAGACTTTTGGAATGAAGCAAAAACAAAAAGGAAAATTCTCGTGCCCTTGTATTTACAAATTTATTATAGTGCCCAAATATTGTAAAAATCAAAAGACTCTACAACCTAAAAGACGTTTATGATTAAAAAAAATAATAATAATAATAATCTTCCTACCAGGAGACGAGAGCCTTGGGCAGTGTCGAGTGAGTAATGGTCTAAACGCAACTAAACCAAACGCCACCTGGTGCACAACACAGGTGGCAAATGCACGCGTCGCACAACATCAAGTACAGTGAAAGAGTACCAATCGTTGTGCGATCAAATTACAAAACTAACCTTGTGATCGAAACTGAGTGGAATAGCCCTCCCACCCCGGCAGAGGACGGCGCGTGAGTCACCGCAATTGGCAACAATAATGTGCTCTGGAGTTAAGACCGCTACAACCGCAGTGGACCCTCCAAGGGCCACCTCCATGGGATGGCAACCACACTGGAACCCGAGCCCACCACAGGCGCACGTAGTTAAGGCCGCCTTGTCCATTTTTTGGAAGCTTCTCTTCAACACTCTCCTCCACTTCTCTTCCCATCCCTCCTCTCCTACTTGTTCTCTGTGGAAGTCACGCTCCCCTGGGCTGCCGCTGCTGCTACCATCCCCATTCTCACTACTATCAGTGTGGTGGTCCACGCGCATCAACTCTCCCTCTAAGAACACGTGCATCATCTCCCTACATAGGGCCGCCACCTGCATAAATATAAAATTCGAGCGCCTATTGAGTATTAATAAAAAATACGTAAATAAAAATTGATCAAACGCTGTTCAACTTCGACTTCTTCAACATGATAAGATTAAAAATTAGATGATGAATTTAAGTATTTACGTGAGAACCGCCATGACCGTCAAACACAGCGAAGAAATGCACTGGTCTCCGTCGATTAATCTCCGGCCTACAAAGGCTCGTATATACAGCTATTGCATCTTCCATCTCGCGTGACCTGCCCGCCAATGACATAGTCCCAAACGTCGGCTCATCAACTGGAGCTCCGCTTAGGTGTTCGAACGCCTGTGCCACTTTACAAACCCCAAAATCTACCGTCTTCGAGGTCAGAACCCGCTTCCCGTTGGCAACACAACTCGAACTCTCCACATGACTCTCACTTGCAGGAGGCGTACCAGCGCCTGGTAGTAAAGAAAGCCTCCTCATATCGATTCTTCTTCGGCGGCGTTCCCTGCATTTTTCCGGCGAATCTTCCTCCTCGTCGCTCATCATTCTTCGGTACACGTACGTCATTGAGAAACCTCCCCAAAGGAAAACTCAGTCGACGACATGTCTCCGTGGGCAATCATTATCGGAGATTCTTATAACAGGATAATAGAAATAGACTGTAGATAAACAAAGGAAAAAGAAAAAGAAAAGAATATAGAAAGAGTGTTTTTTCTTGTTTCCGTTTCTGAGAGACGCAAGAGAGAAAACGCAACGTGTTGTGTTTCCTCTATTTCTCGTGTAAGCCTCCTGGGCAAGCCAGCTCCAAGGGCAGCGTGCCCTTTCAGCCCTTCACCAACCACTATTCCCTGAACTGAGGCCACGTGTCCATCTAGTCAATTGATATCCCATACAACCTCGTCTAATTTCTTCCTTTCTCTAGTGGAAATATATGTCGAAATTTTCGGAATATGGATGTGGGACACGTGTCGAGTCAGAACTGACCAGTGAAGGCCCAGACAGTTACTAGTTTACAAGTGGGCCAATAATATATGTCCACGTTTGTATTAAAGGTCGAGTAGGTGGGGCCACGAGAGTGTTATTTTTTAAAAATATTTCTCTATCCTGAAATTACGAAGCCGTACACACGTGGCAGCATAAAAAGGAGAGAGTATGGTCCAGCGAAGACACTTAGGAAATTATAAAAAAAAGAGGGAAAACGCTAGCGTCACAGGACTCTGAAAGCGGTGGTCATGTACTGGAGTCATAACGAAAGCGCACATGGATTCGCTCACACGATGACGGTTTAAACCACCGGCTGTGAGGTTACCTTTCTTAACAATAAAGGAGCTACAGAGACACGTGGAGCGTTAGAGAATTATGTCATGCGGAGATATGTGGATGGTTATGATGATAGTGACCATTTGAGTCAAAAGGTCTGATTGCAAGAGGGATAGCAGTGGTAGCCGGGCGTTACTTCCTTTTACTTCAAAAGTAGTTAGAATTTGACAGGTATAAAATATTACCAATTGGCATCCAATCAATCAAGACTTGCACTTCTGGGTTTTTTTTTTTTTTTAAATTTTATAAAAAAACATCACCTTTTTAACTTCCTTCATTTGTCAATTATCACCGATGGACAATCTGTGCATAATTTAATGGCTTGAACTTTGGCAAAAAAAATTTAATGGCTTGAATTAATAGGGTTATTATTTGCTTACTGTTCGGAAAGTTTTTTATTTGCTTTATGCATTCGACCAAATTAGTGAGGCGAAAAGTGAGGATGTGAAGAGTCATAGCAGAACCAATCATGCCTTGCCGGCTAGCCCATTTGATTAAAGTCTTGAAACTTAGGTGTTTAAAATTAGAATTTTGTCTATTTAGTTTATTTGAATTTATTTTAACAGGAGGAATGTATGTCGAGCAACCTTTATTTTTTTTTTTTTTCAAATTAGAAAGCAAAATGTTAATGAAAAAGTTACAATATAATGAAAATTAATTTTCACTTATCTTCACTTTTAGGTGGTGCGTAATAAATTTAAAAATTAAATATTAAAAATTTAACTATTAAATAAAATAAATGATACAAGTTTAAATTATAAATATATTTAAAAATTTAATTACTTATTGAATTCAAGATAAATTTAAAATTTAAAATTTCAACTTATCATTTTAAGTGAATTTTTGCTAATGATCAAGTGCTTAAGATTTTAATTATAAATACTGAATGGTGCTTTGAAATGGCAACGGATCATGTCTAGAGCGGGGTTTTGCAAATTTCAAACCCAATCCGTTTAAAAAAATAAAATACTCATCCTGTTTTGAGCTGGGTTGTGTCGGTTATACCCGTTTGTATTTCTTTTTCATTTTTTCTCTTAGAAAAAATTTTAAATTATTTTTTTATATACATATATTCATTTATTTCTTTATATATCTATTCAATAAAATTTATATTTCACATAAAATGTAAATCATAAATTTTTAAAAAATATAAATTAAATATATATAATATTTAAAAAAGTAAAAAATATATATTATATATAACCGGATGGACTTATAACACTACCCATACTCGGGTTCGGAAATAAAAAAGAAAAATATACCCATCCCATTTACTAAATATAACGGGTATTGCCCGTTCTATTATGGTTAGAACAAGACGAGTGTATAGCGAAACTGACAAAATTATCATTCATAATAGTGTCATTATACACCAATATCTCTCATGAAATTGGTGTTGAATATTTTTATCATACACTAATACATTTCACTAATTTAATGACAATTCTTTATAATTTAAAATACTTATATCTAAAATCTCTCTCTATTTATACTATCAGATGGGAGACTATGGCATATTATACGAAAGCACCTTTGTCTCTGTAATGTTGTCGCACAATTGCCCGCTTACGAGAAGACTAACTATATTTTTGTATATATGTTATAAATAGGAAGACTTGTAAAAAGGATTACAAGAGTATAGTTTATATTTCTCAAAATTCACCCATTTTAAAATTAAAGAAATTTGTTCTATCATCATTGAATCTACTATAATTAAATTATTTAATAAATATAAAGTGGATTTCACATTATTCTATAACTTATAATTTTCTATTAGTATTTTTTATGTCAATTAAGTATTTTTAGCTTTTATTTCCCTAGGATTTTATATATAAATTTCTTAATTTTATAACTACAAATACTTATTTTTTATATGCATTATTTAATTATTTATGAATATTTTTATAAATAATTTTTACTTAAATTTTGGCCCTCCAAGGTTTCAATTCTATAACGGTCTTTGGACACAAGGTGTACAAAATTATTAATTTGTTGGCTTTATAAAATTTAAGAAGGGTATCTCAGATAGTATAAGTTAATATGATTTAGTCATTGAGTTGATTTGATAAGATGATTTAATATTTTAATTATGAATTATAAAATTATAAATTTTTACCATATTTTAATACTTCATATTTTAATTTATATGATATTTTGATTCTTAAAATTTTAAAATAAAATATATTTTAATTTTGGTGTTATTATATGACAAGTACTCAAATTGTCCAAAATTATTTTTTCATTAAAATTAGTCTAAAAAATAAAATTATTAATTTTAAAATAATAGAGATTAAAATGTTAATTATAACATATTTACACTTTGAAAAAAAGAAAGTATGTGATATATTTATTTTTGTCCGTTAAATACTCAAATAAAAAAAATGGCATGAATCTTATTGCTCTCGGCAAAATAGAGATCTGCTGGCCGAGACTTTTGTCGTTGTAAAGTTGGGCCTCAACGGTCAATCATCCAGAAAATGTCTTCGGCCATGAGTCATGAGGTTTAGACCTTCATCAATTTGAAGCCCAAATATAATCAGCCCAGCTGGCAAAAAGCTCGACTTTTAGAGTTCACTGTTCCCTCCACGATCTGGTGTTAACGGGACTTTTTGCCCTATATACATCATTTCTTGGTATTATTTTTTGTCATTTATTCATACTTGCTCTTTACTGTTCATAATATTATATAAAAAATATAAAAAAGTAGTCTATCAACCTAAAAAATATTGCACATTATTTATTTTCAAACTGTTTCAAAACACTTACTTACTCTAAAAATAATTATAGGATATATTAATTTTATTTTTATTAATTGAAAGATGTGTATTTTTAAAATTAATAATAAATATAGTAATTAATGAGTATATGTAATGATATAAATTAAAAAAATAATAAAATTTATAAATTAATAAATAATTAATGATTTTTTTAAATTATGTGAAAATAAAAAGTAAATAATTATTTTTGAAATAGAGAGAATAGAAATATATGGGTTTAGCTGGTATTAATTATCTGTCATTGCTCTTAAAAATACCCATTGTTGTTAAAAATCCATCCAATCCCGAAAAACAACGAAAACAGTTGCGTCAATAGCATAAATTTCCAGATTTAATTAGTATTAAAACAGTAATCTATAGAGTTTTGTTGCGTAAATCCAAGATATTTTCTCGCCTAAAACAATTTGCCGTGGAGAACTTCATTTTCATAGCCATTGGCAGCGACAACTATAATTCAAGGTCAAACCCATAAAATCAGTTAGAAAACTCCAAATTTAATTCATAAAACTGATCAATTAGCTCAAGTAATTCATGCAGTTGCATAATCAAATTGAAAATGAACAGGGTACTTAATGTCTGCCTGGATTGCGGTTGCCAGAATGAAAGGGCGATCAGCAAAGCTTCGAGCCTGCGACTGCAGCAGCGGAGGAGAGTGATATTTTCTGGGTTTTGTTTCTTTTGATGATAAAAAACAGATGTCATTGAATGGGGGAGAGAGGCCAAACGACCGGACATATTAAATTATCGCTTCTTCTCCTTATTCACTTTTCGTGTTCATTCTTTCTTTTCCCTCTTCTTTGTTTTATTTTTTTAGGAGAAATTACACAATTTTCTACCATGATATCAACGAAAACAGTAATGGCAGAACTTCGGATAATCGCCATAGCATCATCCCACATCATACGCTTCAGATCAACAAGGTGCACAGCCACACCGGTTTCAATTTTATTAACCTCTATTACATAATTTCTTATTTGGTTCTCACGAACTACTTTTATTTGATCATAAGGTCTGGTAGGCAGCTTTTGTAAGTTGCATTGGTTAATCTTCTAGTAGTCTCATTAGATTCTAGTAATCAGTTGTGTGTGGAGATCTTTATTTTTTTTTTTTCCCTTTTAGGGTATTTGAATATGCTTAGCCTTCTGAATGAGAACAGGCAACTTAAAGAATGCTACTTGAATAAACTAAACCTAATCAAAATCTTGTGGCCAATTATATGATTCCTTTTGCTCCATTGTTACTGTGATAAATTAGAAAGCAAAATAAGAGGAAATGTTACATCAGTAAGATTGAAGGACGTTGTTTCTATGAATAACAAATCTGTAATTAGCTTGAGAAAAGTGAGAGTGCAACCAAAAAGTATGTGCGAAAGTAAAGTTGCTTTCTAATTCAATCCAAGGAAATGGACCTCATTCTAAGCTTATGACCATTATTGGGCAAAACAGCTTGGTGCAGCTCTTTTAATCCACTAACTGGTAGGTTGGTTTTATATTCTATCACTGCTCATAAAAAAGGAAAATATGGAGGTGCTTTCGAAGTTTCCTTTTTTCCTCTGTACTTTTGTGCAAATATCAATATGTCCTATTTAGTTTTGAAGCACAAGCAAGGCTTGAAATACAAAAACTTCTTGATGTAGTTGAAAAGTAACCAGTGCTAAAAGATATTTTTGAAATTGATATTGAAAATGCAATGCTTAACAAATTTTCTGAACTTCTTTTAGTATTGTGCTCTTATGGACACTTCAAAATTATATAAGATAGCAATTATTCCAACTTAAACTTCTTCATGAACAATTATCTCCCTGTTATTCACATGCATACAGAAAAGAACTAGTAAAATTTAGAAAAGAAAAGGGACCAACCTCTATTGAAGTGTAGCAATTGAAACCTATGCTCTTTTTTATGGTAGGATCCTTGACCGTATATTTAATGATTACTGATGTTTGGTTGGATGGTATACAGAATATAAGAGCAAACCCAGGTCTTTAATTGAATTTCATGTAACTTGGAGTGCATTGTCATACTGAAGAAGATAGATGATAATGATGAATTAGAGTAGTTGGAAGAGGCACAAGTCAACCCATACTTGACGAATGGTCCTTTCTGCCACTGTGTTAGTAAAATGTAGAAGTCTATTTCTGACTTGGGATCGTATGTATACATGTATTACAAGTGGATATTACTTGTACGTTATAGGAAGGTATTTGCTGTCCTATTATATTAGCATATTCCGTTTTAACACTTGATGCTTAGGTTATGTCTATTCTTATCCAAGATTGGTCATTGTACAAATGTAGTGTGTTTGTACAGAGATTACAGAACTACCTGAAGTTCAAATTTTAACTGTGCTTTTTTCTGGGGAGCTCAGGATATCAGTGGAAGTAATAGAGAGAAAAACTGCATTGCTTGTAATAAAAATGAGCGAGCATCCTTGGCTCTTAACAGAACACCTTGATTATTGTGGAACAATGAATCTAGTGACACATTTATATTGGTGATAGCCATGTTATGACAATTGGGCTTCTTACTTTGTGAACTCCATCCTTCCATACCAATCCCCCGAACTCCGGCATTAATTTCCGAGATTTTGTGGTGAAGGTAATCTTGTAAGATAGTTTTTGGTTTTCGGCTGTGAAATTCAGGATTTTTGGGTCAATTTTAACAGTTGCACCTTGGAATCTAGAGACTACTACATGGTATGTTGAAAATGGAGGCCCAACATTGGTAACAGTTCTGTGAAGAGTAAGAATTGAAATAGATGTGTCTGGGAACACAGCTGAGATAGCTGGGTAGTTCAGGTCCCCTGGACTTGCTAGAGATCTGTGGCAATTTCTGTTTGCATACTTGCCAAAAACTTTAAGCTGCATTGGAGATAGCCTTTGTGTGCATAGAAATTCAAAGTAATCTTGTGCTTCGATGTCGTAAATTAGACCTGGGTCAATAGCTCCCAGTGGATTTATGTGCCCTGCACCATGATCATATGGACTGGAAGGAGCATCGGCAGAGGCATCTTGCAATGGCTTTTGGGTATTATCATGAACATAGGCTGTTGTCATCAGAGCAGATTTTATAGCTGCTGGACTCCATTCTGGGTGCCTCGCCTTAAGCAATGCTGCAATTCCACTAACATGTGGGCATGACATGGAAGTTCCAGAGAGTATGTTAAACCTCACTCTTCTGCGATCTGTCGGCAAACTTGATGGACCTGTATCACCGGTCCAAGCAGCAATAATGTTCACTCCTGGGGCAATAACATCAGGCTTCAGAATCTCAAGACTTAAGAAGTTTGGTCCTCTAGATGAAAATGCAGCCACCACTGGAGATGGCTTAATTCCCAACTTAGTACCAAGAAAAGCTAGAGTTGCAGTTGCATTCCCTCCAGTTAAAGCATAACGTTTGATCAATTTCCCTTCTCTCTCCCCCACTGCAACTGCGGGAAGTAGGTGACAATCTGCAACCAGCTCTTCTCCATTTGCTGCTGTATTTGATAAAATCATGCCTACTGCTCCTGCATCTTTTGCTACCTGGCCCTTTTGTACCCTTGGACTGATACCACGGTCACATATCACAATCTTTCCGGCAACAATACGATGATTCAATGTTCCTTCCAAGCACAGAGAACTTGGATTTGGGCTACTAGAGTTATCACCCATATAAACCAAAGGATATTGCTTGTTTGTTGAAACAGTCCTCCGGCCTTTATAGAGTGACACTCCAGTTATAGTTCTGCCTGTTCCCAGATTGACGATGCCTGGAAAATCTCTGTCCATGGTGCTAGCGCCAACTGTAGTGATCCATGGTGACACATTTGTGAGGCTGGCAGGGTCAGGTCCTCCATTTCCAGCAGAGCACGAAACAAAAATGCCCATCTCCATGGCCCCAAAAGCTGCTATGGACAAGCTATCACGATAGTAAGATGAAACTCCACCGCCTAAAGATATTGATAGAACATTCACTCCATCAGCCACTGCTCTGTCAACGGCAGACAGAATGTCTGAGCTGAAACACCCTCCAGCCCAGCAAACTTTGTAAGCTGCAATTCTTGCACCAGGTGCCATTCCTCTTGCTGTTCCATAAGCGTATCCTAATAGATTTGCCCCATGTACTGGAGAGCCAGCAACGGTGGCAGCTGTGTGAGTCCCATGACCATCTTGATCTCGTGGGGATATGTACTCATTTTGCTCGTTGATTTTTCCAGTAGCAGCTTCATATCCTTTGTAAAATACTCTTGCACCGATAATTTTTCTGTTGCAATTGTGTTTTTGAAAAGCTCGACCTGTCTCACAGATTCCTTTCCAATGAGCAGGAACAGGAGTCATCCCTGTGTCATTGAAGCTTGCGCTCTCTGGCCAAATTCCCGTGTCTAGCACTCCCACTATAACATCATGATCTGCAATTTTTTGAGACCAGATACTTGTGCTGTCCTCTGGTTCTAGTCCAAGGAACATGGGGCTTCTTGTGGTGTGTAATTGATATAAAGTCTCTGGGAAAATGGCCACCACACCATCTTCATCCTCTAGCTTCTGAGCTTCTTCTTCACTCAATTTGGCAGCGACCCCATGAAAAGCAGTTTGATAGTTATAAATTATTCTCTCTTCATTTTCAGCATTGTCTTCATTTTCAGGTGTAGACAATAATACCGATTGTATTTTGAAGGAGTACCATTCAAGGTGATTCGAGAAGTATTCTGGCTTTGCATGCTTATCCATCTGAATAATGTAAGTCTTTCTGGTAAATGACTTCTTTGAGGAAAGGACAATATTGAAGGCGAGATAGCTTGTTAAAATGAAAAACAGCCATTTTCCTGCGTTTCCAGGCATTCTAGGTCGAGAAAGAAGAGTTACTGGACAAGGAAGAGAGGGGGCAAGGAAGAAGAAGGCAAGACAAAAAGTTCTAAGGAGATGGTGTCTTGATGCTTGAAATATCAGAAAGGATGAAGGGGAGCTTTACAATGTCCTGTCATGCAGGTAATTATGGTGGTTGGTTGCTTCATGAATGCCAATTGGTGATATTAGAGTTGGCTGGTGAGAGAAGTTAATTTGGTTATGATCCTTTGCAGTAAATAAGATGGTATAATTAATATATATATTTAATGAGGATAATTCATAATAAATGATTTATGGGTAAGTTCCACTGTCTGAACACTTGGTAAAAGCCTGCCATGTGATAAAAGATGAAAGTGAACGCTCGTACATAATAAAGGAGCACCTTTCTTTCATGGTAAGGCCTGAGAATCCAGAAGGAAATCCTTTACGGAAGGTAAAAAAAAAAAATTTGTCCTTATCGTAACAATGGACTTACAATTAATTGTATACAAATTAAAAAATAATTTTTATAGTTAAAATGGTATATTTTTTTCTGTAATATCTATAATTAATATTAGATGATTATCTTTATTATAATTTGATACTTAAAAAATTATTAAATTATCAATATTTTTTTAATATTTTTTTAAATTATCAATTACCACATTTAAAAATATTTACCACATTTATAATTGCTCTATTATTGTCTTCATAGGCCTTTTTTTTCCTTTTTATTTTTTTCTCTCCTTCAAATTAATCTTGTTGGTGCTAAATTTGTTCGTGAGCTAAACTTGAATTTAAAAAATATTCAATTTTTCACAAATCCAATCCGTTTAACTTGCAATTTCTTTTATTAATTTAGGTCTATAGCTTTATCTACCAATAGGTCTAGTTAATGGGTATATTATATTGAAAAATAGAAATTATTATACCATAGACTTGAATCCATGACCCATTATGGATATCCATGATCCATTATTTTTCAATTACCACACTTAATACTATTTGTTTGATAAAATGCAAAATAAATATGAGTATGATAAGAAATTAATAAATAAATTATAGTATTAAAAAAATGGATTATATTTTAGAATGGATGAAAAAGAAAAATAAGTCTATTATTATAAAATAGAGAGAGAAAAAAATAAAAAGTATCCAAACCCAGCAAATGAGAATTAGGATTCAATTTTCTTACTTGGATTTTGTGTTAAAAAAAAAAAAAGAAAGTTAGGTTGAAGCATTATTGTTACTACAGTATTGTTTCTTTTATAATGTTCGGATTGGCCAACTTGTGTACAGACATTCTAAACGAAATTTACTTTATTTTATTCACTCTTTGTCTCAAAACAATTATTCTTTTTTTTTTTTCCTTCAATTACTTAAAAAAATATTATTAATTATTTATCAATTTATAAATTTAAATATATTTTTTTACTTATAACTTTACTTATACTCATTTAGTATTTTTTTTACTAATTTTGAGAATATATAAATATTACACCTTTTAATTAATAAAAATAAAATGCGCAAATATCAATATTTATTTTTAGAGTACACAAATATTTTGAGACATTTTAAAAAAATAATTAATAATTTTTTAAAAACAGAGAGATTACTACTTTTTTATATTTAAATATACAATTGATTAAATTAATTGAATATTATTAGTGCAAAATTTGTTATTCAAATGCAATCTTAAAGCATTTATTATGTCTCTTTTAATCTTTTATCATGTTATATATTTCAATTACTAAATTATTATTTCAATAATAAATGAATTATAATTTTAAGTAATGCTCCAAAAATACTTTTTAAAAGACTTTCTTCAAACACATTAAAATATAATCTAATAATAAAAATATATATAATTTAAATAATAAATTTAAATTTAATTCTTTATCTCCTGTTAATTTTTTTCTCTCATACAGTTATTTATTTATTTATTTTTTATTTTTTGTAAATACAGTTAGTTGAACAGGTGATCAGTTAGGTTATATGAACATGCTATTAAATGACGCTAACAATATGGAAAAGACCTTCCGAAAAAGAAAGAGAATGACAAGGACAATTTATTTTGCCTATTTTCCTTTTAATTTTTTATTGTGTAGTTTTTCCTAAGGTTTTATTATAGAAATTCCGTCATAAAATTAAAAAAAAAAAAAAAAAACGAGAAGAGTATTTCATACAAATGTTTGTTAATGAACAATTTTGCTAATTTCCAGGCATGAATGATTCAATTATTATCTCCGGATAGGGCTAGGTAGGTACCATGTTCATATCATAGACATGGAGGACCATTGCCAGTAGTGCCTTTGGACCAGATAATAGATATACCAATTTTGTTTGTCACTTCACACATGGAGTCTTTAATTCCCCTCTTATATCCACTTGTGAATTTGTTTATTGCACATCAAAATTGAGCTACCAGACTTTTTAATGCTACTTTATATATATATCCTCAGCTTCCTATAGTAAATTAGTACTCCCTTTAATTCAAAATATTAATCTATTAAAATTTTAACACATAAATTAAAAAAATTAATAAATTATCATAATTTTCAGTAAAAAATTAGTAAAATATATATTTTTTATTTTTGATGTAATAAAATAAAAATAATTAATACAAATATTTAATAGAGAAATAAATGAACGTAAAATTAGAAAAAAAATAATAAATATTTCTTGCATTCTGAAAAAAGTGATTATTAAAAAAAATATTATTTTTAAGATAGTAATAAATTTATCATAAGTTATCAAAAAGACCTCTATTAATTACAGTATAAATTAAGAAAATATATCTCATACTTAAAAAATAAAAGAGTAAATTAGTCATTTTATTTTTTTTATTTAATTGCTAAATGGCCACTTATTTATGAACAAAATTAACTTTTTAATAGTCACTTTTTTCAAAATTAAAGAAATATTTTCTTAAAATTTTAAAATAATAAATAAATTAATTTTTTTTTAAGTGACAGATATTTTGTAATAAAAATACTAAACTTATTTAAAATACTAAACTTTAATTCCCTATGCATACTATTTATTTAAAAACTAAAACAATTTTAAAATAACGAGTTAAAAATTTTAATTTATATACTAATCACTGAACCTAAATATAAGAATTATCTCAAAATTAATTGATTTCTAGTCTGGTGAACAAAGTGAGAATAGGAGAAAGTCAAACTTGATTCCAAATTGCAAGTCCCAACAAACTGGCACAAAGTACATCATCAATAAGCATAATAAAGGGATGGAGCACCGCCATCACCACCACTTGTCCACCACCACCGCTTGTATAACACTTGTTCACATGCAGAGAAATATACAGAGGGGACTCTAATTACTGCTCCTGCTCAGTCGGTTCATCTATAAACCTTTAATATCTTCAATAAGAGCTCTCATGTCTCATTGGATTTGGCTCTGGCTATTCTTGAAGAGACCACACCGCCCACCTCATCACCTCTGCTCTGCTTCCCATTGCAGTTGATGTTGGGCTTTACATTCAAAGCTCATTAATTTTATTTATCTAGTCAATAACTTCAGAAAACCTATGTAATAGTATGTATATAACTGCTCTGTATGCATGGTCAGGATGATGTTATATAATACCCACATTATCATGGTGACATTAATTTTGATTATTTCCATTCATTTCTCTTTCTTTTTTTTTTTTTTTGCATTTTAGTAATCAAGAAAAATCAGTCAAAATAAATATTTGTATTTTAAACTAAAAATCGACAAAGAACATTTATCAATTTGTCAATAAAAAATTTCATACATGCGGTGAGAAATGATTTTTTTTTTTTTTTTTTGTTGCATAAATGAAATTTGTTTATTTAGTTCAAACAAATATAATAAGCAAATAAGAGAAAGGCTCAAATAAACTAGTATTTCATTTTCACTTTAAATACCTAGATCAATAGCCAAGATAGGATAGCAATGGATACAGTCAGCCCATGGGCCCTTGTTGGACTCATCAATTATGGGCCTAATACATTCCAAAACCACACTGGTACATTTCGGCCCACTTCCTATTCCAAGCAGCCATACCTTATCACATTTCTTTACTCTTTGTTTAGCTTCGAGGTAGGCTAATTCATACCAAAGTGAGGAAGAAGACTGGTTGCCAAACCTATGTAGTGTCATAAAAGCAGCTTCAACTTGTCTATCGCCAAGCTTTAACCCTTTTGCTATTTCTCTGATCACTGCTCTTCCTGAAGTAGGCAAGCAAAAATGCTCTATCACTGTTCTAAAATTTGGCACGTAATAGTATTTTATAATCACTCTCTCCCCAGATAATTTGTCAATATAATAATAATAATAATTGTTCCGAATTCTTGAAACTACGTGTCGTATTTTTTCTAGCAGAGGCAAAATTTGTGAACCAAGAATTGTAATGTTGGACTTTAGAGTTTCTCCTGCTACTTGAAGTAAATCTCTCTTTAGTGTAACCCCAAGTTTTCCGCTGGAATCCTCTTCTCGAATTGCAGAAAAATAAGCTTTATCTTCAAAGGCTCTTTGGGCTCTTACTGTGCAAAAAAGTTTGTATTTTGATGATTTTTTGGCTTCTTTTTTGTTAGTAAGCAAGATTGCTGCACTTCCCATTCTGAATAGGCAGTTGAGGAGTAATTTAGCTCTTTCTTGACCTGAATACCAACCAGTTGATAATATTTCAGTGCTGAGAATAAGGGCGTAAAAATTTTTGTGAATTTTGAGGAGATTATGAGCCAAGTCAATGCTAATAGCTCCTGCACTGCACCCCATACCAGAAAGATTATAACTTTTAATATCAGTTCTCATTGAGTATTTGTTAATAATTATGGAAGATAAAGAAGGTGAAGGACAAAAACCACTGCAATTTACTATTAGTATGTCGATTTCGCAAGGAGAGATTTTAGTTTTTGAAAGAAGGTCTTGTACAATAGGGAAAAGAACCATTTCAACTTCTCTAATGGATTCTTGTTGGCTCGTTTTGGGAGGAATGTAGTGCAAGGCTGGAGGAAGATAAGTCTCTTCACTTTGTCCAGAAGAAGTGAGGACTTTAGCCATGAAAGCTACACTTTCTGCATCAAAGGATTCAATCTTGGAGGCATGTTCAAGAAATACAGAGAAGGGGACTTTGCAGGAATTAGGTGGTTTGAAACAAGAGAAGTCTACAAGGTAGACTGAGGACTTGAAATGATAGATTTTGGCAATAAACCAAGAAAATATGATAACAAGTAGAAAAATGGATAGTAACCATTTTTGCAAGAAAATAAGGATTGCTCCATGAACAGCAGGCTCCATTAGAGATCGAAAAGAGGGCTGAAAATTAGAAGACAAGGGGTTCAGACTTCAGTGGAGGTTATAAATATATGACTAACACATACGAGACATTATTATATATATATATATATATATATATATATATGGAAGTCTAAATGCCTGTTCAATAACCAATAAATGTAGAATCGCAGACCAAATTAATTACATTAAATAACACGTCAAAATAGATGTCAGTCCTAGTGATAGGTCTAAAACGATGTGTGACAATATGAAACCTGCTTTATACAGCTGAGAGGCTAAATATCCAGCCTCTGGTCATATTCCCTCTCTGTTCTAAAAAAACTAGAAACTAAAAAAATTAATTTTATTTATAAATAAATATTTATTTAATAATTTAATAAAAAAATTATGGTAAAATTGTAAATTTATCTTTTTATTTTGAAAGATATTTTTTTATTTTATATTATAATAATTAAAAAATTTTAATAAATTATAATAAAATTATTAACATTTTAAAAATAATAATTTTTTTAATAGTTATTTTTTTCAAAATAAAAAAGTATTCCATAAATTACAGTTTGCTGATTGTTATTGTCCATTAATTAATTAACCAAGGGTTCCAATTTAAATTAGGAAGAGAAAGTGAAAAGAAAATATACTAATTTTATGGATAAAGAGACATTATAGATTCATATAGAGATCATAAATTTGGTAGGTTGAGACTTGATGGTTCTGAAACCAGCTGCTAACTTTGATTCCAATTCCAAGTTGGATTAGACTTTACAGTCAGGAAGCTGGTTATAGTAAGATGGGGGAGTTGGCCAGCTTTCTGATAAGGAGATATCAGACTATATGGGAATGGAGTACTATAAATAGTACCTGGTGAAATCTCATGAAACTGTTGAATTATTGCAGCTGTGTGCACTTTTTTTTTTTTTTTTTTTGTCCTTTTCAATTTGGCTATTATAAAAATTCGAATTTGTATAAAAATTCGAATTTGAGGCCTCTGAACTGTAAAAATAATTCCAGTGTAGTTTAAAATTATCAAGCTATTAGGCAGGCGGCAAAGGAAAATAATGTAAAAGTCATTCAAATCTTATTGATACTAAAATTTTCTATATAATACTAATAAAAAGAAAATAATTGTTGAGTTGTGGGGTTTTTCACAGCTTGGGTTTTGTAGTTCTTGATTGTATTTCATCTTCTTTGGAAATAAAATAATTTTTTCCCAAAAAAAATTAAATAAATCAGTGAACTGAGTATTATTTTCAAGTACTAATCCAATAAAACCTATTAATTAGGAGTATCTATTCTTAAATTTGAATCTCAATGTCCTGCATTTATTTCAGAAATTAATTTAAGGTGTACAGAATTTTTTTTTCTTGAGCATTGAAAAGAAAAAAATTGATTCCATATCTATTGCTCAAAAAATATCTATTAATTTTATTTTCATAAAGCAATTATTTATAGCTAATGAAATGATACAATGCAAAAGTCAAAAAGAAAAGCCGCATGATAGCGGCCTAATGCTCGGATGGACAACATTTATATATATATTTTATATATTCATAACATTCCAATCAATCAAGATTCAATAGTAAAAAATTTATTCCCAAAGAGAAAAAAATTTCGATCTATCTCAAACTAATTTTATGCCATATCCTTCTCAAAAAGTTATTGGGCTTTTTATAGAACCTTAAAAGAATCCACTGGGCTTTGAACCCACAATGGATTAATTAAAATAAACAAGAACACAGGATACGAGTAAGAAAATAAAAATGATAAGAAGTGAGCAGTGGGCAGTGGAAAGAGTGAAACCCACCACTAATCTCATCTACTTTTTACTTTGTTTCAGAATTGAGATGTAGATGCATCATCATCAACCCGTGAACCATACACTTTTACTACACAAAAGAACAAACAATTTATAACAAATTGAAGCACCAAAATCAAAACCATACCTATTTTCCACCTTTCTTCTCTGCCTTTTGTCTTCGCTCAGTCCACAGAATCTTCTTCACTTCACCGCCCCTTTTTGTTCGGACCCCTATCTCTTATTCCTATCAACCATTTCTATTATCTTTTTCATCAATTTCATTTATAAAAACAACCCACAACAACACAATAATATCAAACACCTATTATTATTGTTATGGCTAAGCTATGGTGTTTCACGTCTTACTACTATATACTAATTACGTTACTTCAATTTTCTAAATTTGCCATTTCAAAAAGGGAGCAAATTCCAACACCACCGTTACCAGTCTTACCACTCCCATCTTTTTCCCAACTGAAATGGCAACAGAGGGAAATTATCATGTTTCTTCATTTTGGAGTCAATACTTTTACTAATTCTGAGTGGGGTACTGGTCATGAGAATCCAGCCATTTTCAACCCAGTTGGGCTAGACGCCAATCAATGGGTCAATGCCGCAGCTGGAGCTGGAATCTCTCTAATGATTCTAACTGCTAAACACCATGATGGGTTTTGCTTGTGGCCTAGTAATTACACTGACCATTCTGTTGCAAGCAGTCCTTGGAAAGATGGCCATGGAGATGTTGTTCAAGAACTTGTTAATGCAGCCAGGAACCATAATGGTATTGATGTGGGACTGTATCTATCTCCATGGGATCGACACGATTCAAGATATGCCCATGATTTGCAGTACAATGAGTACTACTTGGCCCAGTTGCAAGAGCTACTCAACAAGTAAAAAAAAAAAAAGTAGTAGTATAGATTCTATAATTAATTGAATTGAATTACTATTATTAATATGAGATTATTTTTGGGTTTTGAGCACTAGCAGGTATGGGAGTGTCGGAGAGATATGGTTTGATGGAGCAAAAGGTTCAAATGCACCAAATATGTCATATTATTTCTCAGATTGGTTTGCAATGGTAAAAGAATTGCAGAGTTCAATCAATATATTCTCTGATGCTGGTCCGGATGTCAGATGGGTTGGAAATGAAAATGGATCCGCTGGTAGCACATGCTGGTCTACCATCAATCGCACTTCTCTTTCAATTGGCAATGCAAGTATTGAAGAGTAAGTATCTTTAATTAATTCTCAATATTCCAATAATTATTTTCCAGAAAATTTTGAATTTGAGTCTATTTTCAACGGAGAAATGCATTAATTTATTGCGGTTGAGCTAATGATGTTACTTAGCCAACTGTAATAAGATGTGACACTTAAACCCCATCTGGGCTATTGGCATAACAACTGTAGAAATTTCAATAATGCAGCTATATTAACACCGGTGATCCAAAAGGGACTGATTGGGTACCAGCAGAATGTGATGTTTCAATAAGAAAAGGATGGTTTTGGCATAAATCTGAGTCACCTAAGAAGTTAAGCAAGTTACTGGAGATCTACTACAAGTCTGTTGGGCGAAATTGTGTACTTCTCCTTAATGTGCCACCAAATACAACTGGCCTCATATCTGATTCTGATGTACAATCATTAAAAGAATTTAGAGGGGCAATTGACACAATATTTAGTACTAATTTGGCAGAAAAATGCATTATTAAAGTTAGTAGCCAAAGAGGAGGTAAAGATGGTGGTTTTGGACCAGAAAATGTGATAGATAGTGACCATCTATGGACATATTGGGTACCAAGAGATGAAGAGAAAGAGAGTGGTTGGATTGAGATTAAATGTAATGGAGGGTTGAGATTTAACGTGATTAGAATTCAAGAAGCAATTGGTCTTGGTCAGAGGATCAAACGGCATGAAATTTATGTGGATGGAAAGACAGTTGCTAAAGGGACTACAGTTGGGTATAAGAGACTACATAGACTTCAAGAAGAAATAAATGATGGCCAATTTGTGAAGATTAAGTTTTCAGAGTCAAGAGGAATGCCTTTGATTTCTTCTATTGGCCTACATTATGACCCATTTTGGAAGCCAAAATGAGCGGTGATTTGAATACTAAAAAAATATTAAGTTTCTCCTTTTTTCTTTAGCTTTTGGTTTGTGTTTTAGGTCCATATGCCTATGTACTAATGTCCAAAATTAAAGGACTATGACAAAGGAAAAAATGGCAGACATGAGAAATTTTCTGAGTTGCGACCATGGTTTCTTAGTTTGCTCCAATTATTGAAAGATTCTTAACACACACACACTCTCAAAATATAACTTGAGGTATGGAAAAACACATTTTTAATTCAATAGATGATTATCTTATAATGCAAAAAAAAAAAAATTCAATTTCTAATTACTCATTTGCGTTAAAAATAAATACATACGCATTTTTTTTTATTAATGAATGATCACATATATTTGAAAATTTGTCGTTCACCCTCGTATACATGCATTAATGCTTCCACTCTAAATATAAAAATCTGCAAATATAAGTGGCATAATAATATACTGTTATCAGATAAAATCATAAAGGTTTCGTTTCGTTTGGATCGAGAGATTTTTAAATATGTAAATTTAATAAAGTTCATAAATTTTAAATTTATGAATTGTGAAATCTATAAATTTTAAAAATTTGACCGTTTAAATTGATTATAAAATCAATGAATTGTTAAAGATAATTTTGAAATAAAAAAGATTTATCACAATCCCTTATACGTAAAAAATAATAAATTTTAAACTTTTTTATCTATGAGATGAGAAATTAAAACCTTTAAAATTAAAAGATTTTTCAAAATCAATGGATTCTAACAATATTTTAAATTGTCAAATGATAAATTTAGTTTAAATTTATGAATTTTATAAAATCTCTCATACCAAATAATGCCAAAAAATCTTGTAATAAAATCATACCCATATCTTTAAGATGGAGTTATGCTATTTATGCTTGCTTTGGAAGATTCAAGGAGTTTGAAACAAGCAAGTTTTGAGTTGGATTCCTAATTATAATTTTATTTGATCATTTAATCATGCTTCAAGCATAATTATGTGAGACTTTATTACTTATCTGAACAATAAAGAGTTAAGAAAATAAAAAAATAATACTAAATTTTTTTTTATTGTCTTTTTTTTTTTTATGATGAGTTTATATGTTATCATTAGAAGAGAATAAATAAGAAAATATAAAATATATATATATATATATTTAGTACTCCTGAAAAATCAAAGAAAGAATTATTATTATTATTTTATATTGAAGTGTATGAAACGTTATTAGTTACTTAAAATTGTGAGCACTACAATGATAGTGATGATGACAAGTTTAGAGTATCTTTTGAATCTCAGTACAACCAACGTGGGATATTAATTTCAATTGCATCTTTAGGGTACTTTCTTTTTGAAACCCTTGATGGTTTTTCTTAAAGGTATTAATTATATATAATATAAATATTGCAAAATACCAAAGGAATCATATTCTGATTGAGTCATTATTAAATCTTAATTTTTTAAGTTTCAATTAATACCTTAGCAGCAACAATAGTTAATGATGTCTATAGAGCACAATTGGAGGGCTCCTCTCCAAGCAACAAGTCAAATTAAAAGGTTTAGAATTTTTAAAAAAATAAATAAATAAATAAACTGTTTTCATCCCCTATTTTAATGAGTATAAAGAAGATAATAATGTGAAATTAAATTGTCTAGTTTTGGCACTTGAGTCTTGCATTATTGTATTTGTCTTTTATGTCAAAAGGTCTTGGCATGCATTCTATTTTGCTTTTTTTAAAATAAATAAATCATTCACATGAACCATGAGGTTGGGCAGACCCATAGCCGACATTTTGTTTGTGTTCTCATTTTGCGTTGGAGAGGACATAAGGGTCTGTTCGTTTACCTGTCAATATAAAATTATGAGTATTTGGCAATATATATATATATATATATATAATTATGAGTGCGACTCATAGTATTTTCAAATAATATAGTGTCTGTTTGGAATTAAATTTTTTAAAAATATTTTTAATAAAAAATTTTATATTTTTATAAAATTATTTTTAAGTAGACACAGATAAATTTTTATTTTTTCTAAAATATATTTAAAAAAATAATTTATAAAAAATAATAAAAATCAATCAATTAAATAAAAAAAATATTTTAAAAGCACTTTTTTAACTTATTAACATCAATCCCAAACGCACTCTTACTAATCCACTGTCTTGTTTGGCAACTTTGCATAGAATCATAATGGTCTCATTTGTTTTAAAAGATTTCATAGATTGTAATTCAATTTTTTATTTAGTTTGAAAAATTGAGTTGCTTTCTATAAAATTTATCAAAATTCCTCACGCTTCAAAATATTTATAAATAAATTTAAAAATTTACATAAGATGTAAATTTTTAATTTTATAAATTTTATTTAAATATATAAATTTTAACCAAATTTATAGATTTAAAATCTACCATAGTAAATGGGTTCAAAATATTCAATAACCCCGACAATGCTCAGTCCAAGTTATTTAGGGTTGAGCCAAATTTAGGGAAGGCTGCAATGAACTAAAGTACAAATAGAAAACTTCATTCATTTTATAAGTGTAAAAGCAAGGGCTAAAACCCCAAAAATACACTACTTCAGTATGAGGGTTAGCTAGCCAATAATGTTGTGTTTGAGAAGAGGAAGGGTGGAGAATGAAAAAAGGACTGCGGGAAATAATTTTTTTTATTGTTTGAGAATATAGGAAAAGATTGAAAAAAGGAATGATAATAATAAAAATTTCTTTTGTTCCTATCAAAAAGCATTCTCCCTTGTTCTTTGAGTGAAAGTTTTGAGAAAGAGATTTTTTAATTACATTTATAAATAAAATTATATTTTTTAACTTTATTTTTATATGTTTCAATCAAATAAAAAAAAAGTATGATAATAATTTTTTTTTCTATTTTTTTACCAAAAAATATGAATAAAAAATTTACTCACTTTTTCTATTCTTTTCTCCTTTTTTTTTTTCTGCACCCTTTTTTTTTTTTCAAGCGTAGTTTAAGAGTAAAAATCTTAAAACTAGGACTGCTCGGACGGTGGAAGGTTTTATTACTAAAAATCTCATCGATCCGTCAACTCATCGGTTTGTAAAATTTTTACCGATACCGAATTATAAATTATAATTTCGAATTTCGCATGTATTAATATCGGTCGGTTTTTCATTTGAGTTTTGTCGGGTGAAAATAAAGCAAGACAGCTTTAAGGTTTTATCATCTTTTCCATAGAAGACTAGCTGCCTATTGTTGACAATTGGAGAAGAGAAGAGACAAGGATAATTTGCCAGTTGGAGAGACAGAAGCTAGTGTGGTTGTTCAAAATGACCAATGGAAACTGGTGGTGTTCTTTTAATGGTTTTTAATGACTTTGTGGATGGAAGTGGTTTTAATAATTTGATAAGATTTGGTGCAGTCAACATAGGGAAAGAGAAATGATTCTTAGGATAAGCAGATTATAGAGAGAGAAATGGTTGGATACCTTGAAGACTGGGAAAAGTAGGTCTAGTGTTAGCATGTTTGTCTGTCATAACATAAAGCAGACAGATGCATATTTATATACACACTTTAAAATCCAATTAGAAGAACCATTTGGCAGAAAGCAAAGAAGACGGCACTCACAGTGAAAGATGCTGAATGGAGAATCCAAAAGCAGATTCTAGACACGAACTGCCTGGTATTCTACGATTCTAGTCAAAAGTATTTATGATTTGGAGTGATAGCATTGTATTTTGGCGATCAGAGGACAAATGCATCATTATTAGAAGTTTTTCCCTTTGGACTATCTATAAGGATAATTTTCAGCATAGCATTGATCTTGAACTTAAGTTTTTCAGCTTTGATTTTGTTTTACTTGGCCAGTTGATGGATAAATTGAAGTCGTCTATATCTTGCAATTAGCATCATTTGAAAATGACATGGAGCACCCTCCATTGTTTTATCGCCTTAAAGGACCTAATGATGCAATGAGGACTGGACCTGTTTGCCTTAATTTATATGTGAATAATAAATATGCCCCTATATGTTGCCGCGTAACTGAAAACGGCTTTCAGATTCTTTTCACACTTTCAAGTGTTTCAACACATACAGAACAAAATTATGTCAATATAAGGTTAAAGAGCATCCGCAAGTGACTGCATATTAGGTGCCCATTATTGTATGCCGGCAAATAGTAGGTTGGGCTGATTCAGCGGGATTAATACTCAGTAGAATGACTAATTAAACAGAAGCATCTATATTCGAAATGTTATGATAAAAGTCAAAACTTGTACAGCAAAACTCAACCGCCCATAGATTAAAATAAGGAAATTTTTTTCTTATACTAGGTATATACACCAATCCACTAATATAAAAATACCTAAAGTAAAAAAGTATATCGGTATTTTATTGTACACTCACTGTAAATAAGATTTTTCCTTAAAATATTATCATCTCTCCTTTTTAGTTAAAAATAATAAAATATATATAGTTCAGATATTATTAATGGAGATGACAAAACCTTATGCACTTAAACAAAAAACTCACTCAGTACCACCCTGCTTCGTCTTGATTCCATAAAATTAATATATATATAAATTATGAATTTTTTTTTAAATTATATTATCAAATATTTAATTTTATTATTAGATTATTAAATATTAATTAATAATATATAAAATTTAACATAAATGTGTGTAATATTTAGTCAAAATATATAAATTATGAAGTTTTAATATTAATAAAATTAAAAAATATAAATAAGAATCCTCTTATTTGCCCCGCACCTATTCCGAGAATTGTTCACCCCGTTTCATTTTTGTCCTGACTATTCATATGGGCAAAAATGAAATATCAAAACTTGCACTACCCCGTCTTGCCTTATATCATTCCTAATTATTAACAGGACAACAATTATTGTTTCTATTTTTTTAACAAAAAATGCAATGGAAGAAATAAATTGGTGTGGAACAACCTAGGAGGATAATCTGTGATATCCTTTTACATGCTTGCATTAGAAAATCATAAAAATGAAAGTGGAAAGACGAAGGACTACTTTTGCCACAAGATTGTAGCCGCGTCTTTCATCTACTTTTCCTACATGCTTGAATTGTGAAATTGGGTAAAAGCAGTTGAATAAATAATTAATTTTAGGTAACTTGCTCACAAGAATCACAAAAACCAAAGAACTGAAGAGAATCAAGGAGGGCCTATCATTTCCATTCCTCATATACCTTTATCAGGCTCTTCCAACGATAAATTTCTTCGGTTGTGTCATTTGAAGATTCCAGTTAACTGGCCAAACTTCTCGGACTTCAAAATGCATGAAGCAAAATGATTTGCTTATAAATCAACCAAATATCAACATATTGTCAAGAAAATATGTGGCCCCAATATTGGCATCTCATTGATTCACGGTATATTACCTTGAATCTTCATTTCATTACTTAATGCAGTTAAGATACAAACCAGTTCGTCCATCATAACATCAGGGGAACCTATTACTGAGAACTCATGAACAATTCCATTAACTTCAATCATGCTACTGCCTGGGATTTCCTTCTTAATTCCTTGTCCTTTCATTAAGGATCTAATTCTTTTCACATCATTATATCTACCAGCTTTTGCATATATATCACATAAGTTCACATAGAAAGCATGGTTCCATGGCTCCAATTTGATTAAATATTTAGCTACTCTTTCCCCTATTTGTACATTACCATGCATTTGGCATCCTCCTAGTAAGGCGCCCCAAACAAATACATCAGGCTCCATTGGCATGTTTCTAATAAGTTCCTCTGCCTCATCAAAGAGTCCAGCTCTACCAAGCATATCAACCATGGATGCATAGTGATAGACTTGTGGCTTAATTTTGTAAATGCGTTCCATTGCGTCAAAACACCAGCGTCCTATATCTACTAATCCAGAATGAGCACAAGCTGACAATAACCCAACAAAAGTGACATGGTTAGGCTTCAGCCCTTCTGCTTCCATCTCTGTGAAAATATCAAAAGCCTGCTTACCATAACCATGAAGCGCAAACACTGAGATTAAAGCCGTCCATGCCAAAGTGTCCTTCTCAGGCATTTCCCTGAAGACCTCATAAGCTCTTTCTAGACAACCGCATTTACCATACATGTCTACTAATGCAGTCCCAATTACCTTATCACACTCTAGACCACTTCTCCTCAACCATCCATGCACCCACTTCCCATGATCAGTAGCACCAAGATAAGCACAAGCTGAAAGTACACTAGCAATGGTAAACTTATCGGGTCTAACCATATTGACATCATCGGTCAAAAACTGCATTTCATGAAAAAATTGCAAGGCCTCCTTCGGCCGACCACCCTGAACAAATCCCGTTATAATCGAATTCCAAGTAATAACATTTCTCTTCTTCATTTCTCGAAACAAACCCAATGCCTCGTCAAGACCGCCGCTTCTCAAATACCCAATTATCATCGAATTCCAAGAAACAATATCTCTACTAGACATTTCATCAAACAACTTCCTTGCGCTATTTACAAACCCACAAACTGAATAAAAGCTTATCATTGAATTTTGAACAAAGATGTTGTTATTGAACCCAAGCTTAAAAGCCTGTCCATAAATACTTCTGCCCGTGTCTGTAGCTACACTCCTCGTGCATTCCTTTACAAGAAACGGCAAAGTGAGGCAATCAGGCGAGATACCATCAATGAGCATTTGCTTATATAGTATTAAAGCCTGACACAAATGGGTATCATAATCTTGGCTCGCTTTTGATGCATAGGCCCTGATCATGATGTTGTAGATGGAGAGACTTGGAGTCTTTATGCGTTGAAAAATATCTGTGGCGTAGCTAAGGGAACCTGAATCAGAAAGGGCGCTAAAGAAGAGAAGACGGGAAATCAAGAAATGGTTATCTTGTTGGACGAGATTTGAACACGTTAAGATTTTGGTATGGATTTGTTTGAGTTGGGTCGTGTTCTTGCATTCTTCTATCAAGCGCGAGATTATGTTCCTGAGACTGAGAGAGAGCCGTCGAGGCTCAGCCATGTTTTCTAAGAAAGAAAATAGTCGGACAGAGTTGTATGTAGGAGATCCACTAAATTAATTCTAGTAACTCGCAAACAAAATGTTGGCGTATTTGATTAATGTGTTGCATTTAACAAGAAACTAGAGAGATTATTGTGAATTTGTGATGCAGAGGAAGCATAATGTACGAGAAAAAATTAGTGCCATCGCATTTGACTAACAGGAAAAGAAATTCCAGTCACAAGGCAACAAATTAAAAAATGCGAGCCCGAGTCCGGTCCTCCCACATAACAGAATTTTTAGAGACTTCACAGTTACAAATAGCTTGCCAAGTCGAGAAAAGATGGAGAATTTAGATAGATAATAAAATAACTTTCCAACTTCACAGCAGCAAGCTCTTGCTTCTACCTGTAATGATTGGGAGTTTGGTAGTGATCTAAAGGAAGCCTTCAATCCCTCGTCCAGATAGATTTTCCCTGTAGATAATAAGCGCTTCCTCCATAACTTGAGCTTGTTCCAGCAGTCGAGATCTCTTCTTCCCAGATGGATGAGTAGAAAGATAATCTTTCAGTGATGAATCACCCGTGACCTTCCCTAATTTCTCATGCACTTTTGGTGCAACTCGAGGATCATATCCAGCAGAAGCCATCAACAATAGCCCAATGTAATCTGCTTCTATTTCCATCCTGAGAAAAAAAAAGATTTAAGGGAAAATAAAATAAAATAAAAAGGGGGGGGGGGGGGGGGGGGGCGGCGCCGCAGAAACTAGGTCAGTTATTGCATGGCTGAAATTGCATTCGCTATTCACAAAATCCTCAAAAAGTTATAATTTGTTGGTTAATCCACCTTGAAATTTTAAGCGATAATAAAGCATGGAATTTTCGAGAACAGAAGCTGAAAGGAAAAGTTCCATACAAAAAACCTACTTATTTTAAAGCAAGAAGAAGAGCCTTTCCAAATGCATAACCTTATGTCCAAATTACTGACTGGGGTCCTAAAAATTAGCCCAATATGCACAGGTAGAATTAGGGAATACGACTTGGTATACGATGCAGCTGAATTTTAGGGGGTGCCAACTTCTATATGATAACTATGCGATTCACGGCATCAAACGTGAATCAACTAACTACTAGAATAGAAGCCCTTTCTTATGACATGGAAAGAATGTTTAAGGTTATGTCTTTATCCAACATCATTTTGTGGCGACCGGTCAATAGTTTTTCGGCACATATTACTGGTACATCTAACCTTCTTAGAATGTTAATTAAAACTTGAAATTCTATGAGCATTTTAAGAATTTTACAAAACTACTATTTCAGAGCAACTGGAGTGACAAATCAGTATCTCAAAACATTTCTGAAAAAACAGAACGGCAAAATATATGATGTGCAAATCACCAGAATTTTCAAGATGCCAGAATCCAATCAAATAAAAATGTCATGAAAGAAGACTAGTTTAGTTTAACAAACAGAAAAGTACTACAAAAGGTTAGTATCTTCCGAATCTATATGCAATGAAATATACATATTTCCTGCAATCATATTGAAAAAACCAAGAAATATACATATAAATAACAACGCAAAAACCAACAGTTATTTAAGAGAACGAGGCCAAGAAACTCACCTCCTGGAGAAAGGAAGTCTCAAGAAAAGAGTCGACATCGTGTTGGCTACATCAGGCATGATAAACTGATAAAGAATAAGTTGCAAGATGGCAAACCACAAATTCTTTGTTATCCCTTCTGCTGAATGTCTAGCCACAGCATGCCCAACCTACTTATTGAAAGGCATTCACAAAAATAAAATCTTCCTCAATCAAGTATATTTAACTATTACTTACACTAAAAATCAGAAATACATAACAATCATAAACAAAACAGATGTGTAATGCAAATTTACCTCATGCCCAATGATGGCTGCAATCTCTGCATCAGTTTTGAAGTGCTTAAATAACCCAGTGAACACAACAATCTTCCCACCAGGCAAACAGAGAGCATTAACAACAGGTTCATTAACAACCAAAATCTCCCAATTCAATCCATCCAAATGTGAAGTTTCTGCTTTTGATCCTCTCTCTTGACCCTTCTTTCTACTCTGTTGAACCCAATTGTCATCAAGGATCTCATCGTCTTTATACCACTTTGTCCCAACTTTTTCTTCACTCTCAGTCAAAGCCCTCAATGTCTCATGGGCACTTCCCTCGTGTGCTGCATCACTCTCGGAAGAAGCATACCCCAAATCACTCCACACTCGCTCCTGCCTTAATCCCCTTTGCAAAGCCTCAATTATATCTTTTGCAATTAAACGGACCCTGACGCTATCTGGGTGTATTGCGGGCAGAATTTTGCCCTTAAATGCCGCTTTAATTTTCTCGAATTCATGCTCTCCGATCTTTTTCTCCGTGGATTTGGACAAAAGCACAAAGTGTTTTCTTTTTGTGTAAGGTACAGTCTCCAAATGACCAAAATAAAGAGTAACGAAAACGCCAGAACCCACCAAAACAACAATCAATACAGTTCTCGGATTCTGCAACCATCGGCTAGGGCCTCTGGGCTTAAAATGGTGTACCTGGTATCGATCTACATAGTAAAATCTCTTCCCTCCACCACCACCAAGAAATGGATTATAACGTATTCTCTTTGTAGCTAACTGAAAACCAAATCCTAATCTCTCAGAAACAGAAGAATATGGATGGAACCCAGAAAACTTAGCTGGATTAGAAGAAGAAAGTGAAATCCCGTTTTGGTAGATTCTCGAAGGAGAGTCTTGAATAGGAGTTTTGGGAATTATCTTGGAAGCTAAACTTCGAAAGGTTCCGATTTTCCTAAAGCTTTGCATGATCGCAAATAAGATCTTGGACCAGATTGGGCTAGTTAACGTTGAAGAGCCATTAAGAAATAGTGATCTCTCTCTGAGTGCTGGGAAGAGTTTTTACTTGTAGAGAGACGTGATGTGATGGGAAATAAAAATGGCACTAGGAACCCTCTACAATTCTCTGGAAGTGGCAGCACTTTTATGACCTTTGTTGTTAAGGGGATCGGGTCAATGACCTTTGAATCCAGTTTCTTCCAGCGCTTTTAGTTTTTGTACACTTTTTTTTTCTATTCACTTTTATGATAATTGTTCAGCTGATTATTCCTGCAATTATGATTTCTAAGAATATAGTCGATCTTTGCACACTATTCACTTGGCAAATACACACAAGTTTTCTCACCTTTTATTTTTCCTCCAATCTCTCCTTTCGCCAAACTTTTATCAGGTCCAATTTATATTCATTGACACGCCAAGTAAATGCAAATGCTATATGAACAATAAACTCTAATTTGAACCATTTTCCTCCAAAATCAAAGAACATATACATATATATATACACAGACACGCACACATATTTTCTAGAACAGCACATACGCTCTCAAACTTACAAATACCTGAATATTTATTCTCACATAATAATAATAATAATAATAATAATAATATAATAGAAATACATCTTGTAGTATCACAGATTTCCGGCATAATTCAAACACAAAATGGGGAGAACGCAAAATTCCCCAGAAAACAAAATGCTTAACCTACAAATAAAGCACGAGAAAAAAAAAGGGTAAAAAGGCCAATAAGGCCAACAGAATGAGGAAAAAAAATGTTAGCCAATCCAGAATGTATAATTGCATATTTTCTTCATTATCGGAGGATGTTTCATCCTGTACTGTCAACTAATGCTAACAATCAGCTATCAACCAAGGAGACAAAATAATGGTCCTTCACCATTTGTTTCCATTGCTGCGCCCTCTTCCGCCACCAAAGCTATTTCTTCTATCGGAAAATCTTCCACCCCTGCCACCTCTGCCCCCTGAAAACCTACTGCCACCACTCCTATCATTAAAGCCACCATGGCCTCGACTGCCACCACCACCAAATCTTCCCCTTGATTGGTCTTTTTCTTGCAAGGGAGGTAGTGCTTTTAACACCTCTAAGCTAACATTAGCAGCATTTTCCTGACCTGCAGCCCACAAAAGTGGAAAACGAAATTTAGTAAATATCACAAACTTTAAAGAGGCGATGGCCACATACGTCAAGAGAAAAAAGGCACATTCAGGAGCATTCATTTTATTGAAAGAGAAACAGGAGAAAAAGCAGGAATATCGCTTATGGAAATCCCTATAAAGAAAGCTGGAAACCAACTATTACCAGCAAGAAATGTGTCCAGATCTGCTGCAGCCACATCAAACACTGCACCGTTCCCATCAGCAGTTAGGGACATTCCCTTGACTGACTCAACCTTATCCTCAGGCAAAAATCTCCTCAAAATACCGAAGGCAAATCTGAGAAATTTCATGAAATAGATTAGTCAAGCTAACCAACAAATATTATCAGAGTTATCCAAGGTAAGCAAGTTTGGGGCCCATAATGTACTTTATATTGACACATTTTGGCACCCTCTACCAAGAATAATATAACTTAACTAAGTATTCTAATTTCTTAATCTAAAATCCTGTAGGTCTCAAATATTAAGAAACTAAATACTGAAGTATCTAGCACTCACGATGGCGTGTAGATTGGTTTTCCAGCTTCAAGGAGTAGTGTGACATGGTTTTCCATTGACGTTAAAAGTGATCTACTCTTTATCTCAGTGTAACCCTGCACATGTATCATGATATAAGCCAAATTGTTTAAATTTAAAAGACTATTTTAAAGGGGGAAAAAGAGTTAAAAATAATAGTAATTTTGACACACAGAGGAAGAGAGGGACTTACAACAGCCTTGGCAAGGGCCTTTGCAAGTAATTCCACTGCTGACAAACCAGAGGTATTCAACAGATCCTCTGCTGCAGACTTGAATGCAGGAACCACACTACAATATTTGCAATACTTAAAAATGTCAAATTAAAAGTTGAAAGCACCCCAATCATCATTCCATTGATTTTAATAGCAAACATACCTGTCAGAGACTTGAGTTATTTTTTCTGCTGCTTCTACACCAACAGCTTTGGCAATATCAGTGGGTTGGGGAGCAGAAATGTGCTCAAATTTCACACCAGATTCTCTTTGAATTTTAGATATATTGGACCTTCTTGGATCATACAGCATTACAGCAACTCCAGTATTTCCTAAAAGCATAAAATTACTCTCAGCAACATGTCAATAAATCTAACATTTAAAAGAGTAGTCATATACATCCATATCTACCTGCTCTTCCTGTGCGCCCGGATCGATGTATATAGGCTTCTACATCACGTGGAGGTTCACACTAAAACACAAATACTGGTGTCAGCATTTTTATAAGAAAAATTGAAAAGGCTTCTGAAAGTATTTGGACGACAGGAATCCTTCAGAAACACACCTGGATGATTAATTGCACATCATTTATATCCAGTCCACGAGCAGCCACATTTGTGGCTACCAAAGTCATGAACTTGCCTGACCTGAATCCAGAAAGGGTGACCTGCAGGCATTAGATCTGAAATTAGTGAAGAAAATAAAAAGATTAAAAGATTAAGTAAGATGTCATCTTCCTCTTTTTAATGAGTTAAGCACCATTTTTTAGTTGCAAAAATCCATACAAGATTCATCTCAAAGACTATGTGAATCTGTTTGTCAGAATGTTTTCATACACAGGACAAAAGTTCGGTTCCCCTGTCTATGACCAACAGCCAGGAATCTATACAGGTACCATAATAGTACATCTAGGAACCAATTTAATTCATTATTGACGAAGACAACAAAATACTACCTTCTGGAATCATATTTAAGCACACTTGTAAATTTTTTTTTTTTTAAAAAAAAAAAAAAAAAATCTTACATGCACATCCTTAAATCAAATGTAAAATACTCAAACACATACTCTACAATTAGCCACATTCTAGTTATGGACAAGCATTAAGATGATATCAGTAAAACATAGAACATGAACAATACCTCACGTTGAGCCTGTTGTATCTCCCCATGTAAAGCTCGTGCGCCATGCAATAAACCAGCAAGTTCATTTGCAGATTCCCTTTTCTCAGTGAAAATAATTGTACGGCCTCCACTGAATTTTAAAAAAAAATTCAACAGAGAAATGAGTAAACAATTTTTTTTTTTTCAGAAAGATAATTAGAATATCACAAAAAAAAAATGGAGGCCATAAGAAACAACTAACCTACTATAACAACGAATGACATCAGGAATAAGCTGAGGTATTGCTGAAGTAAAACAGGGAAGGACGATATGCCTAACATTGGTACTAGCCTTCATTTTCTCATTACCAACAAGATCTATGGTTTTCTTAGTTGGTTTAAGAAACCTAGAAGAAATCTGGTAACACAAAGCAAAATTTATAGTTAATACACCAAATAGCAAATGGCAAAGGAACAACACATACCCTGGCACATCTTTTTTCTGGATAAGATGTTGCAGGTTTTAGAAAGGGAGTATGAGCCAACATCATGGTTAAGAAACGAACATGTTTCACCCAATCTGGCAAGGTGGCACTGAACAGAAGTGTCTGAACTTTGGTTACATCCTCAACTTTTCCTGCAAAATACAAGCACAGTAAATTACTAGACTTCCCAATCAAATTGCACCATTCTTCCAAATATCTAAATAGTACTAGAACACTAACACATGAAACAAAAACTATTAAAAAAAAAATACTTTATTGAATTCCAACATCAAGCCTAGCATTCAACAACAATCAATTATATTTAATGCCCAAGACATTTTATTATGTGGAGCTACATACCTAGAATAAGCTCAACATCTTCAACAAAGCCCATTCTCAACATTTCATCAGCCTCGTCAAGGACCCGAAACTTTAGTAAGCTTAAATCAATATTGCCCCTCTCTATGTGATCCTATATAGAATTTCCAATATAACAGAAATTATCTTCACATATAAATAACAGCCATCTGCAAAAGCTTTATAGGAACTCAAATAATATTATAATAAAAGGACACCTTTATCCGGCCTGGAGTTCCAACAACTATATCCACCCCTCTCTTTAAACTCATCTCTTGAGGATGGTATGAAGCTCCTCCATACAAACAGCAAGATGTCAAGCCCAAGGCCTCACCATAAACTTTGAAGTCGTCATACACCTTTTCATATTATAAAAAAAAATTGTAAATAAACAAACAAAGAAGGATAATCTAGAAGTAGCCCCCATTGTCAATACCTGACTGGCCAATTCTCTGGTTGGTAGAAGAACCAGAACACTTGGAGGCCTGCCATACCCAGTTTTTCTGGACGTCTTAGCAGGCCCATTTGTTAGAGACTCCAATATAGGCAATACAAAAGCTAGAGTTTTACCCTGCAGAATTTTAACAAGGAAAAAAAATACTGATGATTAATGATCATTTAGTCTTGAAAAAGTTCTATCAGCCAAATCATAGAATATGGAGCAACAATGACATTTCATAGGCCACAACTATTAATACCTCCACATACCAACAATGTAAATAAATAACTTATAAAGAAAACGCAACTATAAACCATAAGTGATCATACCTGACCAGTCCGTGCGCGACCAACCAAATCAGACCCATCGAGAATATCACTGAAGGTCATGGCCTGAATTGGGAACAAGGACTCTATCCCTTTGGACTTGAGCTTCTCTCTCAGAGGCACTGATATACGAAACCTAGAGATCGCGTTGCGATCCTCGACCTTCGCAACCTGTCCCTCTCCCTCCTCATCTTCCTCAGATACCTTTGCCTTCTTATTCTTCTTCTTTGACTTGTCAGCATTCAAATTCACAGGCTCGACTAACTCAGAGCTCGTCTCGCTCTTCTCTTCATCTTCAGGATCGATATCTATAGCTTTTCGCTTCTTTTTCTCTTTCTTCTTCTGCCCTTCAGGCTCAGAGACCATCGAACTCTTCTTCTTGATCGGAGTTACAGAATCAGGCTCCAAAGTTTCCAGAGCTATTCTCTTCTTCATTTTCTTCTCTTTCTTGTCTTTGGAATCCGAGGAGTTATTAGCTAAAGCTATGGATGGCATGATATAACAGAACAAAACAAATAGAGTTTACAATACGATCGTACTTGCCTATATAGAGCTAAAAGTACGAGGGAGGAGAGGATTGTATGCTTTCTCCTGCTATGGAAGGTTGTGGCAGTGAGTTGCTGAAGCAGGAGAGCAAGAGGAAGACAAAGAGTTAGGGTTCGCGAATTTATGGTTTAGCGATGGTGTCATTTCAGGCCGTTGGATTCTGAAACCCTATTTAATTTGGGCTTTTGCCGTTAGATTAGAGTGCTTTTTGTGAGCTTTGACTGCTGGGAATTTGTTGGCCATTTATTTAATTTAATTTAATTAATTTAAATAAAAATAAAATTTTTTATCTCCAAGATATTTATTTGTCCTAATTAATTTTTATTTTTTATTTATTTAAAAGTTTTGGTTGGAGTGGATGGAACAGATCTAAACTTGGGTCCAAATTTTGATCAAGCCTAAAAATTTAAAATAAAGCCTTCAGCTTCTGAAAAGGCCCCGGCCCATTCACCACTACCTCGAAGGTTATGTCCCGTGACGATGAGCTGTTTTGTTTGTTTTTTGTTGGACTACTAAACAAACAATCCTCGAAGAAATGTTCTAGTGATGAGAATATGTGATAATTTTTTTCCTTTTCTCCTTAAAATGTATTTTACCCTTTGTTTGGAAAGGATTTTGTGAGAAAATGAAAAAAAAAATGGGAATATATCTTACCCTTATTTGGGTTAAAATAGATATCATTTTCCTTTCTTTTCCTCTCTTTTACCTCCATCCCAAACAAAAGCTTAGATTAATTTTCACACATTGTCTTAAATACATTTTTTCAGTTTAGTTAAAAACAGATCATTTATGTCAGATTTACAAATTAAAAAAAAATAAAAAATCCTCAACTACAAAAATCCAACACTCTAAATAAAATAGAAAGCAAACTCACTTGCCAATTGTATATTTGTCATTCCTAATTAACGTTCTACGGATCTCCATGAAAGACCAGACTGCTACAATGGATAATAAAAAACTAATAGACACGAGATGAAAATAATCTTTCCCCATTTTTTTTTTTTTTCTGTTTCCTACACACTAGAAGAAACAATCACATTAAACTTGATTAAACAGCTAGAGTGCGTTTGATAAGTTGTAATGAAATGTGCGTTTGATAAGTTGTAATGAAATGTGATGTAATCAAATACAATTTTAATATAAATTTACCCTAAAAATATATTTGATTACATTACGTAACATATTATTACGGCCTACCAAACAGTACCTTAAAAGTTCATATATGTTATTTCAAAAGAAACAAATTACAAAACTAAGAAGCTTCAAGATATTTTGTGATCTATTAGCTCTAAGCTACAAAAGCCACAAGATAATTTACAAACGCAATACACATTAATAAGCACCAATTCATAACAATGGCAATTAGCTACAACTTCTACACATACTAGAAAAATGCAGATGATCCTATCCACTGCACTTAAATTATTACTACCATAAAGTCCTAGTTTTTGTTGAACCAGAATTACAAAATAACACTAGCAACAACTGATAGAATCACATATATAAACCATCCTGGAATTCGTTGTAAATGTGCAGAAGAGGCACTCTGGCACAGATTAAAACCGTACCAAATATCACTGGGAATAAAAGTGTTGTAATCAAATCGAACAGGATTTGAATTATACCCATAAATCTTGACACTCTCTGGTTTCCAACCATCAGGTCCAGTTCTATAAACATACACATAACATATCTGATATGTACATGGTCCATTTATCTGAAATGTATCAGAGGAGCACCTTTCAAATGTCTTCGTGGACGGATCATCCAATCTTGGCGCGTATACCTGATTTAAACGCATTTCAAAGTCAAAAAAAAAAAAAAATTCACAAGCAGCAATATTTCTTCACAAAAATACAGTAATATACCAATGGTGCTCCGAAACATTAGAACAGAGTTTGGAATTCACAAAACTGAAAATGGTCACAACTACAGGTAATAGAATAAACCATTCTCCAAATAATTTTCTATTATTTATTCTTTAAACATTTCTTTCAATCAAATAGTTGCCAATATTTTTATAAATCCAAATTAACCTTAAAAAAAATTGAAATAAATTGTATGTCTTATAATAGCTGAAATACAAATTGAACGATCATATTTCAAAAAATAAAAAAATAAAACCTGATTGCCATAAGCATCGCCGAAAGAAAGACTGATCTGGTCCCGGGTGTACTTGGGTGAGGAACAGCTTGTTGATATAATCACCCGATAAGAGCAGCTTCCCACATTCTTAAACCACATAACACAAACCACAAAATTTCAAGATCCAGAAACAGGGAAAAATTAATAAAAAACGAAAGATAGACTTTGGGGGGGGTGGGGGTGGTGTTACCTGGATTAAACTGAAATTGGAAGATTCGAGAGATTGAGGCTTCAGATTCTTCGATTCGGCTTTTGATTGGATAAATAACAAGGCAAAGTAAAGCAGAAGAGAGAAAACCGACTTAGTCATTTTGCTTTTATCTAGGAAGACAGTGAGAGGGAGAGGAAGGAGGGAGGAATCTATAATGAAAATTTATTTATGTAAAAACAAAAAAGTTCTTTCTTTATTTCTTATCCACGAAGGTTTGGAATTAGGAAAAGGAAAATTCTTCGCTATTCCTGTTCCTATTTAATTTTTATTTCTGCCCTTTTCATTTATTGTTATTATTATTAATTACTATTGATTGGACTATAGCCCAGCCATCCAACCCAAACCTTATGTAGGCCTGTATTGCTTTTGGATGTTTTCAAACACACCTTCATCTATAAAGTAAAGGATTCAAAATTCTAGCCCATCAATAATTTTGGTCTGTTTTAAATATGTTAGCCCAGTCCACTGTTACATGATGCATCTCTTCATTTTAGTCTTATAGGCCAGGTAGGTAATTGTACAACAAAATTAGGAAATACTTGCAAAAAGAAAATGTTCTTGAAAGGTCCCGTTTATGCTTTGCACTTTTAAATTGTAATGAATGAAAGAAATTGCAGTCTAGTGTTTTAATCTAACTGTGCGGTATTAATTTCATGCATTAATTCATTGAAAAAAAAAAAAATCGTGGACAGATGCTTTAAGCCCAGCTGTAACGGAATCACAACTTATAGGAGACCTTGCAGTATCAGCATTAAATCATTAATCAAGTCCATTAGAGCATTGTTCTTTCTTAGTTATTGCTGGCCTACCAAGTTTAAGATTGCAATTCATTCAACATGTACCTTGCTGGAGGGACAAGGGTGACGATGGTCGATGGAGAAGTTTTGACGAGAAAAGCTGGGAAGCGCAACGCAAGAGGTGAAGATGAGGTACAGGTATAAAGGAAAGGAAGAGCGATATATAATGATGTAAGAGTAGGAGTTATATAGAGTTTCGTAAATTTATTAGGTATTTCCATTTCTTTTCACTGTTAATATAGGCATCAAATTATGGGGGCGGCTTTGCATGATAAAGATTGATATGGGTATTGGTATATAAGACTATAGTGCTTATACTACGATTGTCTGGAAGTGAAGGATAATGGTGATCAATAATCACCTTTCATTTTGTGGTTCTGAAAATCGTTTTAATATATAAAGTTATGACTCTAAATTCTAATTATTAGAGCTTAATTAATAATAGATGCTCGAAAAGGATAGGAAAGAACAAATACACAACACAGCCAATTGGCTGCATATTCAAATTAAAGAATAAAGAAAGAAACAAAAAACATGATGAAATTATTGTTGCATGTTGAGAGAATTTTTGTCAAAAAAAAAAATAGCAAGGAATTTTTTATCATGTCTATTGATAATTTGGTATCACTGATTCCAATTTTTATATATTGATATATATAACTTATGTGTTATAAATTAAAAGTACAGCTTTTGATTTATATCAATATTATTGTATATTTATATTATTACATCAATTATATGATCCATTGAATAACACATAATGCCAAGTTAATTGCCATGAATTTTCAAAAATCGCCCCCCCCCCCCCCCCCCCCCCTCCCCAAGCTAGTTTTTATTTTATTTTATCTTTTCTTTTTGAAATTTTTGTTATATCATGTTGTTAGAAATGTTGAGTGGTTTATATAGTTATAGGAGAACCAACCTCAAAAGCTAGTCATTGAGGTTGGAGAACCCAATCTTATATATACTCTCAAACATTTTTCTATTTTTCCAATGTGGGATTTCTTCCCCACATTTAACTCTTCATTTTATTTGTTCTCATTTTATAGTTTCTTTTTATCTTTTATTGGTTTTAACACTCTCCCCTCAAGTGGCAACTGGGTAATTTTGTCGGGTTAAGTCCAGTTAATACTTGACAGCATACGGTAGTCTCATCTCGAGTCACCTGGGATCATCGCTCACATGCCAGAGATCGGTACCGCTCTGATACCATGTTAGAAATGTTGAGTGGTTGATAACATGTTAGAAATGTTAAGTGGTTTATATAGTCATAGGAGAGCCAACCTCAAAAGCTAGCCATTGAGGTTGGAGAACCCAATCTTATATATACCCTCAAACATTTTTCTATTTTTCCAATGTGAGATTTTTTCCCCACATTTAACTCTTTATTTTATTTGTTCTCATTTTATAGTTTCTTTTTATCTTTCATCGGTTTTAACACATGTCTTATTAGATTTTTTTATTTTATTTTTTTTGTGTATGTGTGTGTATTATTGTATTTTAAATATTTACAAATAGAATAATAATTTATTGACATTTGCGATCTACAAATCAATTTGATTTTTTTAGGATAATTGATTTTATATTATGTTTTTGTTTTATCTGTTGAAACTTTTATTCAATAATTGATAATTAATAAAATTTATATGTATATATATATTTTTTAACTAGACCTAATTGTCTCGGGCACTCTTCTATTTTAGTCTAGTGTTAAATAGAGTTCTTCGGCCTATTCCATGAGGTCTCACCTTGATGTATAATAACATTGCAATTAATATACATGATCAAGAAGAGCAGTTAATTACCAAGGAAGAATCACGATATTGGTGGGGTGATGTATATATTTTGTTTGGAAATTGGAGTTAATTTCAACTAATCCTTATAGATATTATTATTGTAAATAAAATTGCAAGCCTAAATCACAACAGTAATGATCAATAATAGCATGGGTCCTGCTCAATTCATTCCATGTGAACCCATTACTCCTTCCATGTGAACCCATTACCCCTTGAAAATTATTTGGCAGTTGGATACTTAGTATAGGGTGGTCGAACGATTGTAACACATCGCAAGAAAATGATGATGACATGCAATAATGACAATATATTATTATTATTAAAAGGAGATAAATAAGATACTTAAAAAAAAAAAAAAAAAACATACAAACAAAAGAGAACAACCCAAACCAAAGGCTAATGATGAATAAGAACAACCACCGCCGATTAGCCTGGCGGGGCATACCAAGTAACAACATTAAAATATGCCACCTCCCATTTTATGTTTTCCAGGTATAAATGTTTGAGAAATAATTAAGATAATTATTTTTCTAAAAAATAAAAATAATATATTTCAAATGTAATTAGAAAATATTGATAGATTATATGTATTTTTTAAACACAGTTAAATTTATTTATTTTTTTTTTAATTTTACATGACGTTTAGGTGTAAAACACTAATTCATTTTAATTTTTAAAATTTTTAATTTATATTTCAACAATTTTGTCTCTTTTTTGTGAAAAAAACAAAACAAAACGTCGATATGCTAATCCAATGATTTTTGAAGACAATGGATTGTCCTATTCCCTTATTGGTTTTTTTGCTGAACTTGTTCAATAATTGCACCCTCTTGATTCCTCCCATTCAATCCATCAATTACTTCATCATCAGCCATTTGTGATTCCTTTATATTGGCTGTCTTCTTATTCTCTCATGTATGCTCTCTGTTTATCCTTTGATATTATGTAAGGTACGCCCTGTATTTATTAATTGTTATTAATAAAAGGATTTTTTTATTTAAAAAAATTCATATCTCGCGATATATATATATATATATCACTCATTCAATCAATACAAGATTCGAAACCCTGTATTTAAACATTTACTATTTATGCTGATGGCATGGAGAGTCGATAATTATACATGAGTCATATACAAGGATAACTAAAATTTTTTCAGACTATTTTATTATTAATTTATGTAGCCCAGTGAAATTAATATCCAAGCCACATATGCAAATGATTATACAAGCATGTGCATGTGCAAAAATTATCAATGCAAGCACAAATTTTCCAAGAAATTATATATATTAAAGATATATTGTGTCGGCCTTTGTTTCCTTACATTATCTTTATTTCTGATCATTTTTCAGTCACAAAAGTCACAATATCTCTCTGGTCATTTTGTCTCTGTAGTTTGTGCGACACATCAAATTATAATTTATACAACAACTTGTCCTCTTCTATTTTGATTCCCCTCTTCCATTTCAACTTTATGTAAGACTTCCATCAAGTTATATGATTGCCGCTTCGAAGAATGACCATTTCTAACAGATATCGAATATAAATATTATAGTTTATTTCCTAGACACTGAGGGCGTAATTAGAATAACCAAACAGAACCCATTCCAATTTACTTTATGTGGCTTGTAGCCTTGTACCCATTTAAGAGATGAATAATACAAAAACAATAAAATAAAAAGATAAACGAAAGATTCCTTCAGACTCTTTTCAGTTTTCAGGCTTCTCACCTGAAAAGGCATCACCACCCACCCACCCTTCCCCACTTTTTAACTATTTAAACTGCAGAAAACTCCAACGCAATGTAACAACAAAGTTTTAAAGAAGCTTATCTATAGTTTCACCCTATTGGTTGTTAATCTTAAATTCATAAACTAAAAAATCCAGTGACTGGAAAACACAAATGCATCAATCCAAAAATAAAAGAAAAAATTGCAATTTTAAAATATTAGAATTAGAATTGCCCTTGGTGACCAACTGGAATTTTCTATATATCGTCAAAAAAGCACTATCCCTCTTATTTGATATTTAGGCTTTGATATGTCAGTTTCTCTACTCACATACACATACTACACTAAAAACAATGCTAAGTACGTATAAAAAGAATCCAATGAACATAAATAAAGATGGAAAACAGAAAGTATCTGATTACAATTAACATTATGTAAATTGAAAATTTTCATTGCAAAAATCAAATTATTTTTGTACATTATCACCATCTTCTCTCATTTATGTTCCGGCTGCTAATCAAAGCAATTCAATAAAAGCCATATTGGCGTCCTATATGCCCAAATAGCTCAAACGCCCCCCACCACCACTTGCAGGCTTGCAGCCATCCAATTACAAAAGACGAAGGACCACCAATTAGGGGTTCAGTGGTCCTGCATCATCTATTAAATTTTGCCCCTACCAAACTCACACCCTGCAACTCTCAAACCCAAATGAATTCAGAAGTATAATCTACATACGTTCGTTATTCATACGTACAACAATGGGGAGAAAAGAATACGCATACCCAACTCCCCTTTCCTCTGTTTCAAAGAACTGTAGTAAACCTATTAGTAGTATCTGAGAAAATTTAAAACCAAAAACGAAAACAAAATTCTGCCACCCTAGGACTTGGGAATCTCAATTCTAGTCCAAAGATTCTCACAGAAATTGGATATTTTGGGTTTCCTAATATACCCTCATCTTCATTACTATTATTACCATTTGTAACCCCACTCCTCTTGCTCCTTGAATCTCTTCAACACCCCACCAATGGCAACATCGAAGGCATCTTTTATACTCTCTAACCCATTGTGGGGTCTTGCATATACAAACTTGGCTATACGATCAATTACCTTTTCTCTCATTTTTCTCACCTCTTCTTTGCTGTAACTCTCCAGCACTTTCCTCACCGAAGTACCATTCTTTACCTCGTTCCGGTGTATAAAAACGGAATAACTCTCCGGTTCACCTGGTAAGAACCACTCGTACTGGTAATAAGCAGTTCGTTTCCAGAAAAAAACCGGAATTGAACCGGCTAACATACAATCAAAGATAGACCTGCGAGTGAAACTATCGCCTCTCGGCTGCAAACAGAAATCGGAATCCAAAAACGTCTCCAAAATCGCCGAGGTGCCGTTAGAGCAACGAGCTCCAGTACAGTCCACGACTCGGCACGAGTCCGACTCATTGTGACAATGGCTTAGCAACAGACCCCTAAAATCATTCTTGATAGCGCCGCGTTTCGCCCCCGCGAAGCAGAAGAGCTTAGTACGGTTGCGGTTGCGGACAAAATCCTGCCACAGCAGGATATCGGCGTCTGATCTAGGGTGGAATCCGGTTGGGTAAGGGACACCGACGTCGAAATAGTCCCACGGGTTTCGCTCAATCAAGAGGCGAGTAATGTTTCTCATACCTGGCATGTAAATGCAGCTAGACCCCCAGTCCTTGTCTTTCGACCGCCGAAAATCCCACGAGATGCGGCCCATCGTAAGGAAGTGATCCCAGCCGTTTGATCTCTTGTAGTATGGTTGATCTTGGACCCATCTCAGCATCATCTCACAGGGCTGATCACGGTCTTTGGAAGTGTAATTAAACCACAAAAACTTGCCCACAGCAAGTCCTGCATAAAACGGTATATAAAACGCCGTCGCATTATTGGGCTCTGTGGTCGTACACTTGTGCCTCAAAATCCGATTGTGGAAGATAATCTCCGAAACGAATTGATCAGTCCAGTACCACGCCGGAGCTAGATTTTCAGGGACAATCCCAGAAAGCCCAGTAGCACTCTGCCCAAAACCGTCATTCTCTAAAGCATCGCACCTCGAACTCCATGGGTTTAATTCATCACAATCTCGAATCAATTCGGTGTTGAACGTACTGGGAAGATCGTACACAAAAATTCTTCCTGATCTACATTGATCATCATCATCATCACCAGTTGTGGTGGCGGCAGTGGGACTGATAATTGAGTCTGTGGGGATGTTGACGTGGTGGTGAGCGGTATAGGGAGAGGGGAAATGGTGGCGGCGATGAGAAAAAGAGAGAGGAAGAGAGCGGAGGGTGAGGATGAGAATGATCTGGAAGCAAAGGATGAAAAGTATCAGCCATGTGCGTGATTGATTAAAGTAGGAATGCGCAAGGAGAGTGTGAAGAGAGTTGAACGAGTTCTTCCTCGGAAGGATATCATCTGGCGGACTTTTGGGTTTTCTGATGTAGGGTTCCGGCGATGACGGTCTGGAAATGGAAAGCATCAGAAATTCAGAATTGTAGAGATTCGATTTCGAGCTTTGAATTTTCCAACGCTGGTCAGACCGGTAAAATTGGCGAGATGGCGTTAATTTATCTGCTTTAACGATGCGGTGGCGGTGAGCTATAAAGCGTGTAAAGTGAAGCGTTTACTGCTGCGCTATGGTTTGAGTTTTATGGAGGTTTTTGTACAAAGGAGATGCAGCGCCAGTTAAAGGTTTGGGTGACATAACTGATAAAGCAAGGAGAAAGATGTGAGGGATTAGCACGTGTACGGTTAGATTACAGGCTGCTTGGCCAACCGACAAATCATTCAACTGGCACGTGGCTGTATTGTCGCGGGGATTAACTGTGAATAAGCTGGGTTTTTATTTTGTTTCTTTTTCCGTTTTTTATATTTTCCCAAAATATGGATATAAATTAAACATATTAATTAACGGTGATTTCATCGGAATGAATTGCGGCTTCTATTATTGGAAACTGCCCTTTCTTTTTTTTTGTTCGAAAAAGAAATTCAGTATATTTTGATTGTTTAATTTTTAATTTAATCGAAGCCATTTTTTTAAGTTTTTATTCAAAAATAATTAAAAATTATCAAAACAATTTAATTGGAACTGAAATTCGAATATATAACAAAATTTCTAATATAAACTAAGACCATATAAAATTGTTAATACATTAATTCAATAACGTGCAATTTTATAAAAATTATATTCTTTTTAAATAATATATACACACACAACACACATAATGAGAAATATGACATATTTCCTTATAAAATCATAGTAATTTTATAAAATTTATATAATTTACTCACATACATTTATTATAAGTGATGTAAAATTTTGAAAGACCATATTTCTTATTGCAATCTTATACACAAGTTAACATCGTATATTTTTTTAAATAATATATATACAAGAGATAGAAGCAAAACACTCAGAATCACAAAACCATAATAATTTTATAAATAAATGCTAATATGTGTAACACATTCACATATTTTTATTACAAACAATGTAAAATTCTAAAATACCAAATTCTACTCTTGCGAGAGAAAATAATCACATAATACACAGGGTAATAGAAAGATTGCACATACTAATTCAATGCAAATAACATATTATGTCTCAATATTTAATTCATAAAATTCAATTATTTGAAATATCATTAATAATTTTTTATTTAGTGATATTAAAATTATTTTTAAAATAAAATTTTATATTTGAATATTTAGTAAAAATGAATTTATGAAAAAAATTGTATAAAATACTATTTTGCGAAAGTGATCATTTTTTTTTTATGAGCATTAACTTAATAATAAGTTAAATGAAATATAAAAAGATAGATTTGTATATATTTTTTTGAAGCCACTTAAGTGCACTTAATTTTTTTTTTCGAGTTATATTTATTAATCATTATTAAGTCCTATAATAAAAATCATTATTAACGAAAAAAATTTTTGATTTTGTTTATACTCAATTTTTGTAGTCTATTAAAACCCATTTATTGATCCATGATAAAATTCAGCCGATTAATCATAAAAATTATAAAATAAAATTTAATTGATAAAAATAGTTAGTGGGGAATTGAGCAATAAGCAAAAAGTGGTTATAAATGAATAGGTGAGAAACTAAGTGAGAGATATTGGAAAAAACGTGAAGGTAATCGTCACCTTATAAGAGAGTAGACAGTTGAATAAGAAAATAAAAATAAGAAATTACTTATGAGAATGAGACAGATAATCTATCTAAGAAACTATCCAAAGCAACAGCTAATTCAATAGCACATTAGAATTCTACAACGAATTCCTTCAAAGATTTCAAATTCAGTATGTGTTTTTCATTTTAATTTCAGTTCATTGTCAATATTTTCATTTTTAAGCATTTTTACCATACCTTAGTGTTGCAATTTTATTCCCATTTATGAATATTTCCAGCTTCAAAGCAATTTCATTAATGCAAAACCATTTCAATTTCTTATTCATATTGCATCACCCTTTAAATTATAAGTTTTTTAAAAAAAATTAACGTAGTCCAATTCAAAGAAATTATAGTAAAAAATTTTAAAAACTTACAATCACTCTAATTTTAGAAGTTTACAGGTATACGAATTTGGTTCGCGTACTTCACACATATGACACATTTGCATTTTACAAAAATTCCACCAACATATTTAAAGAAAAATAGGTCAAATGAAATATATTATAATATTTAAATATTTTCTAATTATAAATAGAAAATACATGTATATCGGTTATTGATTTTTATTATTATTATTTCTCAAACTTAATATCGGTTATAGTTCTTTTTATTACTCCATTTGTTAAGTCTTAAGTGGTTATTAGTCGAGTAGTATTTGAATTTGGAATAGCTTCTTGAGCCACCAAGATGTAATCTGAAATAGTTGGTCCAGGAATAAAACTACTTTGAAGAGGGTTAATCAAATCTTGAAGTAAAGGACAAATCCGATTAACCAATACCTTAGCCAGGACATTTTATGTATCACATGGGTCGTACGTGATCCGCGCTCAAGATTGCTAATCAGCAACAGAAGTCTGGTTTTAAAAGTTGACACATGACGTAATTTCGCAACGTATTTCGAAGAAGTGGACCGGCGGACACCTGTTAGATCTTGTCGTCATTGACCAAACAGATCGTTCGTTTGAACTTGGATAAAAAATTACATCACTGCTGTCATAATTTTAAAAAATCTACTAGTATAGAATGTAAACAATTTTTTAATTTAGCGAGTTTCTCGTAATTTAAAAATATTTTTATATAAATATTTTTAATTAATTAAGTATTGACTTACAACTCTCAAATATTTAAAATTTGAAAAATAATAAAACAATTAAGCTGAGAATAGAAAATTAAAAAATATGAGAATTATAAATTAATATTTTAGTGATAATAAATGATAAAAATATTTATATAAAATTTTTTATAAAAATAAAAAATTCATTCCATAAAAAAAAATTATAAACACCAGAAAAACGTACTTTAAAAAAATTCAGATATCAACCAAAGTTTTTTTTTTTTTTAGCGGTGATGCTGTGGAGTAATGACCAGCACTATCAAGGAAGAGACGCTTCACTAATGTACGAAGTTCATGGGGCCATTTGATAAAGGCCACAAAAACGACATGTAGCATCACGTATTTTTTGCCGACAGATTTAAAATTGTTTTCACATGTTGTGACTTGTAAGAATGAGGGGCAATGTTTTTAAAATCAAACTGAGCAATGAACCGGTTTTCCCACTACTTTATAGTATGATCGGTCTGATTTTAACAGTGTGATTGATTTTTTTATTTTTTTTTTATTTTTTATATTAAAACGATATTATTTTATCTAATTCAGTTTTTAAACTTTTAGATTAAATCAATGGCAGATTTTTTTTTTTTTTTTACCAATTTAACTGGTTAATCTGATCCGATTTGAATAACACTGATAAATAAAAGTGAAGTGTCAGTGTATCATACATATCCACTCCATATCTTGACACTTTACTGTTAGACATTTTGCCTTAAGTATGCTGGACTTCAGAGCATTCATACAAATAAATGTTATTTTTGCACGTTAAATTAAGATAGAAATTAGAGTAGTAATTAGAGAGAAGATTTCTGTTAGAAACACAATTAGCTGTTTTGTATGTTAGTGAATTTCCCAATAAGTTTACTTTGTTTCTTATACGACAATTAAAGGTTTTGAGGAAACTTCATGATTCGGACACTAATTAAAGTTTGATCCACCGACAAAGTAAAGGAATTCTAAATCCTTTGGTTATTTAAGGAATCACATGCCAAATTATTTTTTCCTTCCTTTTCTTTTTCGTATTTTATCATATTACAATTTCTTATATATATATATATTGAAACGATTTTTCTAACAATGTTCAAAAAATATTTGTTAAGAAATATTATTTCAAATATAATTAAACAGATATATTTAAAAATAAATTAGATGAGCGAAAAGTGAATATTTTATATTCATTATTATAATTGTAATTATTATTAAAAGTGAATCGTAGTTATGGTAAGTAATTGAATACTATTTCTATCAAAAATTTTATTTTTTATTATTTAACTTATTTTTAAATTAATTTAATTATTTTATTTAAAATTTTTACAATTAAATTTTATTTAAATATTTTAGAGCATTGGTTAGAAAATCAATATATTAAAAGTGAAATATACGCAAAATTAAAACTTCATTTTAAGGCCTTCCCCTAATAATCATCAACTTAAATCAAGTTTATAATTAAATGCGTACATAATTACATATATATAGAAGAAATTAATAGTTTGGTCAGATTCAGCCTCCATAAAGTGTCAACTCCTTAATAATTTATATAAAAATGTTTAATGATATAAAATATATGGCACCGGAATCGCTTAAACACGTATAAATAGAATAACATGTCAGTGTTAGCTTTTTCGGGAACATAGTAAGCAATATATTATTGCTAGAAATAATTAATATTCTTCATATGTCAACTTATTTTTTAACATTTGGGCAAAAAAACTTATTTTTTTAACATGGAGTTAATTAATAATATAGCCAAGTGTGAGAATTTCACTGATATGATATTGAAATATTACTAAAATGAGTTGACAATATTTAGTCTAGTGCAGTGCACGAAAACTCTAGCTTTATATAATTTAATTTGTTGGGTTGGATGAAAATGTATATAAAATGTTGAACTAATTATAACTAAATATAAAATTTTTAATAAATAGTATGATTAATTTATCTGAAGCATAATGCTTGAAGTAATACACCTCAGTTCTTTGGTTATATATATACATGGAATCCAATTTTACTAATGATAAATTTTCTTCCTTTCATATTCTTTTTTTTTTTAATTGCAGTTAAATTATTAGCTAAACAATCAAATGTTTTCCTTTTTTTTCCAAATCAAATAGATTTCATATAATAAAAAAGACATAAAGCCCATATCACTACAAATAATAATTACAAAGCTCTGAAAAGCCTAACATAAAAATACAAACATGAATCAATAGTCCAAAATATGTATACTCGTTAATGAGTTTTTGACAGTGGACTTTAAGTCTAAAATGCATATACACTCAGAACAGGATATGGAAGAAATTTATAAAATTTCTAATCAAACCTTGTCCTGCCTTCTCTTTCCCTGAGTCTTTTACTGACTGAAGCTTCCTCGTTGACAACAATCACGGGGGGAGGAAGATTAAATTGGAGAGCATGATTAGAGTTGAGTCCATATGAATGATCTTGTACCTTTGGAATCTAGAGCAGGCCTCTGTCAAATCTAAAAATCTATTCCAAGTCCAAGATTTGTACAGATTTGTGAAATACAATCAAGGGTATTGATAAGGAGGAGGATCTCCTTCCATGGCTAAGAAACTCAATAAGAAAGGTAGCCACTTGGTACAAAGAATTTTAAATCTAGTTGTCCAATTCTAGATATCATGCCACCATTTTTCATTTAAATGCAATTGGAGATAGATATAATAGAAAATCTAAATCGGGAGCAAAAACACAAGAGAAACAAAATTAAAAAGCCCAACATAAGTGGGAAACAGAAGGGATCTGAAAACTGTAGACCATTTATTTGATAAAATGAAAAGAAAAGTGAAAAAAACATAAAATAATAAAAGAGTAAAGATTGAGAAAAACAAACAGAAAGTATCTCTTCCGTTGGTTGAAGTTATTGGAGGGTAACCTTATTACAATACCGACGAAGAGCACATAAACTTCCAGAGAGAAGAGAAAAAATTTGTGTAAAATGCTGTATGAAAGGTAAATGAGTCAAGAATCTTGATTCTAATAATTTTATTTTTTTCTTCTTTTAAAATTTTTATCATATGAAAAAAAAAATATATATAAATATATATATATATATATATATATATATATATATAATGGGTAAGACATCTTAAATTCAAAAAAAATAAAAAAATTACATGATTTGATTATACGATATGAATGAATTTCCCCATTACAAAATATACCATGATTTTCCATTATTGTGATGTAGTGTATTATTTTATTTCTGTTTCATTTAATCAAATAAAACATCCTTTTGACTATTGTGAGTTCCATCTAGTAATGAATCGAGTCGCACTACAAAATGGTTTCCTGTTAAATTTGCCCGCTTTCTTTTTTTGCTTTCCAACTTGCAAAACTTGTTTGAATTGACTAGGTTAAGCCTAATACTATGATTTTACACCATTTACTTAGAATAATTCCAAACTATAATTAAGACCAGTTAATAGGTCTAATGACACCTTCTTTTTCAATCTTTTCAATAAAATTATGCGCGGCCCCATTCATCTTTTTTCATTGTTTAGCATCTTTCATTGGCTTTAATCATTGTGGGTTTTTTCTCTGTGTTTCATAATTATCCAATTGGCATGATAATTGCCTTTTATAGTTTTATTTTATTAATTAATATGTGCAAAGTTTTTTTACTCAAGAATCTTTGCTTTATTATGAGTTATGGATAAAATAATGTGAGAAAAAAAAATCCCAAAATGTAAGTTGGAAGGAAGCCAATAAATATAATTGCAAATATGCATAATATATGTTTTTAATGTTGAAATATTTCACATCAATTAAATATAAAATTAAATTAGTAATATAGAAATGAATTATCCAAAAAAATTAAATTATTAATATAGAAATTAATAGCTCAATTTTAATAATTAATTTTTAACATTAATTATCTTAAATTTATATTAAAAATTTAACATTTAGGAAAAGGTTATTTTGATTTCGTTAGTCATTTTCCCTTGAAAGAAGAAAGCTTACAGTCAAAGGCTTAAATTAATATACGTGAGGGTGGGATTTGGATGCATTATAATAAGTAGCTCCATTCGCCATCCAAGTGATCACATTCATCTATCTTAATCCTTGCACGTGTCATCATATCATACAACTGAAAGTCAAGTCATTATACAATTGTCGAGTGTACTTAATTATAATTTAAATAACAACCATTTAACCAATTAAAAATTTATTTTATTTTATAAAACTATAAAATATTTTATTAATAAAAAAAGTTAAAAAACTAAAGAATATAAATCAATTTATATATACTTAACTTGTAAGTATAATTTAATTGTATTAATATTTTTAATGTAAATAATATTTAGAAAAATAATAATAGATTCATATTTTAAAAGAATATGATACATAATTTTAATGAATTATTAATTTATAATATGAATGGAACAAAAAATTTATGTAAAATTTAAAAAATATTATTATCTTATTATTTTATATAAATTATAATGCAATGCAAGGTCCATCCACCATACAAGTTTTTTTTTTTGGAAAAAAAAATATAGTTTATTAGAATGTTGCCATACAGTAGATGAATAAGATGCTGTATAAATTATAACTTAGGAATAACTAATAATCTCAGCAATGATCAGTATGTTCTTTAGAGCCAAAATAAAATTACACAAAAAGGTTGTAATTTGGGGAATACATTACCAAAATGGCATGACTTAACATTTTCATAGCCGTTATTATGGCAACATTCTAATGATTTATAGAAATGTGTATTGAGCAGAATCACATGTTAGCCATCACGACACATATTTACTGTTGTGGCATACCACTTCTATAGATCTGGATGACACAGAGAGTTTTGAGATCATGTTTTACATAACCCAACTATGAACTTATTAATCGCAATAACAGATCAGTTAAAAATAAAAAATAAAAAAGCAATAACAGAGGGAGAGTATTATCTTGGGGTTAAGATAATAGGGGAAAGGAGGTGAGGTTTCCACAGCACATGGTCTTCTTGGGAAATTATAGGGGCCAGCGGCCAGCGGCTCCTCTTTCTCCATCATTCATTAATTTGGAATGGAAGTTTTTCTAGAATTCGGATTTATCATAGATTGAATATATATATATATATATATATATATATATATATATATATATATATATATATATATATATATATATATATATATATATATATATATATATATATTATTTCCGAGTATGTAAACAGCATAGAACACCAGTGTAAAAACCACAATAAAGCATGTTTTACCTATACAAAGCAAGAAAAAGCAATAATGGTGTTGTTGCTTGAGAAGAAAAAAAAGGGACAGGACAACAGATTAGCAATTGAAAAGGTTCGATACTATTTTATTTTTCCCAGTTTTTCAACTCATAACCTGAATTGATCAACAGCAAATAAAACTGCACTTGTACATTCTGCACAAGGATAATTAATGGTGCCAATACAACTCCTAAAGAGTCTTATTTCTGGCCATGAATATTAACAAAAATCCGAAAATACCAGAAAGAATCCAGCATATTAAGGATAGATTTCTAATTCAAGAAAGAAAATATCCCAGATTGAAATACATTTATGCCGTTAAACCTTCTAGAGATAAAGAGCATGTTTGTTACATCCTAGGATTAGAAATAGAATCCTATTCCAAGAATAGGATTCCATGTTTTGATTTGGTACACAAATAATCTAAAGTTTCTTCTATTTTTTTTACATTTGAATAATTCTATTGACTCCAATTTTTATTGTATATGATATTTATTTTTAAGTATAATTATTAATCTTATCAACAAATTATATTTAATTATTTAAAAAATGAACTTGAAAATAGATGTCTAAGTTTTTGGAATCCTATTCCACTTAGATTCCAATACCAAGATGTACCAAACAAGTCCAAAGATTTAAACTATGGGATAGGCACAACATCAAATTAACAATTGATTTTTCTAAGCTTCATCACTCTCATTTTTATTCACAAAAATGAAAAAAGCACACATTTAATACTTGATAGAACCTTGTAGGTCCATATTGCAGATCTTTGTAACATCAGGATATTTCCATTAAATATCCTAGATATTGAACATTAATGATCCAGCAAATCATTCAACCTATGGCTATGGAGTATGAGTTACCACAGGCATGCAATGAACCAACAAGTTCATAACTAACAAAAATTGATATTGTCTCGCTGCAACGTTTTAAGTATGACAATGATGGCAACGCAGCAGGAAAGTAGAAAACTCACCCTAATTCAAAGGAAATTGGGTAACATCGTCGTAGAACAACACTAAGAATTTTCAGTGTTTGAATGACAAACTACAATGAAAATAAGAAAGATAGTTACTCTTTCTGCTTTTTCAAAAGCAAAGGTCCAACATTGTCACCAGTGGCTTTGTTATGCTTTACATGGCTTCCATCACACAGAGGGAAAGTTCCTGACCTCCAGCATCTAGCATATAACAAAATGCAAGTTATCAAACTTTCTATAAGGAGACAAAGAGAGATAAAATTGCTGAAATAGATCCACTATTAAAGGTACATCATAACATCAAACATTTCGTAACAGGGTTGTGCTATCTGTTTCAAACTGGCATAAATAGCAAGCTTATACAGGCTCTAGCTTGGCAAAATTGGTCTAGAAGGATAGATTGGGAAATTAAGATTAGAAAAACGTGTGTGTTCCAGAAAATGCTGACTTAGCTAGAAATTAGGATGGGAAACGCTATCATCAATGTCAACTTTATCAAAGCTTGTCTCATATTTGTAAATTTTAGCCAACATTCTTTCACAGCCGCCATCTCATTACTGGCATCAAAGCAATTAAAATCACGATTATCCCAGTCATAGCAAACATAAATACCAAAACATTTGCACATCAGACACATTATTAGGTCTCTAAACTATGTATATTTCTCTTTCAAGACAACAATTATCAAGCGGAGAAAAGCATTTTCTATTCTTAGTATGGCCTTCCAATACAAATCCATAATTGCACAAAAACAAAACATGAATTACTATGCAAACATGCTGTAAAAGAAGAGAATTGCTTAAAATTACTACATCTTTAAACTTGAAAATTTTTCCCCAAGAATCTTTCCTAAATTCTGATCAAATTGAACTTGCAAGGATGATCAACACCAATAAGCTGACCAAATTCAACAATCAAATATCGATAATTTTGGCTCAATTTTTGCAAACAGAGCCATTCTTGAGCTTGTTACATGGCAGAATCCTATGTAAAGCTAAAAGCTAAGCCTAAGAGTGCGTTTGGTAAATTATAATGAGACTTAATATAATGTAATTAAATGAATTTCTAATATAAAGTTATGCTAAAAAATACTTGATTAATGACATTACATCTTGGTTTACCAAATGCACCCTGAAAATAAATGGCGGATTACTAAAAATTACACTTACTTAAAATGCCAAGATTATGATTTTCTGAATTAACCCCACTCAGATTGAAAGGCATATAAACAAATCACTATGCATCATTATTAAGAGTAATCTCACATTGATTGAGAATGAATAATATATGTGGTTAATATATAGTGAGAGCCTATTATCGAATTGGCTAGTTCTAATTATTTAAGTTATGATAGTGCCCAATATACTAATACATAATACATTGTGTGTGTTTGTGTTCTTAAATAATCCGTTATGTTTGTCTTCCTCTCCCATTCATAAAATTAATATAAATTACTGAAATCAACAGTAGTTGTTTGCTGGATAATAAAGAATGATCACTGATCAAAATTAGCCGGCGCAACGCTGAGATTACAAAAATCAAAATAGAAAAAAATAACAATAAATTGAACCAAGTCCAAACTTGCAATAAGTAGTGAGGGGCTTAGAGAGCTCAGCAACCATAATAGAGTCCACAACCTTCTCCTCGTCCTTTCTAATTTCTAGATTGATAGCTTGGGCTTCAGCCCTCACAGCCACTATGCGCCTTGGTCTTGAAGTAGAATAAGAGGTTGGCTTGAGACCCTCGACCCTCGATTTGCTGTGACAGAAACTAACAGCAAATGTACTCGAAATTGTCACCATTGAAATGGGTAAATTGTGAATAAGTCTCTGTATCTCACAATCCCTTGGCTCTTCAACTCCAAATATGTTAGGCTTGGAAAGTGGGAGTTGAACTTGTGGAGAGCACGCTCCCTTTGAATTGTGGATGGTGTGGAAACTGGGTAAGACACGTCATCTTAATACAGACAAATGCTTAAAAAAACAAAACATACTAGAGGAGTACTAAATAATTTGTCATTTAAAAATATAAATTATGCTATAAACTAATCCGCACGTTGCTATAGAATTATTCATGTTATTTACCGTAAATTCATATAAATGAATAATAAGTGAAACTATAATTTTAAGATGCTATATATTTAAATTAAAAATATATCAGATAATTGTATAATAAAATTAAATTATATCATTCCATTATATACAATTATATACAAAATATTAAATAAATTTTTTAATCTATAATGAGAAACCCATATTGAAAATTTACTTGGGAAAAAAGAAATATATATGGGGATAAATAAATTTTTCACATTGTACTAGATTAAAATAAGACAAAAGATTTTCCTTTAAGACTTTGGTTCACCTATAATTAAAATGAAGAGCGAAAGTCAATGAACAGAGAATATCACATTATTTTCTTACCTATTTACAATTAAATATGAAAAATAGTATGTTCAAATAGATCTCGGATATTATAAAATTATAGGAATAGGATAATGATTATAACCTAATTAAGTTCAACAATATCACTTGAAAGTCAAAATATGCATTTAGAATCATTTGATATCTTGTCCCTTGCTGCAAGAATCTTTTCTTTTACTTCTTTTTCTGTTTCAAAAAATATGGAATTTTCATCATCAATGCAACTCTTCAAATGTCTAGAAAATATAAAAAACAAAAAATATCAAATAATTTTTTTTCTCATTTTGCACTAACCAAATGGAATTAAAAAAAAAAAAGAAAAAAGACATTGATTAGTAAAATGATGGATTTTCATATTCTTTCTTACCATATACTAAGACTTTCATTGAATAAAAAATTAAAGAATTTAAACTTTTATAAGGTATTGAATAAATTAAATATTTCATTGCCTTTACTAAACAATCAGAAAGAATTTCCATTGATATAAGTTTGCAAGTATAGACACATTTTCCAAGTGTTTGACACCTATTTAATTAAAAATATAGGTTATTATTATACATACCTACAAAAACAAAAACAGTTGATAAATAATATAATTTTACAAAAGAACCATTAATTTTATAATTGATAATTGATTTATTCTTTTTAGATAATGAAACCTAGTTTAAATATTCAAATAAATTTAATTTAATTTAATAAATTAAGATAATTATTGTTGTAATTGATTTATTTTTAATTTAGATAATGAACTAACAGAATTGAATTAATTTAATTTAACTCAATAAACTAAGATTATCAATTACAATTGATTTATTTTTTATTTAAATAATGAACTAACAGAGTTAGATTAATTTAGATATTTAATTAAAAAATTATTTAATTTTTCTAGCTACAACACGTAACAATTTCAATCAATTAGCATTTATTGATTTAGTATATAATAATAATAGATAATAGATTTCACCATGAAAAAAGAGAAAAAATAAAAAAAGTAAAAACAGAAAGATATTTAATACTTCTCAACATATCACATGAGCCAAATGGTTATAAAATTGGGCTGCAAGTAAATGCAACGACTTGTCGTTAATCACGGAGAGAAATCTCCTTTTTTTTTTTTTTTTTTCTTTTGTCAAAGACATCGCCTATCCTTTTTTTAGTGTCCTTTAGAAACATTAAAATGATATTGTTTGCTATGAATAAGTAAGCCACGTAAACAAAATTATCTAGAAAATAGAAAATTTTGGCTATTATAAAAAGTTTTACAGTAAGTAAGTTGTCTATTTTATAAGATTTAAGAAATTATACTTCCTTAAAGTTAAGAAAATTAAACTTTATCAATTAAAATAAATATAAATAAATATATTTTATTCTCTATTAACTAAAATTGAATGAATGAATAAAATATTAAATAAAAAATTTATTTCTTAGAAAATTATATAAAAATTAAATACACAATCATTTTCTTAAAAATTTACTTTCTAAAAAATAATTTTCCAAGAAGTATACTCCCTATAAAATATAAAAAATGATATCTATGTGTTTTTAATGTTAACTTTTTATAAAATTAAATTAAATATTAACTAACTTAAAATAAGTTATTTTTATATAAAATAAAATTCATATATTCATCATTTTTATATTCCACAATTCTTAAAAAAACAAAGTTTCCAATAGTATTTTTATTTTGTAGTGTAGTCAAGAAATAATTAGAAAAAATTATTTTGAAAGATAATAATTAAAATATAAAAAAAAATTTAAAATTTAATTTTTTACTAAATTAAAGCTGAATGTGACTGAATTTGAAATCCCACAATTTTAAAAATGAATATAGTATCACTAAATATTATAGCAATTTTTAAAATAGTTTAAATCTCGTCTCATATTCCAAATCTCTTTTATTTAGTGAATAAGGTCGACTATGAATAACTAGCTATTAGCGCTTGCAATTATTATAAAATGTTTGATATAGTTGGCCAATTATTATAAAATATTTGATAATTTAGCATTGAAAATAAAGCGACATTATAAAATATTAAATAAGTACATTTATTTTACATATTATGATAAAATTTACTTATATGTAATTAATAATTTAGTACTACGCATAATTTAATTATATTAACATGAATAAATACACATTTTCTATTTATTTATATTTAATTATATAAGTGTATATAAATATTAATTATTTTTGACAATCATTTAAATATTAATTAAAATATTTAAAATTAAAATAAAAATACATATTTTAATTAGTAGTAAATATTTTCATAATTATTTTAAATTTTAAATTTTTTATAATTTTTTTAAAGAGATATTTCTTTAGAAAAGTTAACTTTGAGTTAAAAAACCTATAGTTTCAAATTTTTATCCATAAGTTAATATATCAGCTATAAAATTAATTTTTTTTTTCTTTTGAAGCAAGATAAAATTTGAAAAGTTAAGAGTTGAAAATGTAATTATTTGTTTTACCAAATGTGGACTTCTAATTCTAATTATATAAAATAGAAAACAAAAACAGAAAAAAAATGTAAAATTTTAAAATATGAATTTCAAAAATAAATATTACTTTTTCTTTTTTGAGCCATCACCAAATATTATGGTGGAAGATGAACTAGATTTGTTTATTTAGCCCAACACGATATCTTAAAGCCCAATTGCACATTAAAGCCCACGGGCTAAACAGCTCCAATCCCATTTTCTGGATGCAACTTTTTCCCAGTTAATAATGGTTTTGTTTTGTTGACGAGTCGTAATTTAGATCAATTTCAACTACTAAGCAGTGAATGAGCGACGAGGAAATAAATAAATAACAGCAAACTAAAAGACCTTCTAACTTTAGCTTTCATTGATCTTTAGACCGAGAAAATTAGAATTAGTCTCCATAATTTGTAGAGTTCTAAATAAAAATTTGAAATAACATAAAAGAAGAAACTAGAGAGAGAGAGAGGAAGGAAACGCTTGAAAAGAATAGTAGTGAGATTTTTTTTTTATTTTTATGTTTCTTTAGTTTGTTTATACGAGCATCCATCGATCGGTTTGATTCTATTCGATTTGAAAAATCAAAAATTAAATCTAATAAATTCTCATAAACTTTAATTTACTTCAGTTTGATTCGATTAAAATTTTATTTTATTTTATTTTTCTTTTATTTTTTATATATAAAATAATAATTTATAAAATAAAATATAAAATACAAAATTATAAAATATAAATAATATTAAAATTATTAAAAATATATTTAAATATATAATTTTAATTTTTTTGATCGATTTAATTTTCAAATATTTATAATCAAATTAAAAATTAAAATTAATAACCCAATCAAATATGTAATTTTAATTCAATTTAATTTAAAAAAAGGGTAGGATTTGACTTTTGCATACCCCTATTTGTTCATACAGTAAATGGTGTTTTGAAATGAAAATAAGAAAGCATTAGTGAAATGGGTAGGTTAGAATTTAGAGATTGGCCCATTTCAATATTTGGTCTAAAGGTCATTTTGCGTGTTTTATTATTATTTAATTATTAATTAAGTCTATGCAGACTGATGGGGAATCCACAAATTTATTATTATTATTATTATTTTTTCCAAATAATCGATGTGTGCTTTATTTTGTACATAAAAAATGTATTTGCACCTTATCTTTTTAAAATAATAATAACGTGTCACTGGTTGCACTTCCGTATCATAACTAACGATTGTAACATAATAACCACTTCACGAGCGCTGTCACAATCATTACTCATTATCCAATAAACATGCACTAATAAATAGTCTGCCAATAGGAGCGTAGATTTATTTCCTTCTTGCTTCATTTGCACCACACTTTTTCGGTGGAGAAATTCCAGATTTTATGAACCAGAATGTCTACTATTTTGTTTGATTTAAGATTCATTACAACGGTTTAATTAAAGCTATTGCATTTTTGTTTTCCATGATTATGCAGTTTTTTTAATAAATATAGCATGTATGAAATAATTGGAATATTAAATGTTCATTAGCTTATAAATGATCCTTTCTCATTATGTTTTATATTAGTTATAACATTTAATTAATCTATGTTAAATCAACGACCTTACAATAAAGTATAATCCATAACTTGTGTTATTTTTCACTGCCATCTACAGTTAATAAGAATAGTCTTAATCTTAAAAAATTTTTATATAATAAAAATTACTTGGATTACTATTATTAATTAACATATTTTTTTGAAAGTATATAAACATATATATAAACAAAGAAGATATATGTATATATCTTAAAATTATGATAATTTTAAATAAATACGCTAACTTTTATATCCTATGCATAACTACAGATATTTTAACCATGCGAGAGAAAAAACTACGGTATACTATGTTTTATTAATTAAATACTTCCTATATATTTCTTAAATATACTATTCCACTTTTCAATAACTAATTACTATTATTATTATTATTATTATTATTATTATTTAATTTAACCACAATATATAAATTCATTTATCTAGTAAACAAATCGAAGCATAAATAACTTGTTATATTTTATTTAAAAAAAAAAAGGAACTCATATTTCTAGTCGTTTATTTTTTATTAAAAAAAAAAAGAATTAAGCAAGCGGTTTAGCGCGGAAGCTACTTAATACTTTTAGACGGGTGAAAAGTCTAAATGACGCTAATGCACCACGCCGAGTTAACAAGATCCCGCCTTGGGTGGTTAAATCCCAATTGTTAACAAGCACAAAAACGAAAACAAGAAGAGCACGGTTTAAGAGTTCGATCTGGAAATCTCCCCACGATCTCGCATTGTTCGAATTTTCCTTTCTCTCTCACTTGGATTTAATTCCCTTCCTAACTCCGTAGGAGAGAGAGAGATTGCCATAATCTATGGCGATCTTCCGTTGTTGGTTGTTGTCGGTGTTGTTTTTTTACACGTGGACTTGCTTGTCCGCGAGATCTGACAAGGAGACTAGGGAACGGTTTTACGGGAATTTGTTGAATTCTTCGGCGCCTGACAATGGAGAAGGCAGCATAGCCAAAATGTTCGATCGGGTTTTGGAGAAAGAGTTCTCCGAAAATGATCAGCCTGAAGGTTAGGAGCTTTTGCTTTCAGTTCTATCTCCACTCACATTATTTTTTCTAATGATTTTTTGAACAATTTGGCCTAATTTTATAGATTTTTTTTTTAGACTCATTTCAGTTGATGCAATGCTGCACTTAAGCGACTGCTTTGCTAGTCCTAAGAAAATATGTGTAAAATTCATAATTTAGCTATGCTATTTAGATCTGTAGTATCTGCAAAACTTTGTTGAATATGCCTTGGATTACCAATTTGCTGGAGAATCTGTGAAATCTTGTCTGAAAATGATGGGCATCAATTAACAAAGTGGACGGCGTATGGTATTTATTATGCTTGGATGGAGCTCAGTTTTCTTTGCTACCAATTAAAGTGGTATTTAGATTACTGGAAGTCCCGGGCCTGTCACTCTAGAATACTGTTAGTTAACTACTTGGACTTTATGCCTTTAAAAGTTTTGAGGTAACAGAAAATTAGCCATGGATTAATATTTAATTGAACACAACAGCTTAGAAAACCTGGAGAATGGGAGTCGTAGAAGTGGCAGAAGGACCATGATACTGCTTCATACGAATTATTACAAGTGGATGAGAAACTAAGTGTGAATTGGCAGAATCATATGGATAAGTGGAACCTCGTTTCCCACAGTTTTTATGGCAATTGGATTGTGCTGAATTCCATAAAGATGAACCCCAATAAAAATTTAAAAACTTACATTATTAAGATGTTTGAAATTATCATGCCTGTTCATCTCCTTTGTCAAATTGTGATAGTGTCTTGGTCTGAAAATCATGGCATTGGCTTCTGTTCTGTGAAAGGAAAAAAGTTATCCATGCCATCATTTCTTTGTACAGGCTATAATTCATATATGCAAGAGAATTTACAGTTAGAGCCAGTCCTTTACTTTAATGTTGATACTTAGACCTTATCTTTGAACCTCCATTAAAGTCTACTTGATGTATTTTGCTATCCTTGCTTATCATAGAAGCGTGTTATACGCTGAATTATGCTGATAGTTTATTTACTTTATTCTATTTCTCAGTAGTTGCTTGTTTTCTCAAATGCTCTTTGGATGAATTCAAATTTGTTATCTTCTTTTCCTAGGTTCTGATGGAAGCAGCTTCAACAGCAGTGTAGCTGACCAAGAGGTAGCTTATTTTTTCCTTAAAATATGTTGGTTCAAAATGCAATGCATCTTATTATCTTTCACCAATACAACTGTACTAAAATATTTTCTATAAAAGAACACCCATAAGGAAAATGGAAAAAGAAAATTCATGGATCTATTTTTCAAAAAATGCCCAGCACATAGAAATCAAATTACTGTCTTTGTTAAATATATTGGAATTTGTGGTTGCATTGACGTTATGTTTTGAGTCTGTCATATAATTTCCCTAGTAAAGCAGTTTTGAGAGCTTTAGCCTTACAAGACTACGCTACAAAACTTTAATGCATAAATTAAAAGGATTAGAAAGGAATATGGTAGGGATCTAATTTATGCTAGTCGTTCAGCCAAAAAATTTAATAGATAAAATTGCTTTAAATTTAATCCTGAATGGTTAATGGGGAAAGTTGGTTTTTTTGCATATCATATTCACTTTTATCATGCACCATACATAATAGAACTAAAATCTTTGCTTTTTGGCTTTTTCATGTGCTAAATATGCTAGTTATTTTGTCTATCTCTTTTACTATTTAATAATGTTATTTATGATAAAGAGAAGTCTTGGTTATGTTTTACAGGCTGTATTGGAAACTGTAGCTAAAATCACTCACGATAAGGCCAAGAAAAATGATACACAAGTGGCTAAGTAAGGGAATATGTAAAATATATATGTAACTCAAAATTATTGCATTGTGACAATATGTGCCAAGATATATTTTTGTTCCTTATTTTGTTCAGTTAAAAAAATTGAGTTTATAAATCCTTGTTTCTTTTTTTTTTTTTGACTCTTTTTTTTTTTTTTTGTCAGTGGAACAAAGCCATTCCAGTTTCAAGATGTATTTTCACTGGAAAATGAAGATTCTGAGGACATGAGACTTATTGACAAAAAGGTGTGCTGAAATTTAGTAATGAGCTCTATATCCTTATGAATTGATTCAGGATCCAACTGTTTTCATTTTCAATATAAATTCCCTATGACATACTTCTCTTATTAATTGTAGGACAATGTATTCGTCATGTCAAACAAGAAATCCAAGTATCCGGTACTTCAAGTAGATTTGAGGTTAATATTTTTAAAATCGTTATTTCTGACTGTTATACAAGGGTAAATATTTTTCTAAGGTCCCATTGTATGATAAGTTGTTAAACTTTGTTGAGGTCTGTACAACTCGTCTTTTTGGTGTAGCACAGTTATTGGAGTGGTTGAGTTTTAGGTATTGTGGATGAGATTTATGCTTTAATATATTGTTTGACATTTCTACAGATTAATTTCAGATCTGGTAGTCGTCATAGTTTCTGCTGCCATCGGGGGAATTGTCTTTTCTTGTTTGGGACAACCGGTTAGTATCTGTAGATGTTAGTTCTATTCATCTTAAAAATTGCTTCTATTTGTTATTCATTTTTTACTTAGGTTAAGGTAGATGTTTGGGTTTATTTTATGCTTTATGTTGTGCATTATTTAAGGTATTTTTTTTTTCATTTGATATGGATGTGCATTGTAGGTTATTGTGGGCTATCTTCTTGCTGGTTCAATTATTGGGCCAGGAGGTCTGAAATTCATTAGTGAGATGGTACAGGTATATCATCTTTCTATTACCCAGAGTGCCTGTTTTTTCTGTGTGCTTTTAGACACTATTATTTAGCCACACTAAAGGTATTTTTGTGGGGAAATCCAAGTTTGTGGGGCTGTATAATGGGTGATTTTGTTGTCTTGTGTCATCATTGTTATTTGATTCGGATGGCACTCTTGTTGTCACTAACAAGAATTTTAGGCCCAGTAGAGCAACTCATATTTTTGACTGACCATCACAACAAAATAATCTTTGATGTAGTATCAGCAAGTGTCCTGTAATTGATTTCTGCACATACGGTGTCTTTCAGCTAGGAAGTCCGTGCATCAAGGATTGGTGTACTGTAATATTTATGTGATGAAAGTTACATGTTCGCTTTTGCTTTCATCACAGGTTGAAACTGTAGCCCAGTTTGGTGTCGTGTTTCTTCTTTTCGCTTTAGGATTGGAGTTTTCTTTGACAAAGGTAACATTTGGTCTGGGAAATTCTTATTACAGTACTTTATGCAGCAGCTTTTTCTGAAGGTTATGTAGTTATTTATTGGAATGTTTCCCTTCTTTGCTTAGAAAACTGTCCTAATTCTGCTTTATGCAGTTAAAAGTTGTGGGGCCTGTAGCTGTTCTTGGGGGTCTACTTCAAATTGTGATATTTATGTTCTTATGTGGCATAACTGCTATGGTATATTGGTCCAAATATCTGACTTACTCTACTAGAGGTTTCTATGATTCCTGTTAAAATGTCTGCTGAACTTGGGCATCTATCAAATATACAGTTGTGTGGAGCTAAGTTGTCTGAGGGTGTTTTCGTGGGTTCCTTCCTGTCGATGTCATCTACGGCAGTGGTACTTTTCTAGACTAATTTCCGACACTAGCATTTCTCATTTCTATTCTATTGCTCCCTACCAAAATCTGAGCTCAATTGTAAATGTTACCAGGTGGTGAAGTTTTTAGTTGAACGGAATAGCAGTAGTGCTCTTCATGGTCAAGTCACAATTGGGACACTCATATTTCAGGTTTCCTTCCTTTTTTTTTTTTTTTTTTTAACATTGTTTATGTTTATTTGGTAACTCAACTTTAATTGATAACTTGTTGAGTTGGAAGAGCTTGATTTCTGATTTACGTTAGCCTTTCCCTATGAATTATTGCAGGATTGTGCTGTTGGTTTGTTATTTGCTTTGCTGCCAGTCTTGGGTGGCAGCAGTGGCCTTCTACATGGAATGGTTTCAATGGGGAAGCTGTAAGTTTGTTTTGTTACCTTTTCCCTCTCTTTCTTGCTGCAGTTATTGAATTACATCCTCTCCCCCACCCTTCTCTTCTCTCTTTCTCTCTATGAGGGTGCATTCACTTTGTTTTTTCTTTTGTTCTTCCTTGTAAACTATAAAGCATTAATGTTATTGCAAGATATAATCCCCATGTAAATGATCTGGATTGAAGCTAACTTCTATATGTTATTAACTTCAGGCTGTTGGTGCTGTCCATATTCCTCACTGTTGCTTCTATACTATCTTGGTCATTTGTTCCTCGCTTCCTTAAGTTAATGATACAGCTATCATCTCAAGTGAGTTCCTAACATATTCAGACAAAAAAAGGGTTTACATACCTTGCTATTTATGGTTTCACTTGGATACTTCCCTGGATTTCCTCACAAGTTCACTTCTGTTTCCATCTTGTGATTCAGACAAATGAACTTTATCAGCTTGCTGCCGTGGCTTTCTGCTTATTATCTGCCTGGGTAAGTATTAAATATGTTTACCCTTTTTGAGGAGATTAACTGTGCATGTTGTTGCACTTGGATTATGTCTCCTGCTGAATATTTTAACTCCTATCCTCAAGTTGGGTGTTAGATCATTTAACATATTTTCGGTTACCCACTGATAAGAATTTCAAAAGCAAGCGAGATATAAGCAAAATGGCCTTCAAATTGGCAAGATCACACCGTCATATTTTTATTCTTCGTCATTGAGAGTGACAGTTGGACAGATATGTGCCAGATGGTGGATTTCTTAACCTATATAATTAATAGAAAATTGCTGCTTTATTATCTAATGAAGCAGATTTAACAGTTGCTAAGTTAACTAGTGAAAAATTAACACATGGCAAAATTAACCTTTGTACTTGATGTATGTTTTGTCATATAAAAATTTTGTTCTCTACAAATACAAAATGCTACATCTTCTAAAGATTGAGCCATAAACCAATAAATTTTATTCATTGACATAGTTATATGATATATCTCCAAGTTAAGATGCTTAGTTGTAGCATGATGATTCCTTCTAACTGCTTGTGAATACTTTTTCCTCATCATATTTTAATGTTCTTGGAACTCTTTTAATTGTTTCAGTGCAGTGACAAGCTTGGCCTTAGTCTTGAGCTGGGTTCATTTGTGGCAGGGGTTATGATATCTACCACTGACTTTGCACAACATACTTTAGATCAGGTATACTTGTGTGCAATGGATAGCATCCTATGCTATCCTAAATCATTTCTTTTCTGTTTATTATTTAATATGCCTTTAAAATAAAAGATAATATCTTTATTTTTATTTTCCTTTGTATCTTTGTGAAGTTCTAAATGCATTCAACTTTTTTTTATTGCAAAAGACATGCTTCACTAGCTTTACATGCTCGTAGCCTTATATATTGTCATTTTTAGGGGTTCATTATGCCTTGTAATCTTTGAGCATGAGGAATTACATTTAGCTATTAGAATATTGTTATGCATTTTGTCATGAATGGCCATGGTTCCTAATCTTCTGGAAAAACTGGCCTATGCTCTTCAATTTTAAAGATGCTGCTCCCCTGAACTTGTAGTTCACCCAGAATTGTTGCCTGAAATGAATGCTGACTTTGAAGATCTGGATAAAATTTCAGGACATTTATTCAATTGTCATGATTTTCATCTCTTCACCATCCTAAACTATCTCTTTCTTTCCCTTATTGTCTGCTTTCATCACTGTTACTTTTGTCATTCTCTGCACTATTGCCACTTGAGTGTTGGTCCTAAATGTATTTCTAATGAGTGAGTCCGCTCAGGTAGAACTAATTTACTATGTGTGAGAATACGCATTGATTTCAATCGATAATTGGTTTGTGACCCTTAAAGGTCAGCTAGCGGCTCTACTGATTATAATTTATTATGTCCCGAGTAATGGGATCAGCGACTTTTTTGAATTTTTGCTATTTTACTTTGTAGGTGGAACCAATCCGTAACCTGTTTGCAGCTCTCTTCCTTTCTAGTATTGGAATGCTCATACATGTACATTTTCTGTGGAACCATGTGGATATATTGCTAGCATCTGTGATTCTGGTCATAGTTGTCAAGACAGCTGTTGCTGCTGGGGTTACTAAAGCCTTTGGATATGGCATTAGGACATCGTTCCATGTGAGTTGGCTTGTTAAAGAAAATACAAAAGCCATTTTACTTGACAATATTATATGTGAATTTCTCATTTCCTTGGAAAACAAATATCTAACATATTATGGTTTAGGTTGGAGTATTGCTTGCTCAAATTGGAGAATTTGCTTTTGTTCTCCTAAGCCGTGCCTCAAATCTTCATCTTGTTGAGGTGACCTCTCTCCTATCCCTCTGTGTGTCTATTCTATAGTAACATAAGAGAATCCCAAGTTTGATATATGTATATGGTGCATATGTCTTATTGTGTTTCTCTATATATAAACATATAAACAAAGTTAATGCTTAATTTTGTTTGTGGTTAATTCAGGGAAAGATGTATCTTCTTCTTCTTGGAACAACTGCTCTTAGTCTGGTATGTTTCTTTAATACATATGAAGGCATTGCAGTCTAATTATACTATTGGCTCTCCTGGATTTAACATTTAGCTTACTATCATTCAGGTAACAACTCCCCTGTTGTTCAAATTGATACCTGATGTCATGAATTTGGGCGTTCTATTGCAATGGTTTCCTTCAGAAAGCAGCACACAGAATGAGGTTCTCTCCTCCTCTCTGTGTGTGTGTGTGTGTGTGCACGCGCGTGTGTGGTGGGGCATATATGCATGTTTGTACTTGCTTTCTTTGACATCCATAGAGATAAGCATGGATAACCACTATGCAAGTTAAATCAAAAACCTTAATAATATTTTCCTCTCTGGGCTTATATTGTATGGCCTCCCATCAGGAGAATGCTCAACTTGAAGATACGAAGTATCCATATATTACTGGTGCTAGTGGTCATAGGCTGACATCTGATTTATTTCAAGCATCATTTAGTTGTATATCCCTGAAATTTATCCCCATCTGAATGTTGAATATCTGCTCATGGCTATGTACTTGCAACTTCACAATTTGAAAATTGTGAAAATACTTTGAAAAACATCTGAAACAGAATTTCATCTTTTTTCCCTCCTTTTACAGGAGAGAGCTTCGATGATTGAAGCACATAACAGATTGTTGTGACCTTGCACATTGTACGATGTGGTCATATCAGGGAGTAAAGACCTCAGCAATTTGTAAATATGTGGGTTTCTCCTCGGTTCCAATTCCATGGTCTAGATTTCGGGTAACGCATGAGAATTTCAGTTCCATTTACAATCAGCTTGAAGGTCTCGTGTATATACGTATAATTTCCATATTCTTTGGACAGTGTATATATGATTTTGTTTTTGGGCCTGTGATACGCCACTAATGATTTGGGGGTATTCATCTTGCAAAATTACTTGGGAGTTGAGAGGCTAAGATTTTGTTAGGGGAAAAAGAAAGCTGTGGAAGACACTGACAGATTCGAGTATTGGGCATGTAGAAGAGACACTTCTTTAGTACAGTTGTATGGTTCGAGAGTCATCTCGATCCATGTTACAAAGGCAATAACAATTTTAAATGCATTCATTTTAATCAAGAAATTAATGTTCCTGAAAGGTAAGTTTGAAAAGTAAAATGTTAAAAATTTTAATTTGATTTCAGGTTTTGTTTTTGTTTTTGTTTTTGTTTCATTTTCTTTCTGAAATATAATGTATGAATTGTTGCTTTCTGTCCGTTATTTATCTTTCATATCCTGAGGGTTAAGTGCATGTGTTTGAATTAAATATTGACTCTCTTTTGTCTTTGAACCGCGCCTGAAATGCTTATTTAGAAATCGCAGTCCAATCGCGTGGAACCTTCGATTGGCCAGTGAGAAATTCAGTATTTTTTCTGGGCTAAAGTGGAAACGGGGATGGGATATGGACGGTATCCAATAATTACGTACTCCAAGTACGCCCTGTGGTCATTCGCCTTGAGGCAATTGTAGAGTCCGTCAAATCCCTTATTGGTACCACTTGCTAATATTTCCTTCCCCACTAATTTACAAACTGGTATCTATTGTATATAAAAAGAAAATAATATATATATATAAGGTAATATTTATAAACAAATTGGGAATTTAAAAATAATCCTTAGTGCAATACCATTGTTTTCCTCCTTTTTTTTTTTTTGGGGTATTAAAGAAGAGGAGATTTCAATTGGATCTTTGACATATATACATATTATTTATTATTTATTCTCTAAAATTTGATTTAATTAGCAAGTTAATACTTTTATTTTGAAAAATAAATCAGTTGATTTCTGTTATTTTATTTGTCAACTTATCATTCTAAAAACATACATTTTTATTAATAAAATAATGAAAGATAGTAAAAATAATAATAAGAAAGATAACTTGCAACATAATCTTTGGTGAAATTCATGAGTTAAAATTTGTATTTTTACAAATTTTAAAGACTATACAGGGGTTCAACCTCTAAATTTAATAGAATGACTTAAATTAAAATGTAAAGACTCATTTATTTTTTTATTTTTTAAAATAAAAGTCATAATCAATAAAACTCATGGGTGAAATGGTAAATCCGAGAAAAAAAAAAAAAAAGGCAAACGGTGTCTAGTTGTAGCTTTGCTAATCGCAGTTTAAGGCCTTAAGCCGTTGGAGCTTTTTATGAACCGCTACAATTAGGCCACTTGGAGTACTGTAAAAGAAACTGGAATCAATTCTAAACGCCGCGCTTCTTATTTGCCGACCTTATTTACATTATTAAATTTTTATTACCATTACGCTTTAAAAAGCTTAGTGGCGAGGCAAATCAAATTCTACTCGAGTCTTCGCAGTCTTTGAAAACCGACTGATAGACTGAATGGAGCACGAGGTTGCTAGGCTCCGGTGCCAGCGAATCGGCTGCAACGACACCTTCACCGACGACGATAATCCCGAAGGTTCCTGTCAATACCATGATTCGGTGTGTCGAGCTTTGAGGGCTTTAATTCGTGAATTTGCTTGCTCTTCTTTTTTATTCTAATTTCTTTCTTCTATTTCTTTAAGCTCTTTTATTTATTTATTTATTTATTTGTATAATTCAAACAAAGTTAGGTGAATGAAAGTCATGATTTCACCTCCGCCTGAGGATGATAGGTCGTTTTCGTTTGAATCTGAAAATTCTGCGGAGATTGATCTCACCGTCGGTTTCTAACGCTTATAATTTTGGCAGTCATTAGCTAATTAGATAAGTCGATCAACATCTGGAAGTGGTTAAATTGTGCATGTGCATCAGAAGGGGTCCAGTTCTTTATTCTCCTTTTTAACTAGTAGAGCGATAAAAACTATTAAAGATACAATGTTTCTCTTTTATATCTTGTTGTTAGGTTGTTCATAATGAACTTAGTTCTTGAACTTTGCAATTGAGGCGTTTTTGGGCATACTGAGTTCAATGTCGGTCAATATGTAATTTAGGTGTGGATGCGTGCGTAGAAGAACCCATTGTAGATTTCCTTATTAGCAAGGCAGAAGTGAGAATATATGAAAGCTTACATTGTAATACTCACTCTGAAAGAGTCTAATGCGCAAAATTGTTCTATTTTTTTTACATTGAGGTGTCCTACATTTCATAGGTTATGCAATGCGGCCTTGTAGTTTTTAAATTTTTTAACAGTTTCATATTTTTTGTTATTAATTGTGCAAATTGTATCTTGGATAGCTCTAGGTTTCCAGCAATGTTTAGTCTATTTCCCTCCTTTTTATTTTACATGTCTTGCAAAATTCATTTATATTTGTTATTATTAGAACTGCTGATTGTAAAAAGCAATTCCTTGCGTTGTCCATTTTATTTACTTTAATTATTAAATACTGAATATAGCATATCGTGTGGATTATGCTAATTGACTTTTTTATTTTACATGGTTTGGCTGGGATCATTGCATGTGCCCATATGTATTGTCAGGGAGTAAGTCAAAATCTATTCTGATTTTTTTTTTTATTTGGGTTCTTTTGAAAAAGATCTACAGTTCATTTTCCTCTTTAAACTTTCCTTCTATCATTAACTTTGATATGCTGCTATTGCTTTGCTTGAATGCATTTTCCAGCCTATATTTCACGATGGAATGAAAGAATGGAGTTGTTGCAAGAAAAGAAGTCATGATTTCTCCTTGTTTTTAGAAATTCCAGGGTATGTCCTATAGCCAACCTAAACTAGATTGCGATCAGGGATGAGTTGAGTTGGATTTATTGTTATATTGATTATTGCTGCTAAAATTCATGGTGAATTTTATGTTGGCTGCTTTTGACACTGTTATGACTATCCTCTCTTTTTTCTTGATATATGTTTTCCTGTAAATTATCCTCCGGTTAATTTTATGCATGTTATACCAATTGCAGTGACATCTAAATATTGGCATTTATTGTGGTAGGGCTTGTGGAATTGACCCAAATTTATTTGAACTAATATCTTAACTTGATTGTATATTTATGTTCTAGTGGTTATTCTTTTAATTTAGCTGAGTAGAGGAAAATGATCTATGCAGCTTCCCTAATTGGATGGGGGTTAAGGTTAAGTTGACTTGAGTTTGCTAAAATTTAATTGTAATCCTGCCTATTGAGGAGTAGAACCCTGTGGTTTATTCAATTTTGCCACTTCAATTTTTTTTCCCCTTGTTTAATGTTGGTATTAGTTCCTCAAAGTTTTCTTTGTGATGAAGATGTAAGACAGGTAAACACACAACTGAGAAACCTGTGTTAGCAAAGGCTACTGCAACTCCAAAGAACTCAATTTCTCCTTCCATTGCAGCTACAACAACCAACTTGTCCTCTAAAGAATCTTGTCCTAGGTGCAGGCAGGGTTTCTTTTGCTCAGATCATGGTAATCTCATTTGCATGCTTTTTCACTGTAAGGATTAACAAGTGTGGATATTTCTTGTCTAGATTAGAATGGGAAAGAAAAAAATTCCTTTTGCTGCTTGATTTTCTCATGGAAATGAAATATTTTAGAGCTATAACATATGGAAGGACCTTACTGTATGTGGAATTGATTATAATTTATGAACATTATTGACCTTACTGTATGTATTATAATTGATATTGAGGAGAGGTTCTTGCTAATGAAGTCAGTAATCTGGCAAACTGCTTCCAAGTGCCAGTATGATCCTCTTAAGTTTCGGGAAATGTATTAACTTTTGATGCTAATGGAAATGAAATGAATTTCTTCCTCGTAGTCTTCCACACACCCCTGTTATACTGCTTGCTTGGTGGAAATACTGCATTTTAAATTTTGTCTATCACCTGATTGTGGAGGGAAGGAAATATAAAAACTTAAATGCAGTGAACCTCTCTTGCATGTATACATGACCAGAGTGTTTAATTGTTTGGAAATCAGGTTTGAGACTTCTGAGTGATATGCAGAGTCGATTAATATAAGGTAGTTGGGTTTTGTTATATTGGCTGGAGACCAGGATTTATTAGTTCTCATGTAAAGGAAAACACAGGATAAAATTAGTTCTTTTGTTTTGCTCATGGCCTTTGGTTCAAGTGATAAGGAGGGGATAATATGGAATTGAAGTGAGTCTTGCTCTTAGATCAAAACTTTTTTATTTTTAAGTTCAATCTCTTAGGTCAAAAACTTTACCAAGCTAAACAGTTAACAGAAGTTGAGAGAAAGAAGAAGTTATTAGGTTAATTCATCAACTGGATTCTCTCTCTCCTGTTACCACTTTATTTTCTTCATCAAGCATATGATTGCATCAATTTTGCTATTACCTTCCAGTACATTTTTTAACTTTTCTGGTTTTAATGCTTTGGAAGCTGAAGCACATAATCTGTATTTTAGGTTCACAAGGCAATCAAATTGCACCTGCTAAAGGCAATGCAGGTGAGAAAGTGTCCTCTGCACCACCAAAGAAGATCGTTGATATAAACCAGCCCCAAATCTGCAGGAATAAGGGGTGTGGCCTAACTTTCAAAGAAAAGGATAATCATGAAACTGCCTGTAGTTACCATCCTGGGCCTGCTGTTTTTCATGATCGGTTGAGAGGGGTGCGCCTAGCTGTATTTTGGCTCATTTTACTTTGTCTGTTTTCTTTTATAGGTAGAGTCCTTGATGATCATCTTTTCTTCATTTCATGTGATATTGCAGTGGAAGTGTTGCGATGTCCATGTAAAGGAGTTTGACGAATTCATGAGCATTCCACCTTGCACCAAGGGATGGCACAATGCTGATCCAGTTTCTTAAGCTGCAGAGGATGAAGCTTTTCTCTGCAATTCACTTCTAATTGATGCCACTTGTATTAAAGGCAATACATTTTCCTATGTTTATGTTCCTGTGGAATTAAACTTTCTTTTAGTTTCTTTTTTGCCTTGTGAAACTGTTGTTACAGCTGTGGAGTGAACTTCTTCAATAATTTATAATGAAGAAACTTAGCCCTTGATAATTTAAAATCTTCCTTTCTGCATTTTGATGTTATTATCTCTCTTTTCTTATGATTATTAGTAAATAGACATTTTTTGGGATTTTTCTTATAGGTTTATCAAGGAAAAAAATATTCTTTTTTTACCTTTCTTTTTATGGAGCATTTAAAGTGTCAGAGGATAAGAAAAAACCATTTCTTGACTTGATTATGGGATGGAGCAACCATCCGGATTACTCGTTACAGCTTGAACCTGCTTACATAGGGCCACCTTCTACATGGATCGAGTTTGGTTAAAATCATATATCTCAAAAGTCCAAACAAGAGGGCAATATTTATTTTCCTTCAATTATATCATTCTCTTCTATCTCTCTCTCTCTCTCTTTTATATGAATTTAGCATTTTCTTCAACCAAACAAATAGAATATTATACTTCAGTTTTCTAAACAAATTTTAAGTTTATTCGAAATTTAAACTCCAAACCTCTCAACTTCAGAAAATATCTATCGGAAGCTCAACGGCTACACTCTGAACTGAACCCGCTCTTCAAGTTAATAAAAAAACATAAATAACAACAATAATAGCAATAACTACCTTTTTTCTGCACTTTTTTTTTTTTTTATTTTTAACGTTACTCGTCAATTAAAGTTTGGTTGAGAAGTCTTTGACGTTATGGTATAAGCGAACATGAACGTGGCTTGTGTAATATCCAAATCAAGAATAATATAAATATAGTGTAAAAAAAGAAAAAAAAATTGACAAAAACAGTAAACATTTTGGGATAGCTATCACGGGTCCTATGATGGGTGCAATCAATTTCCACCTTTATTTCTCTACCAAAACTCTTGGGCCCCACACTATATAATTTTTCCTTATACAATAAGCTCTTGACTTTTGTCCGTTCCTTTTATTTCCATCATTTTGCAGTGGCTATGGAATCTCTCTTTTGCATGGTAAATTTCACTTGTGGTCATTGAATCATCGACTAAAATATATTATGGTTTTTCAACTACAAAATTTTTATTTAAAAATTCTCCCAATTTTCACACTTTAAAATACTTCTAATAAATTTCTACTAAAACTTTTAATGACAAGAGTAAGTGGCATGTTGACTAAGTATTTCTTAAATATTTTTATCTTATATTATCGATTTATAGCTTTCTATTTAAGTTATATTTATTTAAATGTATAGGAAAATAAAAAGATATAAATTTTATAAAAAAATTATATTTAAATATATTTCTTTTATATTTTATATTTAAATAATATTATTTATAAAATTTTCATTTCTCCATTTTTACATCTTCTCAAATCTTTTTTTGCCAAATCACCCTCTCAAATTGAATAATAAATTTTGATTAAATAATGGTCGGAGATTCTTAAATTTATATTAATCAAAATGATGAAAGAAATTGAAGACTGAGTAATCAATAAAATTTGAAAAAATTGAGTAATGAAAAAATTAAAAAAGAGTATCCGATGCAAAAGTAGCATTTTCATTTTCTAGTTCCAAGGATGGAGCAACTGTCATCATCATCAGTAAGCTCGGGGAAAGCTTGAAAGGGAATGCTCAAGTTGATCGAACTATGGGCAGTTATAGTCAAAAATCTTTTAGTACTATTTTTTGAATCAAAACTAAAGAAAATGCATATTTGAATTTGAGCAACAATGAGTTTAGCTAAGAAATTTCAATCTAATTGGGAAAAGAGTTCTTCAACAAGATAAGAGCATTTATAGAAATTAAGCATGAAAACATTGAAAAATAAATAATTTAGCTAAGAAATTTCAATCTAATTGGGAAAAGAGTTATTGAACAAGATAAGAGCATTAATAGAAATAAGGCATGAAAACATTGAAAAAAAAATGATAGTACTGCATGAAAATATTTAAAAAAAATGCTCAGCTAACATATCATATTAACTAGTCGATATTCTAATATTAATTAAATTAAAATATTTTAAAAATAGTAATTAGTAAAAGTTTAAAGATTTTAAAAAAATATTTCAATGTATGAATATCATAATGTGTGTTAGCCAATAATTCAAAAATTTTAGATGAAATTTACCTCTTTTTTAAATATGCTTTGCAATTGCAATCATTACTTTATTATAATTTAATTAAATATGCATTTAAAAATTTTATTTAATTCTTATAAATAGATTTCATTATGCACAATAGATTACTTATCTAGATAATTTTATAATATATTAAAATACTTCTATTTTTTTTTAGGAACAAATAAGTACTTTTTAATTTTAATTTTATAATAATGAGTTTTAACACGGTGAAACAACTATAAGTTTAAATTCACTCTATCCCATTTCATCATTTGCGATTAATTATTATTTCATCTTATTAACATCAATGAATTAATTATTTAAAAAAAAAACTTGACTTGAAAAATATATATATTTTTTTAATGATGTGACTTAGGGCACCGTTTTGAAATAACTAATGTGTAAAAATTTAATTCATTTATATTCGAAATAATTGAAAAGTTAAAAAAATATAAGTATATTCTTATTTACTCTAATATAGAAATGTAAATAAGAATATTTTAGATTTTTAATATTGAATTCAATTAAATAAATTAAATTATTACAAAATCTTTATATTTTGACATGATTTATTATTTTTTTAACTCAAAAAACTGAATTATGTTAGTTATATCTTTCCAAACGTGAAGATTAACAACATAAAATTTAATTCAATTATATTTTTATAAAATTTGAATTCTCCAATAAGATTGATGGTAGTCAAATAAAAAAGAGAATTTCTTTTTTAATTTCCTAATTCTAAGTAAATGGCTTAAAGCTATAAAATTTAAATTGAGACTTTGCTTATATTAATGAAAAATGCGGAAATGAAAAATGCGAAACGAAAAATGGTACTTTGAAAATATAGGAAATGAAATATAGAAAAAACACGTAAACATAAAAATATGGGAATATATATATATATATATATATATATATATATATATATATATATATATATAACACTAAAAATAATAATTTATAAATATATATTTAATAATTTTAAGTATAAATATATAATAAAAATGATAATAATTTATAATAATAATAATTTATTATTGTTGTTATTATTATTAAGGAAATATTAAATTAAGAGTGAATATTTTTATTCAGGTGTTTGACTTAATAAGTTGAAATTTTTTTTTTTTAATTGAAAACGAATTTTTATTTATCAAAAGGACTTTTCAATTTTTCAAATTATGAAAACATACTTGAAATATTTCGATCAAATTTCAATGAATTTATGATCAAAAAATATTTTCAAAATATGAAAATTTAATCTCTTAAAAATTTCCGAGTAACATAAAACTCAAGCAAAAGAACTACTTATTATATGATAATTTATTTTTAATTCATAAATTTATTTATTAATTTGATGTAATTGAAAAATATTATAAAATTATAAACATATAAAATTCATTATTTATTATAAATCATAAGCCAAAAAAAAAAATGATAATAATCTCCGTTAGCCCGATCTCTAGTACTCTGTCTTCCAAACAAAACTTGAATAGTGACCTATTGAGTCTTCCTCCATCTCCCTCTTCCTCTTCTCTGCTCATCGGTCTGAAACAAAACGCAACTTCATTCGTCTGTGGGATTACTCGCTTTAGCCAATTGTATTGGAACTTGAGCTCTGCTATTCCACGTGGCATATTTTTGTTGGAAAAGGAACAGAGCCAGAATCTCACTCAATCATTACGTGCCAGTCTTTTCTACCTTTTAAATATGACAATAAAGTTAGTAATTTTTTTTTTAATTTGTAAAAAAATTGAATTTTTTTAAGAAATAATATAATTATTTACATATAATGCCATTGCTGCTACGACCAAAGCCAAAATCACATCAATCCCAACTTTTGAGACCATGTATTAATATTAACTTCTTGTGGGACCCGCCACGAGTATGAAGATCCGAAAGTGGGGTCCAGGTGGGTGTCACGCCGGCTGCACAAGCTGACGGCTATCACCGGCGGAGATGTCGCCGGTCGACTCGTATGTGATATCCTATATATATATGCTAGAGACTGTGAAAGCATATTGAGGGTATTAGTGTAATAGTAATAAATCATCAGCTGTCGCTTTCTTAGGGGGCGTAAGATTGTGCCACTTGTCTACGAATTTTACTTAAGAACGTTGGTTGGTCTGATTCTTCGGCTGCCTCGACCACCTAAATCACTGTAAAAGGACTCTTTCTATTGTGGCGTGGGTTATTGCTTCCAAAGTAGCTTACATTACCTTCAATGCCTGTACTTACCCCCAAAATAAAAATATATTTAATTTTTATCATTAGATTTAGGAAAAGATTGATACATTGCATGGAATATAATATAACGCTATAAATATATTTTAATACCCTAAAATAAATATATTTTTTATATAAATATTATATTAAAAATATATATAATATCGTAAAAGTTATAAATACTAGTTTATCTCATATGATTAATTATTTATATATGTTATTTTAACAGCTTTGTATTGACCTTTTCACAAGTAATATTATATTATCATTTGCATAAAAAATATATTTTATTATATATAAAATAAGCTTATAAATATTTATCACCTATTCCCGAAAACAAAAACTAAAAAGTAGAAAAACCTTATGAGCCTATGCCCGTGAATTTATAAATAAACATATATTAAAATTTATTTTTATAAAACCAATTGATTTACATCTATTTATTTTTGTAATATTTTTTATGTAATAGAGCTGCACGAAATTATACCAAATTAATCAAACTAAATTGTTTAATTCAATCCAAATTAAAAACTATGATTTATATAGTTTTATGATTTGTTACAGTTTCAAAATTTTTACAAACTAAATTTTTTATTTGGTTTTGATTTAAGAAAATAAAAATTTAGTTAAATCAAACCAAACGGAGAATATACTAAAAATAAATTTTTTTTTTTATTTTATTAATTCGTTAAAATATTTCCTAAACATAAACTATATATATAATTTCTCAAAAGATATATTTAAATAATTATGGGGGCGTTTTGGTAAATACATAGGAGATCAAAGTGATCCTATCCGAAAGGAAGGTTGAGACAATATGCTTTTGGACAAAGGTGCTTTGGAGCCAGAGTTGGAAAATCTAGCGGCTGGGGTTTTAAATAGAGCTTAGCTCTGGAAATCACATGAGAAAATGGGACAAGAAAATTCAATACAACAATTTTTTTTAATTATATTATATTATATAATACTATAAAGCAAGATATAATATAACAGTTTGATCTATAGCGTAAAAACAAAAGCAAAAGTTTAAAAGGGTGGAGAAGCATAGAAGCAGCCTTATACGAAGCAAACCTGTGTATTGCCAAAGTGCTGATTGTTTCAGTATTTGCAGACGCTGCCTGCTCCTCTCTATTTTCTCTTTTGTTTTCTTTTTTTCCTTTTTCCACAACAATCTTTGTAAAGTTGTTTTCCTTTTGGAAGGATTAAAGTAAAAGCTACATACTATTAATAAAGTAATAATTTCATTATTAATTATTGCTGCAAAAGCTTTCTTGTGCTTTACTTGCATTGCATGCCATTATAGGAGAGGGAGGATGAACACGACTGAATCAAAAGCTTTAATTTTCGTATTTATATACATTCTTGTTTGGGTTCTTGATACCGACATTGTTTAATGAATTGAGACTTGTTGTAAATAGGGTAATTATGAAGAAAATTAGGAACCTATAAAAACTTTAGAGCGACTCATAAAGACGGTTGCATTAGGGATTATTGTTAAAATTAAAAATCGTTTTTAAATTTTTTTTATTTAATTAATTAATTTTTTTATTTTTTATAAATTAATTTTTCAAACATACTCTTATCGATTTACATATTTTTATTTAAAAATATTTTTTTCAAACTCAATTCCAGAAGACCCAAAATCTCAATTCACAATCTAATTATTTCAAGTGGTTTTTTAAACTTTTTTTTTCTGTTTTTTCAATTTTTATATTTTAAGATCTCAAAATTTTGAAAATTCTTAAAATATATTTAGTTTATTTAAAAATTTATCATGAGTGAGGTGATTGATTCAATATACTTATACTTAAGAATTTACCCTCAAGATATTTAAAGGATCCAGAAAATGAAATTGTGGCTTCAATTTTTCAAACTTGTAAAACCACTTCATTTTGTTTCTCGTTCAAAACTCGTTTATCAACTGCATATAGATTCATAAGGACTGTGTGCTAGCTAACCCCATTATAGGTGGCAAACCATTTTTTTATCAACACATTTTGTAATAAATTCATTTATTATCTTCATTGTACTATCACACAATTTTTATAAATTAATTTTCACATGTATTTTATAGACTAATTCAATTTTTTTTTAAGCATAGGAGGAAAATAAAATATAAATTTATTACTCAAGTCATATATATATATATATATATATATATATATATATAAGAGTTTTCAATGGTTATGATTTCATAATAACTACAATAAAAATTTATGTACCATTAAATAAGAATTTTTAATATTTAATAACATATATCATTAAATTCCCTTTTTAATAAATATAATATTAATGACATCTTATAGTCTTTAAGAGACTTTAGTAGTAATAAATAAAAGATAATTAATAATTAATTTTTATACAAAAAATTAACCTTAATAGTAATTATCTCCCTCCATCTTCTGTAAGATTAATTCTCTATAGAATATTATTAAAAAATGTGTGAGATGCTGAACTTGAGCGGCGTACATGCGCTCTCTATATATTTTCAATAAAAAATTTTAAATATATATTATGATTTTCTTTTTATGGGTTGAAAATTTGTGTCTAAAATGTGAATTTAACTCTTAACCACTTATAACATGAGTAGGTGAGGTAAAATATTTCATCAATGAATTATGAGATAAATGAATGACATAACTATCGTGTGTTCATATAACAAAATTAATATAATATAATATAATTTGAATTAGTTAAATAATCAACCAGCAAACTTAATTAATTAATTACCATATGTAATTGATGGTCGGTATGCTAATGATAAGCTGATTCTAAAAAATCAATATTATTGTTACCAAAAATCTTTCCAATCATTTGGAATAACATCAATTAATCAAGGAAAATAGAGAGTCATCAATGAAATTTCTATGATATTCAAGCAGGTCATTATAAGAAAAAATTTCAAACAAAATTTCATCATTAATGATAAAATTTCAAAAAATGTTTCTTCGAAAATTCACCCAAATGTAGAAAAAAAAAGTGAAATTAAATTCAATTACTACTAATTTCCTTAATCCAATTTCCTATTGAACAATAAATTATCAAAACTAAGGTCATACAAAATTGAAAATTTTAGAAATATGACAATAAGAATACCTACACTAAATTAAAATAAAGGGGATTCTAACCTATCTTTCCAAAACTTTAAGATCATAATTTACAATTTTTTCATTCACCACCAATATGCAAAATTAAGCAAGAAAATATAGAAATTAGATTATATGATTAAATTACATATAAAATTTCACCAATAATTCCACATAAATTAACAAATTGAAAGTTAACGAATTTCTAAAAATTTTATACAATTATTATAGACCCAAAAATTAAAAATTAACAAATTACACATTTATATTATTATATTTTTATTAAATAATTATTTTATTTTTACACAATTATTTCAATTTCACACGATTATCATATCAATAAAATAATTTTCATAGTGTAAAAGTAATAGATTATATGTTCATTTACTAATAGTTCTCATAAATACATATGTTACAGTAAAAATTCTACCATACAAAGTCTATAAAATCTAAAAGTTGATCAATATCTTTGTTAATTTGCAAATCTAAATTAAAAATATATATGATCCATAATTAGACTATAATGATTTTTATTAATTAGCTAGGGATAGGGTAACCACTTGATCAGTGTTAGGAAAAAATGGGCTTGGAAAGAATTAATGATTTGTTAAATATTGAATAGACATGTAATACTCTTAAGTTTTCAAGAATTCATTCTTCCATTTTTTCTGGGTCTGCATAACCAATTGAATCTGCAAACAAAATTGCTAAAAGAATGGAAAATAAATTATATTTAGATTGTTAATTTATTTTTATTTATTCTCATTTATATAATGTGAGACTTTACTTTATTAAATAACTAAATAATGTGATTCATAAATACCCTAGTAAATTGTGTGACTTAAATAATCTAATTAATAGGTAGAATCAAGAAAAAATCTTAAATAATTTTTTTAAAAAATTAAATTATTATACCATGTCATTATATTACAATAAATTACTTTTAGAAAACAAATTTAATTAGATTTATAACTTCGAGATTAATAAATAGATTTGATAAAATATAAAATTAATTAGAACCATTAGATTTTAATTAAATAGTTAAAATAGTAGTAATTATTAATGGGTAAAGTAACAATTGAAATCACTCTTTTATATATATATATATATATATATATATATATATATATATGCATTACATAATTTAGATTTAATTGGCCTAGGTGGCTCAATTAATAAACAATTTTTATGTAAATGTAATAATAAGAATACCATTTTATCATATGAGACTTTATCAAATTATATTTTTATATAATTGAAGTATGCCAAAAATTGAGTTATTGGTAAAGTGAAATTAAAAAGAAAAACATATAAATGAAATATGCAATTTTCTCAAAGAAATGCATAATGGTAATTTCTCATAATGAACAAAAATCACACAGGAATTAAACAACATTTGTGTTAAAAAACCAACTAACTCCATTGTAAAATACTTATCCACGCGCCTTAATTGGGCGTGGCCAGTGGGGACTCAACAATTCTAATGGTAAACGAAACGAAGACCGTCCGATGTAAGTGGACTGCCACGCTCTTTAAAGGAAAGCGTGGGCAAGATTATATATCTGTCGAAAATTGTAACCACTTTGGGAAACGGTAGTACGAATGACGGCCGCGTTCTCTCTCTCATTGTCAAATCAAATTTCCACAGTCACACACTAACGTCTACTCACCGCCGTTTATCACTGTCCATCTCTTTACTTACTTTCTCTCTCTAGAGCTGCTCTGTACTATTTAGCTGTCACCCTCTCTCTCTCTCTTCATAAAGCCTCTCTGTTTTAACTCCTTCCTTACAGTTCACGCCATGCGCCTGTTCTCTCAAAAAATGGCAGAGAAACAAACCTCTTCTCAACCATAGCCTCTTTTGTTTTTGTTGTTTTCTTCAGTCAGTCTATCTTTGTTGTTTGGTGCTTGTGCTTGTGATAATGGAGGAAGTGAAGGCAAAGGCGGTGACTGTTAAGTGTTTGGTTTTAATAGTGTTTTTATTGCTATGTTCTTTCGCTTCGCCACTCAATGATGAAGGTTGCTAATCTTTTTTTCTTCTTTTTTCTTTTTTTCAATTCTTTATCTCTCTGTTTTTGAGCTTGACAGTGATGGTGTTTTTCTTGTTTTGATTATCTTTGTCTTCTGTGTGTGTTTATTTTGGAATTCTGGCACTTCCATATTTGGTTGTTTTTGAGCTGTCGAGTGTTGTTTTGCTTTCAAAGCATTAGCATGTACACTGTAACATTGTTCTATTTTGGCTTTTTGCTCCAGCTTGGAGATGTTTCTTTTGCTTTTGAAAGCGAGAGAGTGAGACCGAGAGAGATAGAACGTTTGGACGCTAGATAAAGAGAGTTCTAATTCTTTGGCTATTGTTTTTTCGAATTTCTGTTTGTTTTCGAGGTGGATTTAATTTGTAGGTTTTTTGTTCCTTAATTTTTTCTGGGAGACTTGAGGCTAATGTGTTTGTGAATTTTGTGGATTCCATGTCCTTTATGTCTTTATATATATAAGAATTTGAGGAAAATGTTGGATGCAGGGAAAGCCTTGATGTCGATAAAGGCATCATTTAGCAATGTAGCTAACGTGCTTCTTGACTGGGATGAAGTGCATAGTGGAGATATCTGCTCTTGGCGTGGTGTTTTCTGCGACAATGTCAGCCTCTCTGTTGTTTCTCTGTAAGTTTTCTCGTAAATCTTACTCATTTGCGTTTTATATGGTTATGGTTGTTTCCGTTCTGACATGTTTATTTGTTCTTGTTGTGAAGGAATTTGTCTAATTTGAACTTGGGTGGAGAAATTTCTCCTGCTATTGGAGACTTGAGAAACTTGCAATCCATGTATGCTTTTTTTTTTTTTACTCTGTTCCATTATTCTCTGTTTTGGTTGTTTGAAATGACTAGTGCTCTGGTTAATGGTCGTTTCCTTCGAAAATGGCAGAGACTTTCAGGGAAACAAGTTAACTGGTCAAATTCCAGATGAGATTGGCAACTGTGCTTCTCTATTCCATCTGTAGTCATCTATCTTATCTTCTCGAAAATTTCTTTTACTAGGCTTATTATTTACTCTGTTCAGAATTTAGTGTGCCTTCTTTGTCATTTTACAAACGTTTTCCTTGTGGGTTGCAATGTGAAATGCAGGGATCTATCAGATAATTTGCTTATTGGAGACATACCCTTTTCTATATCTAAGCTCAAGCAACTTGAGTTCTTGTTAGTATTACTTCATTGTTCTTGTCTACAATTTCCTCTGTTTCATTGATCAATGTGATCTCTTGTAATTCTAGCTTTGGAAAATTAATCTATTGAGTACAGGAATCTGAAGAACAATCAGCTTACCGGACCTATCCCAGCAACCTTGACCCAGATTCCAAGCCTGAAAACTCTGTGAGCTCTTATTTTAATTATTGCTATGTAATTTCCCGATAATTTCCTACTTTTTTTTCATTGGTTTGATCTTTCTCAGCGACCTTGCTCGGAACCAGCTCATTGGGGAGATACCAAGATTACTCTACTGGAATGAAGTTTTGCAGTATCTGTAAGTATCTTTGGCTATGTTCATTTGTAAGCGTTATGCGTGTCATTATCTTTTCTTTGTTTAACCTGTTTGATAGAGTTGTTTAAGCATGATGCTGTTGCAATTGCTTTGCAGTGGCTTACGTGGCAATTCATTTACTGGAACATTGTCACAGGACATGTGTCAGTTGACCGGTTTGTGGTACTTGTAAGTAACTTATCTGCTTTGATCCTGCCCCATTAAAGAGAACAGGAAAAATAACACTCTTGTTTTAGTGTTCCCTTTGTTCTTGTCTTTTCCTATATTGCTGATTAATGGTTGCTTAGTAGAATCCGTGGTATTTTTTTCTTTCCAGTGATGTGAGAGGCAATAACCTCACTGGCACAATTCCTGATAGCATTGGCAACTGTACAAGCTTCGAGATCTTGTAAGTGTACAATGTATAAATTCTCAAGTTGCTCGTTTGCAAATAGTGTTGATGCATAATTTTGTTTGGATAATTGAAGGGACCTATCATACAATCAGATCACTGGGGAGATACCGTATAATATTGGCTTCTTGCAAGTAGCTACTCTGTGAGTTATCTACCATTAACTACCAGATCATAATTAGATTTACTGGAAAGCATCTTCACTGCTTGATGGTAAATAAATATACAATTTTATTTTTATGGCTAAAGCATTGCAAGTAAATGAGATGTTCTGATCTTCGTTTAATAGGTCACTTCAAGGAAATAAGCTAAGGGGAAAGATTCCTGAGGTGATTGGTTTAATGCAGGCGCTTGCAGTTTTGTAAGTATGCTTATTGAAAATTTTGAACTTAGTTATCTTTTTGTAGTATTTATGTGAGGGAGTTTAGCTTTATTGCTATCTCTTTCAGGGATTTGAGCGAGAATGAACTAGATGGGCCTATCCCACCCATACTGGGCAATCTATCTTATACTGGAAAACTGTGAGTTTTGTTTTCTAACAAATGTATATTTTGGTGTTTCTTCAAGTGGGTACATAATTTTGCATGTTTTGCATGCCAGGTATCTATATGGCAACAATCTTACTGGACCAATTCCTGCAGAACTTGGCAACATGTCAAAACTTAGCTACTTGTAAGATATCATATGCAAGTTCTTTTACATATTCAGATATATATATCCACAAATGACAGTTGGAGCTCTGATCAATTTGCAGGCAATTGAATGACAACAACCTAGTTGGCAGCATTCCACCTGAACTTGGGAAGCTGGGACAATTGTTTGAATTGTGAGCTTTCTAATTATATTCTTTGCTCATCTTGTCTTTCACTGTTACTTATGGCTTTTCTTTTGATGTCCAGGAATCTTGCTAACAATGATCTTGAAGGACCTATTCCACATAACATCAGTTCCTGCACTGCGCTGAACCAATTGTAAGAATTTTTGTTTTTCAGTTGTTTTAAAGTTGAATCATATTATGTCCGTGCCTTGAAAACCTTAATCACATTCAACTGATGTTATTGACTTTTGATTCTAGCAATGTGCATGGTAATCGCTTGAATGGAACAATACCTTTGGGCTTCAGAAATCTGGAGAGTTTGACCTACTTGTAAGTTCCCTGGGCCAAATTTCTAAAATCTTGTCACTGGCAAATTGAGCTAGCCTGTTTCCCTTTAGATTAATTTTGGTCTCTCAAACCTACAGAAATCTTTCGTCAAACAATTTCAAAGGCAGGATTCCCCTTGAGCTTGGGCATATTATCAACCTTGACACATTGTAAGTTTCTTGACGTTAACATGTCATGGGAAGTAGCATTTTCATTAAACTGGTTTCTCATATGTTGTTGTGTGCTCAGGGATCTTTCTGGCAACAGCTTCTCAGGACCTATTCCGGCTTCTGTTGGTGACCTAGAGCACCTTCTTACCTTGTAAGTCTATGAAAGTACTTAACTAAAATACGAGTGATGTGTGATTCCTTTTAAAGTATTGAACTACTATCTGATTTGTGATTCCTCAGGAATTTCAGCAGGAATCATCTTGATGGCCCATTGCCAGCTGAATTTGGGAACCTCAGAAGTATACAGATAATGTAAGCATCCACTCAGAACCGTTTGTATTTTCTTGGATAAATCACATTCCATTATTCCCAGCTACCTAAATTTCCTGATGATGCTTGATCTTACCTCCTTTCCTTTTTTCCTGGTCTAGTGATATGTCTTTCAACAATGTCACTGGAAGCATTCCTGCAGAATTGGGCCAGTTACAAAACATTGTTTCTCTGTAAGATTGAATTCCTTCCCTCTACTGGTTCAATAACTAGCAATGTTTAGTACTATTTCATTGACAAATAAAATCATAGGACAGGATCCTGAACAACAACAAATTGCAAGGAGAAATTCCTAATCAACTCACCAATTGTTTCAGTCTTGCCATTCTGTATGCTTTTTTTATCGCTTCTTCCTTTTTATCGTTATTTTTTTGCTTGTGCTTTCTCACAGAGGGTGGGTGAAGTAATCCTGATAATGGTTTTTGATGTGTTAGGAATTTCTCCCACAATAACTTATCAGGGGTTGTACCTCCTATCAGAAACTTCTCACGGTATCCACCGGAAAGGTACAAGTAATGGACCAATGGTTGTTTCTTTTTCTGGATGTTCTTGTAATAATATGTTGTTTTGCTGTACCAGCTTCATTGGAAATCCATTACTGTGTGGCAATTGGTTGGGATCTATTTGTAGCCCTTACGAACCAAAGTCTAGAGGTGACCACTTTCAATCATTATTCAACTTATTGTTTGATACTGATAGGGTCAATGGTCTTTTTCTGGTGTGATTCATACTTGCAATGAATTTTGGGGTTCTTAGCTTGTCAATATATTCTTTTTCTTTCCAGCAATTTTTTCCAGCGCAGCAGTTGTCTGCATGACACTTGGCTTTATCACTTTACTGTCCATGGTTATAGTTGCAATATACAAATCTAACCAGCAGAAGCCATTTATAAAGGGATCTCACAAGGCCATGCAAGGCATGTACCTGCTCTGGTTTCAGTTCTGTGAGTTTTTTGTTCGCCAAATACTGATGGTCTGTTTCTTCTTTTTTTCCAGGTCCACCCAAGCTTGTGGTTCTTCACATGGATATGGCTATTCACACTTTTGATGACATAATGAGAAACACTGAGAATTTGAATGAGAAGTATATAATAGGTTATGGTGCATCAAGCACAGTATACAAGTGTGCACTTAAAAATTCCCGACCAATTGCAATTAAGCGACTCTACAATCAGTATCCATATAACTTGCGAGAATTCGAAACTGAACTTGAGACGATTGGCAGCATAAGGCATAGAAACATTGTTAGTTTGCATGGTTATGCTCTATCTCCCTATGGAAACCTTCTTTTCTATGACTATATGGAGAATGGTTCTCTGTGGGATCTCCTTCATGGTTAGTTATTTTATTGCTGCTTTAATTTTGAGGAAAGTAAAATATTGTATTGTTTTTAGAAGGGTGGAGTTGAGCAATTGTGGTTATTCTTTATTTTGGCAAATGTTAGTAAATGCATGTTTCAGCCATATAATTGATGGTTCTTGGTTGGCATATGCAACAGGACCATCCAAAAAGGTAAAGCTTGACTGGGAAACACGGTTGAAAATAGCAGTTGGAGCTGCTCAAGGACTTGCCTATCTTCACCATGACTGCAATCCACGCATTATCCACAGGGATGTGAAGTCGTCAAATATCCTTTTGGATGAGAATTTTGAGGCCCATCTATCTGATTTTGGTATTGCAAAATGCATTTCAACTGGGAAAACTCATGCGTCCACTTATGTCCTAGGAACAATTGGCTACATTGACCCAGAATATGCCCGCACATCTAGGCTGAATGAAAAATCAGATGTTTATAGCTTTGGCATTGTTCTTTTGGAGCTTCTAACTGGGAAGAAGGCTGTGGATAATGAATCTAATCTGCATCAGCTGGTAAGTGTTGTCTTAGTATATGTTTGGTCCTGCTTTCATGTTTTTGCAATCAAGCTTTATTTTTGGTTGGCTGTTGAGAGTAACTATAAAGTCGGTCTTGTTTGTTTCAGATACTATCCAAGACTGACAATAATACAGTAATGGAGGTTGCAGATCAAGAAGTTTCTGTTACATGCATGGATTTAAGCCATGTCAGGAAGACTTTCCAGCTTGCTTTGCTGTGCACAAAGCGTCACCCTTCTGAAAGGCCAACCATGCATGAAGTTGTTAGGGTTCTGGTTTCCCTTCTACCAGCGCCTCCTATGAAACCTTGTTTGGCTCCACCAAAGCACATAGACTATGCAAAGTTTGTGATTGAGAAAGGACAGGAACAGCCAGCACCTAAGCAGCAGCAAGCTCAGCAGGAAAATAACTCATCTGATGGGCAGTGGTTTGTTCGGTTCCGGGAAGTAATATCTAATAACACTCTTTGATTTACTTATTCCTAGCAAGGGTGTGGGAAATTCCTAATTTTGGCTCGTATGGGTTGGGTTTCTGCCCAGAAATTGGACACGCATCACTTTTTGACATGGTTTTTGTTTAACATCTAACCGACTAATTTATGAAACCAGAACGGTGAAGTACATCTGTTTAGGTTCTTTGGAAACTTTTCATACATTCAGTTGTAAAATTGGTATTTACGCTGTATAAACCTTATTTTGCTTCATTATATTATTATTAAGGACTTCCAGCATTTTGCTTCTGACAGCGTTGCAACATATTTTGGATCTGGTAATCAAGGGAGCTGGAATTTTGCAGTGTCATCGATGAAGTTTCAACACGTTACGTAGTGGGTGACTGCATGCTTAAGTAGCCATTGTTTCATGGAAGTAAATGATTTGGTGGAGGTAGTGTTCAGGCAAATATATTGGAATAGGAGGGCTAAAGCCAACAGGAAAATTAATATAACGAATGCTGTACAGTTGGTCTCCAAAATTCTGGTGACCAATTACTACTTCTGGAAGCTAGTGAACACAAAGACCTATAGGTTTGAAATGGACGCCTAGGTAACAGGACAGGTACAGAGCCTTGCTAGGATTTTAATCTTGCATTGCCAATCTGTTTTAACGTATGTCCAAGCTCCTGTTCCAATTAACCATCAAGGGACTTTAAATGCACGCCACATCGAATTTAACGATCATTACATTTTGTATTTGGAAAATCAAAATTAATTTAGTGCAGGGATCTATTGCTACCTGTTGATTTGAGGCAAAATTGAAGGCGCTGTCCGATCGCTCCCGCACTGAAAATGACTTCCGCCAGGCCTTTGGGATTTGACAAAATTCTTCATCTATATTATGGATCACTTCTCGTTAGAGCTTAGAGATCATGTGAATGCGATAGCAACACATGCATGGGATCAAACATCATACCTTATGTTCTAGATGGAGAGAACCTGGTGCGTTCTCCTTTGAGACCTTAGTTCAGATAAATTGAAGTGTTTGTTTATTAATAAGAATTCATAGTACAAATTAGCCAAAAAAAGAAAAAACTTGTGTGTTCTATAAAAAGCAACCAACCTTAGGATGTAGTGGCATTTTTGGCCGATATTTGGCATTAGTGTGTGATTCAGATGCTACGGAGAGCTGGATAACAGTTTAAGAAGCCATGAAAAAGTAAAGATAGGGAAAGTGCTAATCTATGCTGGAATTTGTTAAAAAGAAAAAATAATTCACATACAGCATGTTTCAAACCTTACTCATTAATGATTCTATGGAAGCCTCATTTGAGAACCTTTTATCAGTTGGGAAATTACATTCCTAGGAAAAAGTAAAAGCATTGGATTAAAGCAACCCAAAGAATCAAATGATGAGACAAAACGAGAGAGCACATTCTGGAAGACACTAATGTCTTCTTACTTGAAAATATCTGTGTGAGGCCAAATATACTTCCACCAGTTAATTGGAACAAACGACACAAACTAGCGATATGCCAAACATGATATTTCATATCACCTTTTTATTAAGACAGCGAGCTTTAAAACTATCAATTGCTTCCAATTTCTCCTTTAATGCGGCAACTCTTGTTACTCTGCTTAAAACCAGTGCAACCTCTTTAAGAAACTAATCACATTGTTGCAACAAGGAGAATAATGCTTTAAATAGAACAAGCAAGGCAGTTGCACTTGAGATAAAAATCATAATGTGTTCAATCTTATTATGCAAAAATAATGGACGGAATGGAATGTATTACTGAATGGGATGGATTAAGGCAACGTTCTATCATGTAATTAATAATTTACTTGTTTGAGTGTTTGCCCTTTTTTTTTCCTATTTTTTCACAGGGAGATGGGGGTACCAAATTACTAAAAGTAATATTTAGCACAAGCACCCTCAACAATTAGCATAGGCTGCCACTCGATGAACTGTTACCTTCCAGAGCTTATTGTTTCATTCTGTTGAGTATGGCTAGAATCAGGTGCGTTTACTGCCTGAAATGAGAAAATCTGAACACTGTAAAAATATAAATATCAATTTAGGCAGCACAACTATCATAGTTATTGGATAGTCAATATTTGGTTTTTTTTCACCTACATTAACAGATGCATGCTGCATAGCCCTTTCCGATGTCCTTAGATGAAACACCTGAAAGCCATGAAAAAATGTATAAGAGTTTAAAAAAAAAAAAAATCATGAGATAAATTTATACAATTCAATCACTCAGAATATTTCCAGAAACGAGCACAAAACACGTTTAATTACTTGAAACTCTGGCAGTTGTGGAGTGCTCTTTTTAGGGAGGGGAACCAAAGAAGCCTCAAGAATCTGCCAGGCCCAAAACACATATAGAAAAGAATCAATATTATGCTTGCTATCTATAAGCAGTTTGTGTTGAAACTAGTGTTTCCACAAAATTTAAAGAGATGGAAAGAACAAAAAACCAATTCTAACTCAAGTACCAACTTTTTTATTCAAGGGTCTTGCTCTAAAGGTAGAAGTGTCCGATTTTGTAGTCTCAATGGACTCCGAATTAATCTTGGGCCTGAGAGTTCAGAACAAAAAACACAAACCTTGATCACATCAGGCAATGTTCACAGTTAAAGCCCTCTAAATCTAAGTCTGACAAAGAAAAGTATTTAGATATGACAAGACGTGAATGCTACCTATGTCTTTCTGCCCTATTAGCTGTTTCCAGATTAGGTTCTCTGGGAATCGTAACTTTAGGTTTAGCAAGTGCTGCCCGAACGTCAATAAGTCCAACCTGCAACATAAATCAAAATTGTCTAGGAAATTTGCAGATCACAGGGCTAATAGATTTAGCCAGTGATTCAGTAAGAAAATCTCTCCAGCATCGAAGCTGATCAACATATCTTAGGCAAAAATCAACAGTATATTTACATCAATTCAAACCTAACATGAGTGTACACATTCTGTCATTCTGAGGTATATAGCTTACTGTTTTAGGTGGCTTGTGCGAAAAAAGAGCTTGATGCTGCAAACGAGCAGCCTGCATAGCAAATTAAATCAGTTTCTTAAAGTTTTCGGTGGTAAAAATCGGCTATGGCTATCGCATTTGAATGCAGAAAAGAAGGATGATGAGAGAGGGAGAGAGCGCGACCACAAAAATAACAACATGTGTTACCAGTAAAAAATTTATTTGCAAAAGCAAAAATAGAACAAGTTGCTCAAATGGAGAAGACAGCATTTTTATTTGAAAATCTCAACTCTTATTTTCTTCACTTCAAATGCAGTGGAAAATTATAAAAGCGTATAGTCATAATATTATCTATTAATCTGTTACAAAGTAGTGAGCAAATAACAATCTACCTAATATTCAACTCTAGTTGATTAAACTTTAAACTCACAAACTAGTTGGGGTAAGCCATACGAATCTATTTATATTTTCTCCCTTCCACTGACTTTGGTTCTATCTTAAAAATTATGGAGCCACTAAATGCTTCCTCGCTATTTCTTCTCGTACAATCACCAACTGAATGCACAATCGAATTTCAGTTCAGATGTAAAATTTTACACATTATTAAGTCTTATGGTACAATTCATGACCATGGTGGAAAGTATAAATAAATTAAGGATAATTTTGAGTGCACCTTCCATAAATAACCAGCCTCAAGCTTTTGCCTCTTGGTAGCCTGCTGGGTTCCATTCATAGAAGAAGTCCGTGAACTCTTCTCCTCATCTCTTATGAACTTCTGAGACCTATAAAGTTAAGCATAGCCCAACAAATAAATGAAAGAACTTGAACCTATCACTAATCAGTTTGATACTAAGGAAATAATTGACACCTTCTGAGCAATCTGTGACAATGAATATGTTGAGGGCAATTTTGCTTGGCCAACTGACTTGCGGTGGGATTCATGAAATTTGAATGTTTTGATAGAGGTGACTTGGTTGAGGATTTGGCTTGACGATGTGATTCTAATTCTGCAAAGAAATTGATGGCCATGAACTATAATGAAGATCAAAAGAAAATTAAGGAATAAGAAGAAACCCAATTAAAATTCAAATCAGTGATGATCATGTGATTGAGAAAATGCACTCCGCATTTAATATCTGTACAGCCACTAAAATTAAATTAATTTTAAAAAGATGACTAAAAAAATTCAATTGTATTACTGTTTTTTTTTTTTTTTTTTCTCATCATTAAAATGTCAAAAGCAGAGAAAACAGTACTTGTGTTATTATTATCTTCTGAAGTCGCTTCAGAGTTGGTTCTACTCTCAGCAGCTATACAAATAAAAGATGAATTTCCACTTTTAACTGGAATGCTTGGTTCCCAATTCAGCTTTATAATGATAGCTAATAAAAAAAAATTAACACCCAAAAATTCAAATAATTAGCATTTGATAAATATTCAATAAGTATAAGAAAGAGTACAATAAAATCATATTCATTTTTTGAAAAAGAAACTAGATCTCAAAAGCAATCGATCCCTTTTCAATATATAGACTAGAGAATCTTACGTGAAGGAGGACTATATCCTGCGGTTTCAAACCAGCGTTGAGCTTCTTCAGCCTCAAAATCTGTTTCTTGCCTGGTGAAATCATAGTACTTAGCTGCATCGAACTCGTAATCAATATCTATCTCATCCACCAAATTTGGCTCAATAAAAATTTCATCCATGTCAAAATCCATATCTCTGTTTCTTAAAACATTCGTTTATCTGAAGAAAACTGACTTTGTGTCTCAGAATCAGAGGACAAAACCAGAAAAATTGATTAATAAAATGGATTTGATTCTTTACTTTTCTTTTTGTTTCTGTCTGTTAAGCTTAGTTTTGTTTAACTTTCTTTTTTCCTCCCTTTCTCGCCCTCTCTGGGGACAGAAAGTTGTAATGGTACGAGTTACGATTCCATTAATCTCTCCCCCAAAAATTTTCCCGGGAAAACGAGGGAGAGAGGGAGGGAGGGAGAGAAAGTTGTGATAAATTTGAGTGTGAAAACCCTAATTGCTGGGTAGGGAAAATAAAAGAGAAACGATTTGTATCGAAGTGAACGGCGATAATTACGGTGGAAACAATGAGACATGCAAGGGAAGGAAGGAACAGAACAAACAGAGCAACGTTTTATAGGTTCGGTGGTTTCCGCTTTGGAGTAGCTACTGAGTTTGAATTGGCGGGTGGGTCCGAATATCCAAACTGCATTTAACTATTTATATATTAATTATTATATATATTATTATGAAAACCAGATTTTAAAAATATACATACATTATATGTATTTTAAAAATAAATTCTAAAATTTTTAAATACACTCTAATAAATTTTTTATTTAAGCAAATTACTACCTCATCCATTTTAAATTGATAGTCTATTATTTATTTTTTTTTCCGTGTCAAAATTTAGCCTACTTTTCATTTTATACTTTAATTTCATAAATATATTATTTTTATCGTATTCACGAATCACAAATCAACTAAATTAATTAAATGTATATTTATTAAAAATAAAATATCGAATTACTTACTAAATTAATGGGCAAATTTCACTTTTGTTTTTCCACTCTTCTCCGTTGCTATTGGCCAAAAGAAAATTATTTTCTTCATGGCTTTTTATTTCTATTATAATTTATAATTAGTCACTATTTTAAAAATAACTATATATATATATATATATATATATATATATATATATATATATATATATATATATATATATATATATATATATATATATATATATATATATATATGTGGCGTTATAAGAAAGTTTTATTGCTTAAAAAAGCTATAATGAAAAAATATGAGTATAATACCATTTTTTTTTAATGCACATAAGATTTTTCTTTTTGACCTAACATAGGATTATACTATATTGAAAATAATTGTTGTATATGAACTTTTTTTTTCTTTTGAACATCACATGTAATTTTTAATCCTTTATATAAAATCCAACCTTCGTTGTAATTGAAAATTGATTAATAAAATTATTTTAATTTTGATCATATTATACAACGAGTTAATTTTTATATTATTGTATTAATTTCACCGATTTTATCTGATAAATAATTTATAATGGTGTATTCACAAAATAATATTGACTAAACTATAATATTTGCACAATGTTCTACATATATAAGAATACCAATTCAAAAAGAATTAAAAAAAAAGTCAAATTAAATATGATTTAATTAATTTTTTTAACTCGTTAAGCATGTAAAAATTAAATATGATCTAATTAATTTTTTTAACTCGTTTAGCATGTGAGAAGTAAAAAATATTAAATTTAATTTCGAATTTCTCAAATTATAAAAAATTACCATTTATTTTATAAGAAATGTTTATGAAAAAAAAAATAGAGCAGTGACATTTATGGGATGGTGAGGCTAATTAAATGCCTTTAGCAGGATTGGGAAACCATTGTTCTGATTCATTTATAAATTGTCAGTACAACGAAAAAACAAATTAATGAAACCATTAAAATTCATATAGTACAACAAAATTGAATTACTAATTGAGCATTTCAAACTAATATATAATATTAAAAAAATATTGGAAAAATTATATATTAATTTGTCAACCCATGGCCATTTCCAGATATGATTTTGTTTGATCAATTAATGAAAACATGAAAAACAGCTATCAATAATACAAACATTTTGAAATTTAAATCATCAATCAAATTAAGGATAAAGACAAGACAATGTTTTGGCAAATGTAATTGTCGTTTCTCACAAATTTTGTCTTCTTTGTGTTTATTATGAAACTTCTTCCCCTGCAAACCCAAATCTAAAAAGCTTTATTTTTTTTCTTTTTCTTTTTTATATAATATATATCTTTGTCCCCAAGTATTCTTTTTTCATATGCAGTCAAAGAAACAGGTTGTCTTTTTCATATACGCTCCCCATGAATTCAAAATTCCATTAAGGATATATAACAGTGAGGGACTAAGGGCCAAGAGGATGATTCTTAACATAATTATTATGATAATATTTTTTTATTACTATTATTTTTATATTTTCATTTATTCTAACTCTTAACTGTTTGGATTAAAAAAATAAAATTCAAATTATTTAATGTGATATATAAAATTAGTTCATAATATTGGCCAACCCTTCTCATCAATTTCTTATTAATTTGTAATTTTTTTTATCTACTATTTAACCTCATTAATGAATTGCGTATCTTTTACCCATGATAAAAAGATGGCCTAGGCAAGGAAAAATTAAAGCAGGGTCCCTAGTCAGGAGAAAAATAGCCATGATGAAGCAATCATAAATTAAAACTGCGAAACACCATAAATATATAATAATAAAAAGAAGTCATGAAAGAGGAAAGTATATCAAAGTAGGGAATCATGTTACTTCCCACTTTTTGTAATTGATACTCTTTATCTTTTTTTTTTTTTATTTTAATGTTTGAAGTTTGTCTCAAGATCATTAACCAATCATATACTCATTAATATATCTTTTCCCACCATAAAGGCGGCAAACTAATCATAGTATAATTGTCATTTAACTAAATATTGCAGATTTGCAGGCCACTTGCCACACAATCTTTTTTCCTTTTCTGTATTCCCTACGACCTTTTGGGTTTGGTTCCTTTAACATTAGAGCTGAAAGAAATTATAGGCCGAGTCTTTAAAAAAAATTGAATATTTTTAGAATTCAAATCCAGCCAATGGATAGATATATTTAACAGTGGCATAGAAATTTAGAACAATACTAAAAGCTTCTATGATTTATCATTGTCATTAATTAGTAAGTTTTGCCTATGGTTGTGTGTTCATTAAACTAATAAGAGAATAATATTTGGAGTGAAAGTGTATGAACATCTTTTCATCGAAAAAAATAAATATAACAAATTTTATTAGTTAAATTTCTCATTACTTATTAATTAGAGTATATAAAATAAGAGAATACATTTATTACCGGCAAGAATTTTCCGTCGCTAATATCATTTCGTTATCCTAGCTAAAACTTCCACTAAATTTTTTGGCCAGGTTTTGCTTTCGGCGTGTCTTGCTGTGCAAATAAGGCTTCATGGTGGTTTCCTGGGCCACAAGGCCAATTCTGGGCTTCACCCAGTACACGGTCTAACTGAGTATGGATTTTTTGGGCTCCGGCTCCAATCATATGTAAATACGTGAATGATAACACAGTAGACGGGATTGGGGAAGATAAGATTCGAACAGGCATTTTAGTTTTTGTTTAGGGAAAATTTCAAAAATAGAAAAAAAGAAAAAAAAAATCATTTTCTCAGTGCCTATGATAGAATTTTTTAAAAAATACCGTGTAACTTTCAAAAAATAGCATTTACACCGTGACATATATTTGGAGTATTTTTTGGATCAAATGGTATATATTTAATATATTTTTTTAATTTGTTCACAAAAAGAAAAAACCTAAAAACTAGTATATATTTAGTACATGTTTTGTATATATGTGCTATAAGTTATGTATATGTTTGGTATGTTTTTGCCAATTTTTTTCATAAAAAATAGATTTGTAAATTAGTATATTTTTAGTATATGTTTTGTTTATATATGATATACATTACGTATATATTTAATTTATATCTAGTATACATTTAATATATGATATACATTTACTAAATCCTAAGAAATAAAATCAATCTCATGTAATTTTTCATATCTATTTTATATATATTTATATACAATTATATATAACTAATATATTTCACGAGAGGAGACAAAACCAAATGTATAGTAAATGCAAAAGAAAACAAAGCTCATAACCAAGCGAAGATAAACTCACAATCGAGAATCAACATAGAATGCCTATGGTGTTTATCCTTGTTTGGAATATGTAATGGTTAAAGCTATAATGCCACCATGACAAAGGCATTTTTCAAGAACATAATTAAAAAAAAGAAAAAGGATCAAGAATTATCAATAAATCTTTTGTTTCAATACTTCCACTAAACAATTGGCGTGCGAATCTCATTTGCCTTTTGAATTAAAAGAAGAATTGCTAATTCTTGTGAATTCTTAACCTCTCCTCAAATCTAGCCTTAGTTACCAAAAATCAAGAACGATGATGACGTGGAATTCCTAGGCAAATCAATAGATGGTGAGTGAGATGAATGAGTCTATGAGAGTATTGACGTACGACTTAGGAGATGGGTCTTTATACCTAAATAGAGAGAGAAACGGTGAGATGAGTGGTAAGAAGACTAATGATCGAATTATAAAGGAGCAAGGGTCACATGCTATCTTGATGAGGGATTCAAAATCAAGATAGAGCTCTTTTTATTTTTCAGGCTTCTTCTGTTGTGCAAGTGAGAGTTGCTGGACTTGATGATTAAGAGAGAGGTTTTGATAGAGTGAAGGGGAGAGTGAAAGAGAGGGATGGATAGCTAAAAAGAAAAGGAAAGAGCAAGAGAAATAGAGAGAGAGGTGGCAATTGAGTGCTAGTTTGATTTTTGAAATAGATGTTTGCATTAGAGAGAGGTGAGTGAAATTGAGAGAGAGATATGAGAAGAAGACTTTGGGTTTTTGGGCTGTTGTGAAATGTGTGATCGGTGGGGTAAGGAGGGAGAACTCATATCAAGAAGACCATAAAAAAAAAAGAAATTATATATATATATATATATGAAAGAAGCGAAGAGATCTCCGAATATATAAAATGTAAAACAACCGTATAAGTGATATTTAAAAAAATGCAGTGTAAATTGTAATTTTCTGTAATTTTTATTATTTTTTATTTGGGCCATTCGGCCCATTCATTTTCATTTATCTCTCGCAAATGCCATAGCTTAATAGCACAATATCTATTAGGGGCTATTTTCATCAAATGGCATTGAATATGTATCGATTTCACATGTCAGTTGATCAAACAAATCTTAGGTGATAAAATGTTTTTATGCAAAATAGCTTTAATTAATTTTTTATTAAATAATAAAAGCATTATAACAAATTGATAGTCTTTTTGCATATAAATAAAGAGTTGGTATTTGTCAACAAAAATTTGAGAAATTTAAAATCTTACTTAAAATAATTGTCATTCTAATAAGAGACCGCTTGTTTCTATGTGGCGTTCTAATAGAAAATAAGTGTGCTTTATTTAGTGAATTTGGAGAATATTTACTTCATCTTTTTTTAGATTGTCCTATTGTTAGTCAGTGTTGGGTTTTAATGAATTTGGTGTTGGTAAATCCTACTGCCCGTTCATCTAGTGATTGGTTTTCTTTAATGTTGAACAACTTTGATAAAAAGGACATTGGCAAAGCTTGTGTGGTTCTTTGGGATATTTAACGCAAGTGGAATAACTAGCTTTGGCTTTAACAATTCTTTGCTATAGTTAACGTGGTGAAAAAATATTGTATAGAGCTGCATGGTGACTAGCTATCTGCCACAAATGAAGAAAGGAAGGAACAACTAGGGGCGTGCAAATAGTAGGATCAGCTCAAAATCAAACTAAATTGAAATAATTGAATAGCTAAAACTTATATTTTCATCGAATCGAATCTATAGTGAAAACCAAATCAAACTATACTAAAAAGTTTTGTTCAATTTGGTTGGTTAGTTTGAGTTGGTTTTGATTTTTTTTGCTATTTCTCTTTTTTTTTTTCATAAATTTGAAATAAAATGCAAGTAAATTATAATATTGTTCAATATATATATATATATATGTTTTCTTTTCAATGAAAATAAAGTCATATTAGCTCATATCTTTATTAAAACCCCATATTGCTCGTGCAGGTCAATCTAATTGTATATCGTAGCTCAAATCGATCTCATTCTATGGAGGACCTCTCCTTACACGGATAATCAACGACCGTAATGCTTAAAATTAGATATGGCTTTATTAAACTGGAGGAACTAGAAAAAGCAATTCTTTCTCTAATTGATATCAGGCTTTCATTTGTTTGGAGTAAGGCATCAAATCCTTTATATGTGTGTGTGTGTGCGTGTGTATATATATAATTCAGTTAGTTTTATTTTAACCAAAATTTTTGAGCAAAAATGAATGAAAATGAAACATAATTTGGGTTTAAATTTTTCAAATCGAATCGAATCAAATTGACCCAATCAATTCAGTTTGAATTTTTAGTTTTGTTTGGTTTTGCACAACTTAGGAAAAATAACAATGCTTCTCAATTTCAATAATGTCCTCCTCATGTAGACACTTTAAGATGCAATTGCGACGCTACTATATGAAGATAACTTAATTGGTTTAGGTATGGTGCTTTAGGACCATGAAGAGAGAGTGCTGGGCTGTATATTTAAAATGGTTGTGGGATATTTTCAAGCACAAGTAGCTGAAACAATTTGTTTGAAAGAAGCTCTTTCATGGATCAATTATGAGCAGTGTCAGAATGTTATATTTGAATGAGGTGCAAAATCAGTAGCCGATGATTTTAACAACTCTCATTTGATTGAGTTTGGGTCTATTATTTATATTTGTAGACATATAGTAAGGTCTGTATCTTTTGTAGGGAGTCAAGCTAATGAGGTAGTCTAGGTCACGACAAAAACTTACCATTTATATGTCAGTCCAAACATGTGATTGCAATTCCTTATGCTCATCAGAATCTTTTGACACCATGATGTATTTGACCCTTATTAATAATAGTTTATTTTCCTAAAAAAATAATTGTGATTATAATCAATTTTTAATAAATCTTTAAAATAAGAAGAATTATAATCAAACATGCTCCTTTTAAATTCATTGATCAAAATTATTCATTTTTTTATTATAAAATTATTTTATACCTATAACTAATTAATACACCATAATAATAGAATTTGAAGTTCTAAGACTTTAGTTTTGAATTATTTTTTTTCTCTACACTAAATAATAATATTATATTATATCTGAATTTGCCAAATATTCAAATATTTAAAGAAGAACAAAATTCCAATCAAATTTTACAAGTAAAAACATGATTTTCAAAAAAAATTTAAGATTCATATTCTTATTTAAATAATCCAAACACAATATCAAGGAATGTGACAAAACATAGAAATTAAAGTGAACAAACATCTTTTTCTTTCTTATTTCTTAGAACACTTTTGATACAAACAAGGCACGGAAAAGTATCAACTCATTTGCTTTATCCATTTCCTTCTTGTAGCTTTGAGAATATTTTTCCTACACAAAAATCCCACTTTTTCTTTGATTAAGGAAAAAAAAAAACCCCTTATAATTAGAGTTGGAAGGATACTAAATGCGTTCTCTGAAAATCATTGAGTATTAGTGGCTCTGTTCAAAATAAAATAAAAAAAATTAGCTACCTTACCTAATAATCCAAAAAATAAAAAAAAAATCCGAAATTCTAAGCCAAAAAAAAAAATCCAATCTTCCCTCTCTTTGCTTCTGACGAACGGCTCTAAACACTCCCAAACATCAGACACAATCCCTCCCTCTCTCCCTCTCTCTCCCAATCTCCTTCTCTTTTCAACCAAACTTTCTACAACCAATTCCGCCGGGTCCATCCGCGGAGCCAATGACCCGGACCCAAACTCAATCCACCGAAACCGACAACCGGCCCCCAAAACCAGTCAGAGCCACCGGAATGAGACTAATAGTGCCACTTCAGGGTGTAGTCCAAGGCAGAGGAGGCCTAATATTAGGTTCTCTAATCCCTTGCGCTCTCTTCTACTTTCTCCAGTTCTACCTCAAACGACACCGTTCTCCAAACTCCTCCTCGAACCCTCCGTCGCCTTCCTCTTCATCTCCAAACCTCGCGGAAATCCCGAGAACGTCTTCGCGGTCCAGTTTATCGAGTCGGGGATCCATTGGGCGGGTTCCCGTATCTAATCGGGCGATGTCCATTGCCAAACCTAATGAATCACCTTACTATGTTGGGTTGGATAAGGTGTCGGGGAATCCTTATGATAGAACGGGTAATCCAGATGGGATTATTCAGCTTGGATTATCCGAGAACAGAGTGAGTTTTCATCATTTTTTATTCAGCTTTTCAATATTTTTTAGCATTTTATTGTTTGTGTTAATTTGCTGCCTTTGGTGGCTTCAGTTGTGTTTAGATTTGATTGAGAAATGGATGGCGGAGAATGTGACGAATTCTATAATGGGAAGAGATGTTGGGGATCTGAATATTAATGGTATCGCGACCTACCAGCCGTTCGATGGATTGATAGAGTTGAAAATGGTAAAATGTTTCTTTTGATTGATTTATGCTTGTGATTATTTATAGTATTATACTTGTGAGTTGTAGTTTAACTCTCTTTGTCCTGCGAATTCTTTATTGATGATTTTTTCCGTTTAATTACTTTATTTGGGGAGAATTTGTAGTACTTGCCGCCACTATAATAAGGCGTGCGATAGTGTGGTAATCTAAATGCGCTGCTGTTGCTGACATCAATTTTGTTAATTGGAACTACATCTTCAGTGCCAAATCTTTGGGCTTGTTATTGAGAATTTTTTTTTTGTAAATTTGTTTATTGATTTTCTTGGAAAAAGTAACTTGTCATATGCAGGATATTTACAGTAGTTAACTTTTGATAACTTCAAATAATAATATGGTAAAATACTCATTTGATTATTAATTGCATTATTAAATAGAGCATTTGAAATGTGATAATTTTCATGTTATCAGCCATTAATAGGAAGAGGCTTACATTAACAAAAATCAATTTCTTTTTGCTTCTAAAAAAAAAAAAAAGAAAAATACTCTAAATGTTTTATTCCTTTTTATGTACATGATGAGATCATAATTTAATATTGAACTAGAGAGGCGAAAAATAGAAAAGGATACAGACATGGGGCTGTGTAATTGCATTTATTTCATTATTTCTAGATTAAGATAAGAGTGAAGCGGCATTTAATCAGGAAGCATGAATTGCAATCTTTTCTTTTACTGGATGGGTGTGGTATTCTGATATTAAAGAATCATATCATGGAGGAAAGGCTATTGTAGTTGTGGTAGATTATTGAGACTTAACCATTGTATTTGACATTTCAGATAAAGGTGTTCGGTGGAAATAGCATGTGAAATAATGACATTAATGCCTTTTGTGCTTCTTTATGGTTTCTTGAAAATTAGAGGTTTTCAAGTGGAGAAGGCACATTTTTTTACATGCTGCGAAGACTAATAAGGGATCTAATGCACCCACTTTTTGGGTATTCTCCTTTGCCTTAATAGTGACATGTACCGTTGGTGTGAAAGTTAATTTCTTTCTGTTGAGGAACGCGGGATGGAGATCTTCTAGGTTATTTGAGTTCTGAGTTCTCCATATGATTTTGTTTTTCATCATTTTAATGACTTAAGAGCCTTCTGATCATTTGTTCTATTATAATTGTCATTTGCATGCACATATAACTGGCTAATAGAAATCTGTCCATGCTGTTGTTTCAATTATTTATTGCATTCTTTCTGGACTTTGCAGGCTATGGCACATTTCATGTCAAAGGTCATGGGAAGAGCGGTGTTATTTGATCCATCACAGATTGTTTTAACTGCTGGTGCAACTCCTGCAGTTGAGATTTTATGCTTCTGCTTGGCGGACCATGGAAATGCATTTCTTGTTCCAACACCATATTACCCTGGGTAAATTTTATTTCTAGTACAAACTTATCCTTTGCTAACCAAATGATTAACCAATTGGTGCATTTTACTTCCCATTTAGAATCAACTCTTGAAGTTAATTGGGTAAAAAAATTCTGCAGATTTGACAGAGATATGAGATGGCGAACAGGAGTGGAGCTAATACCTGTTCACTGCCGCAGCACTGACAATTTCTTATTAAGTGTTAATGCCCTGGAACAAGCATACAATCAGGCTAGGAAACGAGGATTAAAGATTCGTGGAATATTGATTTCTAACCCTTCAAATCCTGTTGGCAATCTACTGCCACGGGAAACACTCTATGATATACTAGACTTCGCTCAAGAGAAAAATATCCACATTATTTCTGATGAAATATTTGCTGGGTCTGTGTATGGAGATGATGAATTTGTGAGTATGGCACAAATTCTTGAGGAAGAACAATTTGACAAGAATAGGGTTCATATAGTATATGGGCTCTCAAAAGATCTCTCTCTTCCAGGATTTAGGGTTGGGGCTATCTGTTCATACAACGGAAGTGTCTTGACTGCTGCTAAAAGGTTAACTAGATTTTCGTCTATTTCTGCTCCTACCCAGAGGCTGCTAGTTTCAATGCTTTCAGATACAAGATTCATTGAGGAATATATTGAGACCAATAAAAGGAGGATTCGTGAAATATATGACTTATTTGTTGAAGGTTTCAAGCAATTAGGAATCAAGTGTGCAGAAAGTAGTGCGGGCTTGTATTGTTGGGCTGATATGGGTGAACTGATTCCCTCTTATAGTGAGAAAGGGGAACTTGACTTATGGGATAAGCTGCTGAATATTGCTAAGATCAATGTAACTCCTGGGTCAGCTTGCCACTGCATAGAACCAGGATGGTTCCGGTGTTGTTTTACTACACTAACTCGAGAAGATATTCCTACAGTCATAGAACGAATCCGCAAAGTTGTAGAAACTTGTAAATCTCCTGGTTAAAATGCTAAGAGACTTGCAATGATTTTTTTTCAGCCTCAATTGCCTATAGAATTGGTATATAGGAAAGCACATTTTCAACAATCTCTACATGGGGATGTTCAATTAGTGAGTTAATGAAAACTTCAAATTCAGATTTGTTCAAGTTCTATCAGAATTCAACATGTGGTTACATTCTGGAAATCGTAAAAGGTTCACATCCTTGCATATTGGAAGTTGAAAGCCAAAACATATTGGTAGAGAAGCTTCATGAAGAAAGCTGAATGCAGGCTGATTCAGAACCACAAGACTGAGTTATATTAATTTCAGTCTTAGATGGTGCCTCTTCCTTTGCGATCCTTCAATCATTTTGATGGCAGCACCAAAGATGCAGCAGCCGAAAGCTTTCTTATTGATAAATTCCTGTCACAGGTGCAATCAAGTGACAGTTAAAATTGGTTTTGAATCTTGTATAGAAAATAGCAAATAATTAATAACATGATTTTGTTTAATTTTTGGTTTTGAATCTCGTATAGAAAATAGCAGATAATTAATAACATGATTTTGTTTAATTTCAAGATGTTGCTAGAAAACGTGTTTGCTCTTTGTTTTTAATTGCTTTTTCCTTTGTATTATTCTTAGTTGCTTATCTCTAGTCTAACATCTGAAAATAGTCCACGGAAAAAGCAGGAGCTGGAGATTTACCATTGATAGATTCTGTTTTCTTCTTTGAACAGCTTTTCTTTGGCAGCTCCTCCTTCGGCTCATCATTATTAATTCTCCAAGTGTTTGTGGTCTCTTTGCCACTGCATTAAAATCACTTTCATAATCAAAATTGCTGTTTTCTAACTCTGTTGGAGTGAGGGGGCCCTTTTTGGAGTATGCATCTTTCCCAAGGAAACCAGAACTGGGAGGATATAATGGAAAGAGACATTCCAAGAAAGAAGGCCCTGCAAGGCTTGAAATACCAGTTGCGTAGCTGCTAGTGCTACTGTCAGTTTCTGAAGCAGGTGAGGAAGGGGTTTCTAACAGGTCATTGATGTCAACTGCTGAGGAAGTGTTTAGCAATGGAACAGCCGCAGAAACTGCTAATGATGATGCAACGCAATCTGCCGAGAGGGAGGATGCGGAGCTGAATGAATCATCTGTTTCAAAGCTGAATGATTCAAGATCCAAGGCAGATATACCTTCTTTGTCCAAGTGGTTATGACTGTAAAAGTACATGGGACGGGATGGTAAAGTTATAAGCTTTGTTTCCGACTCTGGTGTTGGCTCTGAGAAACAGGATAGTGGCTTTCCAGGCTTTTCCTCCCAGTTGAAGGGAACTGAGGCGATAAGCTTGACAGCAGAAGGTAGAGCTAGGGTAGTAACTGAAGAAACCACAGGTCGCCAGTCCTTTTTGGCTACTCCAGGCCTTTCCTCCCATAGAAAAGGAACTGATGGTGGTTGCCTAATGTGCTTTCTTTTTGAGGGTTCAATGACTTCATACTCTGCCATTATTAGAATATGATCCTTTGCTGCATGTACTCTGAATCATTCCTCTTCTTACCTATATATACTGCGGTAGAGGAGCGTTATCATCAAACTTTGCTCGCTAACCATACCATTGTTTTAAAAGAGGAGATTAGCTTACCTGCTTTCCTTACGGAGCCTACCAGCAACAGCAACTACGTTGTGGATTTGTTAAGCAAGGCATAGTCGAGACTCCAAATTGGATTAGATAGAAAAAACGCGTCCAGCCCATAGATCCTGGGCCGGTAATAAGGTTATCCAATAAAAGTTATTGGGCCTTAAAACTTCTTTTGAACTTCTCATTATTGAATCAGGAGTAGAACGGCCCACCCTAGCCAGGTTGCTATATAAAGTTCTCTCTCTCGATGCGAAAAAATATCTAGAGTAAGATCATTCAAGAAAAACTCTTCCCCAATTCGCAGTAACTGCTACAAATCTCTGGCAATTTCAAGATATGGAGTCGCATAAGAACAACGATTCACAACTCTGCGCTAATGGTTGCGATCTGTGTGGATCTATAAAAAATCACAATCGTTGCCCCAAGTGCTTCAAAGAACAACACCAAAAGGTAGCAGCCATAGCAGAATCCATGGAGGAACCGTTGAATCCATCATCGCCACCGCCGAGTTCTCCTTTCACATTCACGAATTTAATGCCACGGTTTTCTTTTTCTCTCAATCCTAATACTAATAGTAATATTTCTGATTCTAATTCTTTATTTGCTTCTTCTTCTTCTTCGAGCAATAAACAGTTATCTTTTTCTGGTGATTGTAGTTTAATTTTTAAAACTCCGATTTCGCTTAGAAATTGTGTTAATAATTTCTCATTTGGTTCTTCAACTACAAAGAAAAATAGGTGTAATAGATGCAATAAGCGGGTTGGGTTAACAGGTTTTGAGTGTCGATGTGGGAATTTGTTTTGTGGAAAACACCGATACCCAGAAGAACACTCATGCAGCTTTGATTTTAAGGCGTTTGGACGTGAGCTTTTACTTGAGCAAAATCCAATTTGCAAGGCTGATAAATTGCAGCGTCTAATTTGATGATTTAGGTATAATAAGGATATTTGGGGTCTTTGATAGGTTTACTGATTTCTTTTATTAGATTTATCTACTGATTGATGCGATCAGATTGGAGAGTGTTCATTATTTTTGGTCCTATCATCTCCTGCAATGATTATCCATGGAATTTAATTCAGGAGCTGATATCGGCCGAAAGTGTTGAATAATTTTCTACACAGTGAGTGTTTTTTACAAAATTAAAATTAAAATTGAAATTAGGGCTTTCCGATATATAAACTTATGTAAAAACTGAATTCATTTGAGAAAACGATCCCATCGCATCAATGGAGAGATAAATGAAGTAAAAGAAATGTTCAGTAAAATAGGTCTTCTAGGTGTTTCTGTGATCGGTCTTTTTTTAATTTGTCGTGGTAGATTATTATACTTTATTCTCAGTGTTTGGCATAGCACCCCAAAAAAAAAAAAAAAAAAGTGCAAATCTAGGACATGCCAAACACTGAAAAACGAAGTGTATTTGATTGTTTGGCAACCGTTTTGTTGAAGTTCTTGTTTCTCTTTTATGGGCTGGAGTCTTGTAGATGATTCTTTTTTGGTTGTAAGCTTCATTTTAAATTAAGCTGATTGTTGTAAATTTAATATTTTTGTTGAATCTGAATTTGTTTTCTCATATTTGATGATTATTTCTTACACTAAAAATAGAAAAATAATTTGTATTCCTACTCGTATCTCCTCTTTTTTTTTTTTTTTTTTTTTTTTGGGGTGGGGGGGAATGTTTAAAGGGTAGAATTGGCACTCTCCCTTTCAAGAATATCACTTGCGACATTATATTTAGTGATGTGAAGGACTTTCACGTTAGAATATGGGTTGATGAGGGGGTGATAGTTGAGCCAAGTACGTATGATTTTAATCATTCAAAGTTATTCCTTGCTTAACTTTGCCCTATGCGTTTCTCTCTCTCAGCAAATCAACTCATCCCTTCCCTAAAGGGTTAATCTGATGGATAAGTGAATTTATTTCTTCTTTTTTAATGTGTAAAAAACATATTACTTGGTCACTTGTATATTTTTTAATGTAAAAGAGAAGCTTTCAAAACTAATCCCACTATTTTGGAGGCGGTAATGGCACTAGGAGAGCTAGTTACTCTTGCAAGAAAGGATTCACAATTGTGACTTGTGAAGGAGATTTGAGGGATATAATTAAAGCTGCTCGAGGCATATTGAAAGAACGTTTCTTTAAAATGCAATAAGGCAGCTTCTTTTTTTTTTTTTTTTCAATAAAATAAATATTCATTAATGAGGCGTGAAAGATGAGATATAAATTATGTATAGCCAGTTATTAAACCAGTGAATACTCAACGAAGGAGTTTTAACAATGGGCTTAAACCTAAATGATCGGCAATGGCTTTCATGCTTTTTGAAATACAAAAAATTCCTTAACCTAACCTATACTTTCTAGAGCATTCTGTGCTCTCCGTACTTTGCTGCGGCCGATGACCGAACGATATGGAGGAGGATCAAATGAATCAAAGATGAAACTTGACCGAGCTGAAAGATTTTGAGTCTACATTGTCTGGTCGGCCCTGTCCTCGCCGGCTGGGCAAAGGCGCTAGAGCTTTGGACACCAAGTGAATGGGACCAATTAATTTCAAGATATAATATCGCCATCTTTTTCCATCTTTTCTAAGTACCGAAAAATCACAAAAAGTAAAATAGGAGACAAAAAGTAAAATAGGAGGCAAAAACTATAAAATCGTAAACAAAAGTAAAAGAGGAGGCAAGCAAGCTTTTGTTTTATTGTAATCTCTACCCTCAATACTGCTGAATTATAGATTTTCGTACTAGTATTATAAAGAAAAAGAAAGTTACATGCAAGTCAGTGGTACTGAAGTTATATGTATATCATATATAGTTAGGTTTGAACTACGTTTGTAAATCTATAATAAAGATACAGGTGTAAAATTATATATATATGTATATTTTTATAAATTTTAATAGATGTACAATTTAGTAAGATGGTCCTCTCAAACCTATGTTGAATTTTGTACTTATTTTTTTTCATTAAATTATTAAAAGATCTTTCATACAAATATTTTTATCGCCTCTAATTTTTAAAATAAATAAAAAAAATACCTAATAAGAATACATTCTACTTATATAATTATAAAATTATTTATTCCATTTGAATTTTTTGTTTCTAATTGTACGTTTTTATATTAAATTATACTTTATTAATTATAAATGAAATTCATGATTCCCATTTAGATAAAAGCTGCGGCTTCCATGACCATGAATCAGTACAAAATCTGACTTAAGTGCATGCAAATTCAGCCAGCCCAGAAAATATTTACTGGATAACAGGTTCAATTATTTCTTGAGTTACTATGCTAAGCTTGAAACCAACGTTTTAAAAAATTAGACCGGTGATTGAACCAATCATATTATTAGTTTGCAATTTAATCGGTTTGACTAAGTGAACTGGTAGTTCGACCGTCTAAATGAAATCTCTTTATTTCTCTTTTTTTTTTTTTTAGTTTTTGTTGATAGAGATTCAACCGATCAAAAATCGATTAAAATCAATAAAAAAAAGTCAAAACTGATCAAAAAATGATTGAATCAGAAATTCAGTTTTTAACTGAACTGAACTGGATTGACCAATAATTTTTAATTTAATCGGTTAAGCTAATCAATTCGATCCGATTTTTAAAATACTGCCTGAAACCAGTTAGCAAGAATTACTTGTTAATAGGGGATTCAAGTTGATTTGAAGAAAATCGGAAAGGTGATAAATTGTGGAAAAATTATCAATTTATTTGTGAAAAAGATAAATTTTTATCTTTTCGCTCTAAATATACTCTTCCCTAAAACTATGGATTGCGATTTAGATATTGACATTATTATTAATATTCTTATATATTTCAACAAAAAAAAAAATCATATTTCATTATAATATTTCTTGCAATATTAATTTTCATTGCAATGTAGAAGTGGGATAATAATATTTCAAGGGAGGCCCAATTTTTTTTCCCCATTTTAACATAAAAAAATTTATTATTGACATTATTGTTGAAGAATAATATAGGACAATATCAATACAATTTCAAAATGCATTAACTAAGCACAACAAATTAACAGTACATTTTAAAATTCCTTTCAAAGGATTACGCTTATATAATATGTACTTTTCCTAAACACAGTGATATCATGTCAGCAAATTTGACTACGGGATTTTTAACGAGAGAATCAATCAAATCCACGTGCTAAATTATGTTTTTTAAAAATTACTACACTAATTCAATATTAATAAAATTCGTTAGTTAATTAATGATACTGAATCTAATAAAAAATAAAATATTAATTAATAATTTTGCATTAATTAATAATATTATTAATTATTCTTTTCGTTTTAAAAAATTATCCATTTTTTTTCTCATATAATTTAAGAAAATATCATTAATTACTTATTAATTTATAAATTTTATTATATTTTTTTTATTTATACAACTATACTCTTACATGTATTCATTTATTATTGTCTTTTGAGAATACAACTTTTTATTTAATAAAGATAAAATAAACAAATATTTATATTTTAAAATAGACAAATATATTGAAACATCATAAAAGGAAATAGTAAGATAATTTTTCTTTTAAATGAAGAGAGTACTTATTTAATATCACACCATTAAATGATATATTTTATTTTTATTGAATTAATCATACAACTCGTCTACCTAAAATATTTCTCACTCCATGAACGAGACAATACATTTGAGATTTAAATTGGTCATAAGTTGCTTGCTTATTATACTTTCACTTTCAGCCAAAAGTAAACAAGAAAAATAATTAGAAAAAAGAAAGTATTTAGATGTTATTTTATGTAAAATAAGAAAGGACTTCTATTTTTTGATTTCAGCCTAGAATTTTCTGAAAACATGTATTGCAGAACCGACTCCAGAGAGGATTTGGGAAGAAACTACACTTTGTCACTACTGCGAATATTTTCCTTATGAGGAATTGTTTTCTACTTCCAACCCAATTCAATTATAAAAATCACTTTGACTTCTAAATCAAGCCAAAGTACTCCCCATTATTCACATACCTAAATCAAAAAGTAATAATCAGTGACGAGAAATTAGAAGAAGATGGATTCGCAGAACGGCACAAATAGTTCTTTGTGCGCTAGAGGTTGTGGCTTTTTTGGAACACCGGAGAACCGTAACATGTGCTCCAAGTGCTACAAGGATTATCTCAAAGCGAAGCTAATTGTTGAGGCTAAGTCTGCCACCAAAACGGTTGATACCCACCGATCTTTACCAACAAAGATTGCAACTTGTGAAGAAACGATTAGTGCAAGTATTACTGCAGTAAGTTCTACAGTAGTGAATCGATGCCAGAGTTGTAACAAAAAAGTGGGTTTGCCAGGATTTGCTTGCAGATGTGGGAAGCTTTTCTGTGGGATTCACAGATTTCCTAAAGAGCACTCATGTACTTTTGATTTCAAACAAGCCGATCGGGAACGTTTGGTTAAGCAAAATCCAGTTGTGCAGGCTGATAAACTCGATTCCAGGATATGAATTCACATAGCTCTAGCATGCAAATCGAGTATAATAGAAAATTAAAAAAATGAATTATAATTTTAGAAAGAAAAGGAAATTATATTTTGAGATAAATTAAAAAAAAATTATTATTATGAGATGGATGAAGTAATTTTCTTTTGCTTGTGAAGTTGTGCAGTTATATTAATTTTAATTCTTGTTCTTGGCATAAATCCACATTTATCTCATTATTTCCAGAATCTATAACTTCATTTGTTAATAATTAAGATATTCTATGCATTCTTCTGATTTGGGCTAAATGGGCCTCAAAACTGTTTCTATGAAATTCACTATAAAACTGTTTCTATGAAATTCACTATCTTATCTTATGTGCTTATAAAGACTGTCAAGTCCTTGGCTTGTGACACTGGCCCGTCTAAGGACAATACTCACAAGTTGACAATCATGTGTTCAAAGCAGACATAAAATTTATTTTTCTTTTTCTTTTTTTTTTTTTTAAAAAATACTGATTTACTAGAAATAGAATGAAGTCCAATTGTTAGAAATTTCAAATTCAATCCAAAAGTTTAAACTATTAGATGGTTATTTTTTAAAATATAGGATCTTTTAACTCTAATACCCCATCTTGACATGTGCTAACTAATACGTGACACAATAAAATAAGGGACAAACATGTTCAAATTAATATATGTATATATGTCAGACCTTACTGACACATGGTTGTAGTTGTGACGGAGGAGTACAAATTGAGGTGTAGAGCTGGCTCTGATATTATGTTAGAAATTTTAAATTCAATCCAAAAGTTTAAGCTATTAGATGGTGAAATCTAAACATTATATTAAGTTTTAGTATCTTTTGTTATTTTTCAATATGGGATCTTTTAACTTTAACACTAATTAAGCAAATTGGATGACGGATGTGATAATATATCAAAGCTTAGTTTGCACATGTTCTGGTAAAGAAAGTGAAAGTAACTTGAGTATTGTTTGGTCTCCAGATTCAGGATTGGACCACACCGCATTTTTTATTAGGCACCTTGTAAGGCTCTGGTATTTTTCAACATTATTATTATTATAGTAACATTTATTTTTACCCGCAAGAAACAATTGCCCAGATAGCCAATTCTACAATATTCTGGATTAGGGAAATGTCCAGTAGCAAATTCCCCGCCCTACCTTGGAAATTCAGTAAACTACTAGCCACACATATTGGACGCCACACAAATTGGACAAGTATTTATCTATATTCTTGTAAGTGTGGTCTTATTAATTCTTTATTAGGACACCTCTATATATAAATTCCAAATCATATATACATCTAATTAGATCTCTTTCAGGTTTGAAAGCATACATAAATTACATTTTCAGCTTTGATAAATCCAAACCTTTAATTGGGGATTTAATTTAAGGAATATAATATATGTATAAGATTGAAAAAGGGATACAAGAGGTGGGGCAAAAAGGATAATAATAAGATGGTGGGGTGGGAAACAAAAGTGAGAAATGTGGGAAGATTACACAAACGGAAAATAATTAGAAAAAGTTGTAAGAAGGCACCAATATTTTGAAGCTATGAGCTGTAAACCCAATTGAAAAATTATAAAGAAATGAAGAAAGGAATGGATGATCATAAGTGTAGGGTTTTGTCCTTTGTATTAATCCCTTCAAGATATGTTAAACAACCAACTAGTCCTACTAATGTCTCATGTTGCTATGACAATTGGCTACACTTAACAGAAACCTAGCTATGTGCATAAAAGATACCAAAAAAATAGAAGATCATCAAAAGACAAGTTAATTTGTTTAAATTCTTGGATGTTGTAATTATACTACTAATTAATTTAGCATGCATGATAATTAAAGTTAAAATCTTGTTTGTTTTTTCTTTTTTTAAACTCCGAGTAGAACTCGAATTTAAATTCTCCCAGTGTTGGAAATTATTTAAGTACACCACTAAACTAATAAAAAAAGAATTGTATATAAATATATATGCGCTAGGAAAGAGCCAGTGAATTTTCATGGGTTATTTTAAATTTGTCCAATAGGTCCAAAATTACATATTATCTTTTGCTCACATGCGTAGCCGGAATTAGTCTCTTCTTTGCTTTGATGTCTAAGGAGTTAGTCTATGTTCTCATCATGATAAATTGGTGCTAACAAGATTCCAATGTGAACAGATGATCTCAAATCTCAATCTCAAACCTAAGGTTTTTGGAGGTCCCACTATCCAACTTCTTCTCAATGTAAGTTATTTAATGACTATATATGATAAATAAACACTTACATAATTTCTCTAAATTGAAAATTTTGAGTTTGAATTAAAGTTGGGATCAAATTAATAAGAAAAATTAATTATAAATTCTGCTTCATGACCAACCAAACACATAATCTTGAATCAATAATAATAATATAGTAGTTTTCTCACATGGCTTCAAATAATTTTATGATTGAAAGGCCAAGCATTGGTTGGAAATGAAAAGATTACTCATTAAAATCATATGATTTACATACATATTTATATTATATTGCCATGTACAGATCAGGGTCAGAAGGAAAACAAGCCCTCAAAGATCTGAATCTCAGTTCAATCTTAAGATCAAACATGATAAACTTAATTTGGAAACAAAAAAAAAAAAAAAGAAAGAAAGAAACCATTTATCTATAAGCTAGAGCTTCTAGCTGCAGGAACTCTGCGAATTATTCAAGAGTGACCCATTGAAATTGGCACATTCAAACAAGGCTTTAGCAGTCATTTCCCTTTCAAACCTCCAAATATAATTCAAACCCACCAAAAGTTCAGTAATAGCAGCTTCAGTCTTGTCTTTGTTTGCAAAAAATAACGTTTGCAAGAGAAGAACATTAGTTTTTGGCAACAAATTTTGCTGTTCAAAGCTCCTTTCACTTTGCCATTTGATCATATTATGTGCAATAGGCGATAACCATCCTAATATTCTCCCCAAAGCATCTCTCCATTCTCCGGCGAGAACTGGATCGCTGGCTGAAAACCCTACGCCTTTCAATCTAGCCCTTAAAGAACATCTTATACTATTTGGTAACATAGAATAAAGATCATCTCTTGCATCAACACCAACCAACTGCGGTGACTTTATCATTTTTTCCATAACTATAATTAAATTTGCGTAGTGTAGAGCTAAAGCAGACGCACCAAGTGTAGTTTCCGGTGGCTTTAGTAACTTTGAATTCGACTCGAAAAACCCATAATTAGCCAAATCTTTGTTTTCTTCATGTTTTGATGAAGTCTTTAATGGGCCTGACACAAAACTACAAGTCGAAGGATTTTCAGTTGGATGGACAGTTGCAGAAGCTGAGAGACTACGAGGTAAACTAGTTGGATACCCATGTCCTATACCAAAAACAACCTTAATTCTGGCTAAAACAGTGAAAATAGACCTTACAAGCATTGAAACGACACCGTCGAAGCTTCGATTCCAAAGAGATCTTTCTTTCAAATACTTAACTTCTTGTCTTTGCCAGAATATTTTCTGTTGAAGATCCATAATCTTTTGTTCTTTTGTTGTCGACTCATGTTCACTGCTAGTCTGCAAAGCTTTTCTCAGTCCATTCTCCAGTATGGAAAGCTCTTCCATTTCTTTATATAGCGTGGCTGTGACTGTCACGTATCTATCCATCTTTTTACATTTAGTTTCCATTTCTTTACAAGTTAAGACCCAAGAATTCGGATCATGACCCGAGTTTGCAAACTCATCGACCAAACGCTCAAAACGACGTAGATTTACATCGTCGCATCGCTTGCTTAATCTTGAAACAGATTTAGCAACGAGCCTTAGATTCTCAGCTATTTCTGCGCATGCGAGGCCAAGAAGGAAGGACTCGTCGTTGGATACAATCTTGCGAACTCCGTCGAGAGAGATTGATTCGTTTCGCAAGCGAATTATGTTTTTATCAGATAAAGATAGCCATAAATGGAAGAGCTTAGACATAAGACCTGCGATCTCAAAGGCTAAAACTCCAACAGTCGACTTCTTTGATGATTTTGGTATGGGCGCTGAGGTTACCACTGAATCTAGGCTATGGGATATTGCAGTTTTCACTTTTATGAGCCAGGTTTCAAGAGCCATGTTTGAATCTTTAAGCTCAAAATTATGTACAAGAACTATAATATTTTGAGAATTTGATCAAAGAAGAAAAAAACAGAGGTTAATTTATGGAGGAGACTGGAATGGAAATAATTGAAGAGTGGAGTTGCAGATAGATAAAAGAAAGAAGCAAGAAAATGCAAAGCTTTGAGTTGAGACTGGCTCGTGGGATGCTGAGAGCAATGAGCATTACAAATAGCAATTCTAAAATAAGAGACTATTAATAACAAAGAAAAATAAAAATAAGAAATTGTAACTCCCAGACGCACTCATTGCGCGTCATATGTATATGATTTTTTCTAGTGTGGTTGGATCGTGAGTTTTTTTTTTTTTTTTTTTTTTTTTTTTTTTTTTTTTAAATTCATGGGAATTTATAAGCAAGTGGAGTTTTTATTTAGGTATTTTTAGATTTTTCTTTAATGAAAAATTCTTGAATAACCTGTTAATCTATTTAGTAAGACGTAATGAAATATAATATAATGTAAAAAATTCATTTGATTATATTATATTATATCTCGTTATGCCCTATCAAACGCATTCCAAATAAATAGAAAACATTTTAAAACTATAATTTTTTTATTTATTTTTTTTATCAATGAAAAGATACAATATTATTTTTTACTTTATATATTCTTATCTACTTGAATTGATATAAATCTCTAGTGTATTCTTTACTATTATTGATATTATTATGGAAAGTAATTATCATCACAGTCAGTCGGTAAAAAGAGGGTGTGTTTGGACACAAAGGAGCATTTTTCCTTAGATGCTATTTCTTTCCATGCAACATTTGAAGGTAGGGGTCGTCGGTCATGTATCATTATTGATGATTGGCCTTTTCTATTTTAACTTTTTATTATAAGCTAATCTTTTTCTATAAATTAGTATATGTTTGTCTTTGTGTGAATTATTAGTCCTCCAGCAAAGATCTTTTGACATTAGAGGAAATTTAATTCAAAGAAAAAAAAAAGTAATAATAATGTCATGAATTTGGCATGAATATCTTAGGAAAGTGTTTGGTAAGTATTTAATTACATAGATTAATGAAAGCTATTGAGAGAAGCCTTTAATTAAGTACACAAACAAGTTTGAAAAAAATTAATAATTTTGATTGAGTATATATATGTACTTTGAAATATCCATGAACAAATGTAGTACTCAAGAACCACTCTAAAGATTGGTGATTGAAGTATTATAATCTTACCATCAATAGGATCTTGAATCATATATATGTTGCTGGCCTAAAAATGTGAAAAATGCTATATATCCAATTTATTATTGTGTATCAATGTAGATTGCCAATTAGCACATGATTTTAGTATGACATTTCCCTTTTTTCAAGCAAGAGATTTTTTTTTAAATATTAAAATGAGAGGTATATAGTTTATCTTATATATTTTAACATGATTAATTATAATTGATTAGTCTGATTTCTTATTTGGTAATTATGCTATATGATATATATGGAATTGGAGTGTAATGTAAAATTTGCATCAAATGTAAATAGGGACAAACTCCATGCATGTGATTTCCAAAAATTAGAAAAGCTTAATTACATTGTACCTAGCAATGCATCTAGACCAAACCATTGGATATGGTTGTGCCAATCTTTTAAGTTTCTGTTCAATAAACAAACATTGCTCCTAGTCAATGCCATAGTTGTGCATAAGAGTATGACCTTTACTGATTGTTTTGTCAAAGTTTGTATAAAAAGTGCTTGCTAGGGCATGCATACAAAGCAAGGTGGAAAAAGATCAAGACAAATTTATACAAGAAATCTTAGGAAAAAAAAAGGGTATTAATTAATTTTCTTGTCAAAATTTATTGATTAAGGCATTGATTAAAGGAAAACACTCCAAATTATTATATGAATATACAAACACACTAGCTACACAAAACATTAAAAACGCTATATATAAATCAAAAAATGGTCAAAATTAAAGTGCTTTGGGTTTAGATGGCCACTTGACAAGTTGTATCAAAATCTCTGCCATCGATAGATCTTGCATTCAGATTTGGGAAAAGTTGTGGTTCAAGTTGACCAAGAATGAGGGTTGACTAATGGAGAGATGAGGCAGAGATATATGGCTCTAAACAATATAATATGGAGGTACTGTACCCTATAGAATCATACACATACATAATTAAAACTAAAAAATGGGGGAACATATATATATATATATATGCATATATGAGTTGTGAAAGCATGAAGAAAACCCCAATACTTGTCACTCATTCACTCCACATGGGTTAGTGTTGGGTATTGGTACCCTTTTTTTTTTTTTGATGGGATCATCACAATATATACTACATAAAGTAAGTTCTTAGACTGACATTAATTTGAGATTTTAGTAAAATTAAAATTAGATAGGGTGAATGGGTTTTTTTTTCCTTCTTTTGCTTGATATTTAAGTTATTATTTTAAATAAAGTTTTGCTTTCTTTTTTTCTTTATATACTTTTTCATATATGTATATATATAAAATTGGACACCCCTCTCTGCGCCTTTTCTTTGCCTACCAATGGAAGGGCATTGAACGATACCCTTGTTTAACTGTCGGATCATGAATAGGCAGCTATGTTACATTTCCATATCTTGATAAACGTGCCCTTTAAATCAATTGAGTATGGTAACTCACTGTCACTATCTGCCTCATTGCACACTAACTACCCTTTGTTTATTCTTCTCATCCTTTCTGTCACTAAACCTTTATATAGATTTTTGTGTTATTTTTTTTTTAGCTCCCACCCCTATAAAAAAAATAAGACAGAGAATTTAATAATTGAATATTTAATCCATAATATAAGATATTAAGCTTTCGAATTAAAATAACATAACTCCGTATTAATCTTTAAAAATATATTAATTAAGGACTAGCGGAGAGGGAGAAGGAGTTAATTACATCATTTTAATTATTTGATTTAATATGTTAATTAATTAATTAATCAATTTGTGAGCACTTGAAAACCACATTTTGATAATTTTGTTTATATTTTTGAGGTATATATATTCTTTTAATTTTTGCGATTATATTTTTGGTGTGTCCAAAGACACAGGGATTTGTAGTTAAATATTGAATACTCTATCCATTCTGAAAAAAGTGGCCATTAAGGAAGTAAGTTTTATTCATAAATAAGTGGTCATTTAGCAACTCAATAAAAAAATATATGAAGTTTTATTTATAAATAAGTGGTCATTTAGCAACCCAATAAAAAAATATATGATAAAATGGCCAATTTATCCTTTTATTTTTCAAGTATGAGAGATATTTCATAAATTTATACTGTAATTAATAGGAGTCTTTTTGATAATTTATTACAAAGTTATTATTATTTTAAAAAAAGTGATTTTTAATTTTTGGTCACTTTTTTAGAATGAAATGAAGGTGAATTTTGAAACTTAATATATTATATATTTATATATTCGTGTTATTGATGCTTGTTTATTTCAAGAATCTTTGGTAAAAGAAGCCTCCCAAATCCCTAATATTAGTATATGTTTTGCTCAAATGTATAGGTACATCTGTCAACCCGTGAATGGCTATATCTATATGTATCAAAAATTAATTAGATTCATCAGGGTTTAGTTATTTTAACATCATCCATTTCGTTATTCTAAATGGGATTTTGTTCCCATGCATTGAAGTAATTCAATAATTCTAAGTCAAAACACACTCCTGAACATGCAAAATTGAGATTTAAATATGAAAGTTTAATAAATTATTGACAAGGCACAGTAATATTAATCGCCATGTCTTTTTCTACAAGTACAATGTACCACCGTTTTACTTGATTTCCAAACCCTAAGAAGATCCTAGATTCTCTGCCTATCAACTGTATTAATCCATACACACTATATGTAGCATCAAAATTGGTGGATTAATAAGCTATAATACTAAGGACAATGCTTCTTAAAAAAAAAAATAATAATAAGGATAATATTAAGCGATGTAAATTATGTAAAAAAAAAGATATAAATTAATATAATTTAAATACATCACACAGTAAAAAAAAAATCAGTTCCAAAATATTTGTGGTTTTAGAAAAAAAAATTATTTCAATTTATTTTTTTTAGGTTTCAATAATGTATTTATTATTTTTTTTAATTTTATCTTCTATTTATTCATCAATAAATATTTGTATTAATTACTTTTATTTTTTTACGTCAAAATAAATAAATAAAAAATTTAGTCTTTTCTCTTAAAATTATGACAATTTAATAATTTTCTTAATTTATATACTGAAGTATTAAATGATAACAGTTGGTTTAGTTTATTGATTTGTTATTTTTAGAATTAGTTTAAATCCTAAACTTAGTTAAAATGTATAATTACTTATCTTAAACTTTGTTTAATACAAAAATTTTAATTTATAATATTAAGTAATTATACTTTTATAATATTATATTTAGCAAGATAAATTAATAAATGCAATAAAAAATGAAGTTATTTTTGAAATTAAAATGTCATAAATAATGAGATTAATAATCTCAATGGATAGCAATTACTAAAGATATAAGAGATTAGGTTTTAGATAATATATATTGATTAACTAAACTTTTAGAATTATTGAGTTTAACTTGAATCATATGTACCAAATGTATTATTATTTAGTAATGTGGCTTAGTTATTTAGTAATGTGGCTTAGTCAAGTAATCTCATATACCAAATGGACTGTAAATATTTTGGAATGGGAGGAGTAATTGCCTTTATTTTACATCATAAATTGTATAAAAAATATCACATAATTGACCTTATTTTGTCCAATTGCATCATTTAGAATTATCCTTTAATAATTAAGTATATTATCTATAAAATTAATTATAACAAGAAAACCAGCTTAATTAGTCTTCAAATTTTGAGCCACAATTCACACACACTCTTTAATACTACTATTGAAAAAATATTATACTAAAAGTATTAATTAAAAACTTTTAAAATCTAATTTATAAATTTCATATATTTTGATTATAAAATTTAAAAAATGTTTTCAAAATATTTTTCTTAATAATATTTAAAATAATATTTTTTATTAGAAAATTTTTAATCCCAGTACCAAACATGTTCTACTAAATATCATATAATAAAAATTAGTAGTTAATATAAATAAACCTAGCTAGTTGAATTGGACTAAAGTTGCATGGATGAATAGCTATAGCTGACAACATTAATGATGGCTTAATTAAGGAAAAAAATCTTGGTTAATTTTGCAAATGGAACCAATCAAGTGTCTCACGCCATGCGGGTCAAGGTTGATCCATGGGTGGCTAGCAAGTTGGCACGCTGGCTAGCTCTAATGGTGCCACGCAGCCCAGCAAGCACTCGAGAAAAAAATCATGAAAAGTAATTAGGTCTTTATTTCTTCAAGGTCAGAACTAGCAACTCAATTAATGGAACGTGATGCAATCATCCACACAAGTGTGTAGGTGATAATAGCACTAGTTGCTGTTCTAACTCATGTATAGTCTTCCACTCTCCCATGTAGTAATAGAGCAAATATTGGACTGATATATATGGAAATGGCATCATGACTGTATCTACATAGTTGAGGCATGAGGGTTAGCTTAATTATGGATAATGTCCAAAGGACCATTTTCAGCCATAATTAATAATTTTGGGGTCAAAGTTGCTATGCTCTTGATGATCATTGTCTCCCATGCTGCCAATTTAAGTCAACCCCATCAAAACCACAATTATTTACTTCCTTATATACCCAAATGGATTCACCCATACACATGCACTAACACATATTAGAAGGAAAAAATTACGATTATTTAATAATTTTTGAATCTTTAAATATTATTTTAAATAAAAAAAATGAAAATTACGTTTAATATCGTTTGAAATTTCTGATTATAATATCATTCCTATCGAATATTAACATTTTAATTCAAAATCATATATATTTGATCATATTATTTTATATCAAACACTTATTGAGTATAAAATAAGATTGATATGTACACAATTAATTTTTATAAAAATAGAGATATTAATATTCATATGATATTTTAAACATGTTCTATATTAAATACTTATGTATCATAAATTATTAATCAATCAGTTGCCAATATGTGAAAAAAAAAATAGAAAGAAGAAAAACACAGTTCAAATCCCACTAGCATGATACATCTATTCGCCTAACTTTAGCTCTTCCATTTCCATCTTCAAACAAAGGTCATGAAAAGGAATTTCAACCATATACGTAGACAAGTTAGGGGATGCTAATGTCATCCATCAAAAAGGCACGATTTTTTTTTAAAGGAATTGTGAAAGTTAGATGTAGAATATGTTAAATAAGAATATATGGAGTAAAGGGTATTTGTTTTTTATTAAACAAAAAAAAAATAGATAAAAAAAATTATATTAACTGGTATGTACAAAATAAATCTATACGTTTAGAATAAGTGAAAATTTTCCAGTGAAATATGATTATGTAATCAAATTGAAACAGTAAAAACAAATCTCAATTTTATTTACTCACAAATCATTATAGGGTAATGATAAACTATAGTAATTAATAAAAATACATGATTTTATGAATCGATAGAGACTTTATGCAAGTTAAAATTGAAGAAAGTCTTTTTTTTCTACATTACTCATAGTAGTAGTGTATGGTGGAGAATCCTTGTGTTGATTTATATCCTCAACTGGAATTATAATTTGTAAGTATGATATTTTAAAAACGTTTTCCTCATGAAACTCTTTCGGTGCTATTGATGATATTTTGAACTTTGAAAAGCTTTTCATTTTTATAATTTTATATGTCAACCGAATAATTATATGCTTTGGCCTTTCATCACCAATGGGATAATTGAGTTTGCAAATAAAATTATAATTTAATTTGCATGATTTTGATCCAAAAAATTCAATAATTTTTACAGCTTGTTTATTGCATAAGCAATATCTAAAATTTAATGCATCCTTCAATAATTTTAATTCAACAATAGTAAAGTAAACTCTATGAGATAAAATATACTAGTCGAATAAGTTAATTAACAAAAGAAAAACTCTCTATAATAATTTCAAATATATATATACCAAAAAGAACAATACAAATTAATCAAATGTATGTGAAAACAATGATATAAGAAATAGTGTACAATTGAAACACCCTTTTCTTTATCTCATATGTATTGTCACTTTGCTTGCTTTGAAAAAGGCTTAGGAAGAAAAAACATTCGCCTGTGACATTGACTATGCCCCTCCCCCTTGAAAAATGGAATAGAAGCCAACAACATAAAGGGAAAGAGATTAACTTACTAACCTTTTTTTTTTTTTTTCAACTTTTGGTGCAAAAACAAAATAATAAGCTATATATATATAGCTTTGATTGGTTGGGACTAGTTATACCTAAGTTAGGTCATCTAACCACTAATTGACCAAAGAATGGAAGTGAGTTTTATTTCATTAATGATATGAAATTATGAAGTTGTGATTTTGCATTATAATGAAAATATATATATATATTTTTTTTTAAAAAAAAAAAAAAAGAAAGAAATTTGATTGCTTAGGTGATTCAAATTGGAATTTGATCAGATTATATAGAACTTAATTGTTTCTCTGTGAGTTGACTCCAAAACACCACAATATAACTTAATTTGGCCCAGAAGAAGAATTTCAAAGAAAATAGATGAAAGGCTCTCTTCTTTTTGAACAGAAGTTGAAGGGGACCTATCACATAGCATTACTAAGATCCCTCCCACTATAAGGGCTTGCTTTTGAAAAATTTCAACCCTTAAATTGGCGATCTCTATTAATATAGTGTATGAAAGGAAAAAAAAAAGAAGGGAATTCAACTATTAATTAACCAAATTGAAAATTGAAATTAATAAAAAGAAAAGGAAATGTTACAAATATATAATTAACTTATGAATTTATATATATTAATTGCGCATGAGAAGAGGAGACATGATATGGCCTCTCCTTCATCACAAATGAAGGGCTAATGTTCCACTTTTGCTAGACATTCTTTGGAAGAAAATGGTCCCAAAAGAATTGAAAAAAATAAATAATAATAAAAAATAACGCTTTAGAAACATCTCTTAAATCTTAATAGACGAGATGGTCTCTTAACCCTTTGCCCTACTGATGAATTATGCCCACGTGTGTCATCATCATTGTACGTACGTGGTAGACCAAATTATTCTATCACACCCACGTGCATTAGGCCCAGGCCCATTTCTAATTTTCATTTTAAACTTTTCTCCTTTTTATATTTATTTTATTAAATACTATTAATCAAAATTATTTGTTAGTAAATCGGGCATGACTTGATTGATTTTTTATTTTTTTTCACTCCTCAACTATAGTCAAATGAAAAAAATGATACTATTTGAGTTTAAAGTTGAGAATTTAAATTTCATTAATATTAAATTAATAAATTTCTTTTCTCCTAAAAAAAAAAGAATCTTTAGAAAAACATGAAATTAATAGTTAGTGGTAACTATTACATCTAATAAGAGTAAAATGTTTGTTTGAAAATGACATTGCCCTAAAGAAATGGCAACTTCATCATGTGATGATTGAAGTCATGCAAGGGACTGATCAGGGAATGTTTCCACTATAATTTCAGATTCTGAACAAATGACCCCATTTCATCATTGCATTATCTTAAAATGTTCAATAATCATACCATACCTAACATTTATTATAGAGAGGCAATATGTAACTTCAGATACTAAACAGCAACCTCATCGACAGCTTAGTATTTGCCCAACTCTGTAACGCCATCTGTTAAATACCAACATTTTAATTCCTTTCTGAATTTGGTGGTTGCTTTACGTGACTAAATGGGACTTATCGATTGGAACAAATTGCGAGAGATTCCTAAATTTAATTTTCCAAGTCATATTACGCTGAGGGATTAGGAACTTGATTGGAGTTTCAGGCATCATTATCTCAATTTGTTGTTTTGACTAATGTAGTTGATGCGATTCCACTGAACAACGTTAATTATAATATACGAAGATATGAATTGATATTTTGATTCATTACTCAAATATCCATTTGGGAAGAAAAGTATGGTATTCCGTTTCATTTTGAGCTTTAGAGCATATCATGTTCGGTAGCTTGGTCATCATCGGTTCTTTTCTTTCTTTATGTTGCGATCTTACTCTAATGCCAAACAGATTCATTGCTCAAAAGTTTATGTTGCAAACTTACTCTTCATACCGAACAGATTCGATTATTCAAAAGCAAACTGAGATTCGTTAGAGAGGCCTCTCAGGATTGAGATAAACTAATCTGGAAGTTAGGCAAAAGTAGGGAAATATAAATTTATTCTTAAGTAATATAAAAAAGAAAAATTACACACTAATATCTGAACTTCTTAAAATTTGTTATACTAGTGCCGTCAACAATTTTTTTTTTTTTTTTTTTTTTATCTCATGAATTTTTAAACTTTTAATAATAATCTCATCACTCTAGTGGCAAAAAAAAACGATTAAAAACACTTTTCAAAATTATCTAAAGAACAAAATAGCACATTTTAACAAGCTCAGCCTCTAATAACATAATTTTTCCAAATAAAAATATGCGCCCAGAAACCTAAGCTAAAACCTTGAGAATCAAGAGTTATCAGGTTCTATTCCCACAGGTGGGAGTGATTATGGTGGAATTGCTCGGTTTCATTACTTTACAATCTCTAGGCAAAATAAATAAATAAAAACATCGGCTCAAGGAAACATCAATAAATGTTGTAAAATCTTGATCTACTCATCCCATTAAAAAATCTAGTTTTCCGTGAATACTGAACTTCTCAAAAACACAGTTGAATTTGACCATCTGTTCTAGCGGAGCCCTATATAAAAATTACATGTAGGCTGTTATCCAGTGTTTAGTCCTGATAAGGATTTTAAAATGATGATCACAATGCAGCTTTTCATCTGAAGTCATCATTTACACATGGCAGCCCAACACCACCAAATAATGGTTGTTACTTGATTAGTCGTCCAATGAATTGCTTCTAAATCAGCTGTACTCACAAGAAACTTGTCCCCAGAGAAAGATCATTCAAATTTGATAAAATTTGTGTTCGAGTTGTTCCTACCTGATGAGCAATTTCAAGTTGTTCCTCCAATGGAAGCATCTCATAACTGCAAAAGAAGAATCATATAGATTTAGCCTAGTGACCTAGATATTTTCCAGAACATATAATCTCTTAAATTTCTCAAAATTAAGGAAATGGTACATTGTAAGATAGGCTGATCTCAAAATAAAAATAAGAAAATGACACAAGATACCCTAAACTTTGGAGATGATTGCAAACTGAACCCTATGCTTTAAAATGTTACAATTCTAACCGTAACCTTTAATTTGGATTTCAATATCCAACCTCACTGAATTTTCTTTTGAAATTTATCTCAACTCATGTTTTGTTTTGACAATTAAATCAGCAGTCATAAAGAAGGGAGAAATGATTTTTCTTTAGAAGATAAGTACCAAATATTATTAGTTAATTTGTAAGATTTGGAACCTTGATAACCTTTGTGTTTTAAACCATGCCACTCTAGTCAACATATTACTTGGAACCAGAACTTACTGAGAAAGCAGTTCACAATCTACTATACTTTCAGGGCCAGGACGGTGAACCCTTCCATCTGACTGGAACTGACGGAATGATCTGGGGTTTAAGCCAGCAACATGAGGAACAGCATCAACAAGTTTTTTCTGTAGCGACTGCAGCCTACGAAATGTAAGCTCATCGAGAGGTGCAATACACCCAATGCTGCCATCAAGAGTACAAAACAATAACGCAAAGCGATTGGTCTTATCAGAGCCTGGTGCAGCCCCGCTTCGATCAGATGATGTAGAAAGCATTTGCAACCGTATGAACTTAGTCACATGTGCACCAACATGAAATTCAGCCCTTGAAAGCAGTTTCTGTCCCTTCCAACTCTCAGACATCTTAGGTGCATAATAGAATATCTGTTTTCGCACATGTAAAGTATTCTGACATGAGCTAAAACCAAATTTACTTGATAAACTTGTCAACATAAAATCACTATTTTTTACTAATTCCCCAAATTATCATTTTCAATTATGGACAAAAAAAAAAAAGATAAAAAGAATCTAAAACACGAGATATGAGCAAGTTTTTTGCATAAAACCTTAAACAGACAGCAGAATTTAACTCTTCATTATCTATGCAATTCCTATATTTTTTTAATTGATATTAATTGCTCAATGGAGAAACACATGCACAAAGAAAGTGGGGAAACACACATTCTATGGCCTCTAAGCTCCTCAACTACGGTAGCTCATGTTGAAGCTGATGGGTTAAATTGGAGACAGTTCTAAACTGAATTTTACAAGGCATTATCATGTAACTTCACAATTTACAGCTCAGCAACACCTTCACAGCTTCACTATAATACATCCTCCCCCCCCCCCCCCCCTAAAAAAAAAAAAAAAAAAAAAGAAGAAAGAAGAAAGATTCCTACATTGTCCAATAGTCTCATTTTTTCTTAAAAAAAATATCACAGAAGATTCAAGAAAAACATAAACAGTCAAGATAATGGTGTCTGGAAGTAGGGACTATGGTGAACACACAAGAAATCCTAATTTGCTATATCTGCATCAATCCATGCCTTGTTTCTCCACATCTTCACAAAAACTTTGCAACTTCATTGCAACAATGCATCATTAATGAGGAAAAGCACGAGGACAGCTATGAATAATTGTTTATGTATTTCAGCAGGGAAAGTGTAGTCCAAGATGATTTAGCCAAGTACAAAACAAAAGAAACAACAAAAAGTAACTTCCCAGATGACAATGAAGGGGACTAATTTCCAGTAAATTAACAAACATCATAAGCAAAGAATGTATGATTTTGTTCTAACCTCCTAATACTGTCAACCAATGTATAGCAATAAATGCAACATGTGAAGAAGGTACTGACCTGAATGTTCTTTTGTTCGTCTGAAACCACAAGACTAAGTGTACTTCCATCAATCAAAAACTCGGTTGCAAAACAATCAAGTGAACCAAAATCCTTTGCCAATAAGCTAAGTTGAGCTCCCTGCTCCTTCCAACTAAGAAAGTATATACTCTTGTGAATATCACCCAAGAGGATAAAATTCTTGACCTGCAATGAGTGAAATAAGCATTAATAGGAAAAAAGCAAATCCAGTAAAGAAGGTTTAGATCAACAAATAAAAAATAATAATAAAGATGGCATAAATACATTGTATAGTGCTTTTCTCACCACTTTAACCTAATCATATGCAGTGCTGCTCAATAACATAACAATAAATAGAAATTACTCCACAATAAAACCAAGCATTTACTGCATTTAAGAATTAATAAAAACATGTGCAAGAAATTTTTAAGATATTCCCTGCAAATTAGGTTACATGAATCCAGCTATTGGTGTCAAAATATTCTACACACTGGGAGGTTCCTTTTAAAAAAAAAAAATCAGAGGTTGCATCTTTCAACCTCCTCCTCTTCCCATCCTTTTTGACAAACCATACTGACAAGCAGAAAAAGAAGCATGAAACAATCCAAAATGAATTTGGCATAACTTCAAAGCACAATAACTGAAAAAGTAATGATAAGAAATGTTGATGTTGAGTAACACTTACAATATTTAAGCTTACAACATATAATGGTGGAGCATCAAAAAATGCAACACCATTCAATTCTGTTCCGGTCCACTTGTGTAAAATAATTTTAGGACCAGAAGCTATCAACAAATGACCTTGAAGTGAAGCTAAAGCAGATATAGCACCTTTCAACTCCTTAGAATAAACTTCTGAAACCTGGAAATAAAAGTGACTGAATAAATACTCAGGTATATGGACATTTAGCAAGAATAAAGAAAAAAACTATTTGAGGAAATGTTAGAAATTTTACATTGCTCGAGTTTAAGGAGAAAAAAAAAAGATGTTTTAAAGTAAATTAATTAATCCAAAACATACCAAAACTTGGGGATTCTCTGTAGTTTTCACAATAGAAAACAGAAGCACACGTCCTCTTGCCGCAACATCCTCTCCTTGCACATAAGCAGTCCCAATGGCTAAAAGAGTTTCATTCTCCTTTGTGGTTGTATTCTGCAGTACAGTACTACATAAGTCAAAAGTGAACCACATAGGGGCACAGATATGTGACAGAAATTATTTCATTTTTTTAATATATATATATATATATATATAACCAAATCAGCAGGTGTGTCTTCGTTGCAAACTCTTAAAACATCAACTTTCTCAAAGAAAATCACAAAAGTGATAATCCACCACTTCCCCATCCCACTTTCAATATTAGAGAAACGTAGTTGGAATTGTGAAAGACCACACTTACAAACAGTGTAACCACTCGCACAGTAAGTGCATTTTCAGAACTTTGCATTGGGATTGCAGCCTTTGTTTGCCAAGGGCCACCAGCTCTCTCTGGTTCCAAGATTCGAACTTCAAATTCTTCTACATTATAAGTTCGATGCAGTTCATCAGAACTTAAATTATGATTCTCAATCTGATGGCCCACTTCTTGATCAATCAGTGATGAAAGAACTTGATTCAATGGCTTTTGAACCTGCAGAGAATAGACACAATATTCAGGATATGCTCCAGACAGAGAACAGTTACATAAATCCTTATATATAGTTCAGAAAACGCAGTGTTGGTGTGCAAGCTATGCCGCACAAGTACTACATTATGCTTATTTAAACAGATAAAAGCATCATATAAAAAAGAAAAGCAAGAAAATATTAAGTGGCAGATAGAAAAGACACTCACAGGAACTGAAACTATAATTGGATACAAATTCTTCTCTGCAAAATAGGTCACTTGATGTGGAGTTCCCTTCAATGGAACCTAACCAGCACAGAACTACTAATGAGTATCAAATAGCTTTTACTAGTAAATAAGACAGAAGAATGGTGGATAGGGGGATTGGGAGGACCTTTTGCACTGGCCAATAATTGTCATAACTTGAGACAGATGGCAGTTGGCAAATCTTCAAATTACCCTATGAGATAGGAACATGAAAATGAATTTCCACTGAAGCTAAAATGCATAATATCAGCCAGAAAAAAATTGTTTTATTTTCAAACCTGGGAAGTAACATAAATGAGGCCATGGTTGCAATTCACATTGTGAAGTACAGTGAAGGCAACAATAGATCCATCACATAACTGCAAAAAGAAAATAAAGTATAACGAAAGAGGTTGAGATTAAGCAAAAGGATAAAAGGCAGTTAATTAGTTGGATCCTTGCTCATATAGTAATACTTAAATGTCAAAAAAAAAAAAATTCAAATTTAACTCATTAGCAGAAAACACTTCTGACCTGTGGATGAACTCTTATTCGCTCCCTAAAGACCATAAACCAAGCTGGTCTTGATCCAGAAAGGAAAAACCCTTGATAACCACTAATATTCTTGAAAATGGTAATCCTCTGGCATGAGGACTCATTTGATGTTTCCTCTCTTGTGTAACTATCCAAGGGGACGCGAACAAATCTCAAATTTCTAAGTCTTGAAGAACTACTGATGCCTAAACCAACAGAATTTTGTGCAGAAACAGAGTCATCTATTTTAGAAGTACCATCTGGACCTTCAAAGAGGTAAGCATGGTAACAAAGGATTGTCCCATCTGTCAGTATTCCAAAAAGAAAAGGGCGACTATAATGTCCAGACCATCTCTGCATTACCAACTCAACAACCTTCATATTGTGAGTACTTTCTTTCCTTCCTGGGTCAGTCAATTCTTCAGAACTTTTGTTCATCGTTTGCTGTGAATCTTTGAATGGTTCCCGCACATAGGTATCAACAAGATGGGTTTTTCCAGACACAAACTTTTCCACAGAGAACACAGAATTGAAATTTGGCACATCGAATATTTCAAGTGCACTAGTCTCATAACATACAATACAATATATATCTCCCAGATCATGTGAGCCAACATCAGCACCATCTATGGCTTCACTAATGCCAGTAGAAAGCCAAGCATCTGTACTTGCCTTCCGGAGCCAAGGCTGTGGTCCCTTATCATGATACAGTGTGCAGGCAGATACTGGTTTCTTGAAGTTTTCAAAGGCAGGTGGAGTATTGATGGAAACCATGCAAGTAGAAGGATCTGTAATTCCAAGTTAAAGATGTGCATAATTAAAATCCAAGAAAGAAACGAAGGAAAATTACCCTTAAAATTTCATCCAAATTTTTAAAAATATGATGATGCCAAATAATGGCAACCCCCTACTCTATGTTAACTTTCATTGGTATCCTTACTTCATTTTTTATTTTGGCCAAGCCTTTATTTTTTATTTTGGCCAAGCCTATAGTATATGAGGCCCGTTTTTTAGATCCGACCTTTATAATGCCCTCATGAGTATGATAGGTTTTCAACGATTTTTATTTTTTGGGTTATGGCCGATTAGATGCTAATTCCTAAGTAACAAGGGACAGCCCTGCCTCATCTAATAAAAACCCCCAGATTCCTTATGCCAATGGTATTTGAACCTAGAGTCTACAAGTTGAATTTCCTAATTCAATTCAAAGGTACCACCAACTGACAAGTTTGTGAGGACCTATTGTCATTAACACATGCAGCAGCAAGTAGCTTTGGAAAGAGCGTAAATAATAAGAAGATCACAATAATCAACATACATGTGAGGTTATTCATAACAAAACATACCTCCAACAAGAACCCGAATACTTCCATCAGTCATTCTTACCAATACATATGGATCAGCAATAGAAGCAGATGACACCATGGGATTCTCAGAACTAGGGCCAGACTCAGAGTTTGGAGCTCCAAAGCTTAAGTCTTGAGTCATAAAAGAACCATCTAGAATTCGAGCACCACGTTCAAAGACCTGGACAACTCGACGCCTGGAAAGAGAAGAGGGAAGAATGCATGAGGTAGAATATATAGAATTTTCATGTTCTATTAGTTATATATAGAAAACTTTGCATAATGCCATAATAAAACATAATCGCAAAAATGTAAGTGTTAAATAAATCAGAAAGAGAACATATTGACACATAAAGCAAAGATTTGATTTCCTGAGATGAATACTAACCAACAAAAAAAAAAAAAAGTGCATTTGACCAAAAGAGGTACTTCAATCAAATTTATTTAAACAAAATCAATCAACAGTCAATACCCATTTTCAAATATAAACCAAATGAATAGAACAAACAGCTTGCCAAAAAGAGAAAAGAAAAAGTTCCATGAATCAATAAATTCAAACAACTTAAACTCAGTATATTCTAACCTTCCAAACAAATTGCCAGCACCAATTGTCCTTCCTTGTACAAAATAGTCCACACTTTCAGTGACTTCCGTCAAAGAATCAGCAGTTTCAAGTACCTATTCGTCATACAGAAATAGGAAGACATTGCAAAAGCCAATTATATGATGCCAACCATAGACTGTACAACTAAAGAACATTTCCATTTGTGAGACTAAAGCTAACTTGGAATGAGTAGGACTAGAAAATACAAAAACTGTTCACAATTGCCCAAAGATGCTGGATTTATCATAAGGTGAAAAAAGATTCTGAGCTTAGGTACTATTTGATAACACTATTCAGCACTTAAAATTAAAACTTTCAGCACTAAATCATTTTAAATTATTTGGTAACGCATATCTTAAAAGTCTCCATTAAGTCAACAACCAGTTAAATGGTAAATCAAAATTTTTAACTTATAATTTATACTGAATATAATAAGTGATTAGATTTTTAAATAATTTTACAATTTAAAAATTTTATCACTTATTTTATTCAACACTCAAAATTTAGTGCTTAAATTTTCAGTTTTACCTAACACCACCTTAATTACATTGCCAAGAAACTCCAATTTACAATACTACCTCCGGTTACAAATCTATCCATCATACATGAAATATAACCAAAAATTAAAAATTGATCTAACACCAAGCGTTGGATAGATTTGCATTAAAAAAAGAAACAAAGAGTGCAAGCACAAAACCAGAAAAAGAAAAAGAAAAATAGAACTGGAAAACCTAATTTATGATTTAAAGATTTTAATCATGGATCTTTTTCCAAAGTTGTTCTATTTCAGAGAGGGAATTAAACAGATCTTTTTTATGATGTAACATAGCAGGCGAAAGTTTTCAATTCAACTTTCTCCTTCTCAACCTGAGAATAGGCTTAGCCTCTTCTATTATCCTTCTAGGCAAGGAGGGACATTTCTAAATATTAAATAGCCCATAACTGAATAGGAAATAAACCACTAAGTTTGTAGACAACTATTGTGTTTACAAAAAGTGAGAGAGTACCATAGTACGAGCCTCCATACTTATGATCAAATATGCATGATATTCATCGTCGACTACAGCTATTTTAGATGAATCGACATTATGACCACGTGAATTTTTATGGTAAACAGTCCAAATTCCTTTACAACCAGGAAGGTCAACCTGCAAATTGAAGCATACATATAAGAGAAAGTGCACTTGGAATAGAAAAGTCTTAGTGCTTCTAGAGACATGATAGAACATTAGATGAACGATGTAGACATGAAAAATTATGCAGATAACTTAATTTACATAAACAGTCACGCATTAGGATGATATCAACATGTGAACTTTTTGCATCAATGATAGCAAACAATACTGTCACCCATATACCAAGAAAGTACTTGGAAAAAAAAATAAAAAAACTTGACAAATAAAGTCCTATCTTGATGAAAGATCTGTTTGGCACTTGAGAATAAAAAATTTAAAAAAAAAAAAAATTGAAAGGCTTAAAATTTATAGAACCATATTGCATACCATTCACCAACCTTCATGAGAAAGCAATGATGTTTTATCCATGAGAGCATGTTACCCAATTATAAAGATGTGGTAAATATGGTCATGAAACAATTGAGAAATATTATACCATAAATTTAAAATGCTGCACATACCATAATTTAAACTAGCTCTTGCAATAAGATTAATTGTCATTTACACATCAACTTAAGGTAGGGTTGAAGCTTGAAAGATACTAAGTGACACAGTTCTATGAATTCTTAAGTTTGATAATTTGCTAAAGGGAAAGAAGAGCAAGAATCAGTGCCAGTCAGCACTGCCTGGCAAATTGTGTGGATTAGCTATCCAAAGTGTAATTCACAATGATAAGATGATGACGTTATAATTTATATGCAACTCATCATCCGCAGTAAGTACATAAAATATGCACAAATTTAAAACCCAAAGCTATTTTCCATGCACAACTCAATGGGAAGTTAATAGTAAGGGAAACCTCTGTAATCATTTCTGGGCAAATTGATTGCCGAAGAACACAAAGAGCACCATTTTTCCCATGACCAGAACAGCACACCTGAATAACGTACCCAAAACGCATAAGCAATATTACATTTAGAAACTACATTTGCTTGTAGTCTGAAATATATAAATAAATAACGACTTGTTGAGATGTCAATGCCCAAATAAGTAACAAAAGCATGTAGCAATACCCAGACTTCCAAAAGGAGGCCAGTAGAACATGTTTGGCTCCAAACCATAGCAATTTATAACCATTTTTTCACTTTTCTTAATCTATGATGATCTTTTCAAGATCGATATGCAGAACTAAATAAAATAGCAATATAACATGCCCAACTAACCAGTTCATAGTTGCTTTGTTTAGCAATTCCAGTTGCATTTGCATCAGCATTTATCCTTAAACTGTATGAAAAGTCTTTCAAAGGACCAACGTTGACCAATGAATCCCGCACAGCAAATGAGAAAGTTTTCTGCATCCATCAAGGCAAAGAAAAGGAGAGAGAAAAAGCTAACTGTTATTTGGAAAAACCCAAGTGAGAAATCCAATCAACATAGAAAAAGTTGCTGCAATATCACTAACTGTGACATGATATGTAATTCTGCCACAGAAGTCATGACAGTATTTTTTCTTTCTAATTGTAACAATATTTCAAATGCACATATATGGTCTTGCAAATGATAGGGAATTGAAGGATAATTGTGTTAGAAGAGAACACCAAGGAGAACATTCCAAGCACCAAAAGAAAGGAAATAATCTTTAGCCTATATGAGTGGGAATCATCAAAATACACGACAACAAAAGCATCATTAAAAAGAATTACAAAAAAGGTTTTAAACCATCAGTCAATACAAATACCTTCCTCAAAACTAACCAAAAAGCAGTGAGAAGAATCAACAGAAAGAAGTTGTTTGTCATTACGCAACACATACTCGTCCAGCTCATGACTCTTCTGGAAGCCAATCCTTATTAAATACCAATAACTGGAAACAACACCTCTCGCAAACTACTTCCAACAAAAGCAACAAGAAATAATAACCTGTTTTAACATCCCTATGACGAAGAAGGCACCTATCACCAAACTTATCCCCCTTTTTTAAGGTTACCATTGTCAAAATCAAGCCTCTAAAGCAAAAAATAAAACCTATGTATCTCCAACAAGTTTGTCCCTCTACCAGTTCTATGACCCCATAACAATGGCCATACTTTTAAAGCAGCTTCTTCTAGATCACATCCATCTAACCTATCTTCTCAATTCATCCTATCTTCAAGAAAATTATCAAAAAAATTAAAGGTCTTTCACATCCTGATCATGAACATTTGTCCTGGAAGGCACATTGCTATTCATTCTAGCCAAGGATAATTGATAGATTTGTTTGGAACTATAACAAACAACACGCATTGCCAAATAAAAAAGCTGGGCTGGCCATAATATATTGCCATGCAGAATTGTTATAGTCATGAACATGTCTTATATTTGTTGGGTCTTACAGACCCTTTTCCATGAGAAATTGTTCCCTCCTTATCAAGTCTACAAGATCCTATAGGGATGCAAACATAAAGGAGAAAATAAGCTTAAACAACCTGTGTTGATTCTGTGTTGTTGGCAGTTGAACCATACAAAGAAAGCTCCTCCCCGCTAACCATATCTTGCAAACCATCAGAAGGTGACCTCTTCAATCGCTTTGTTGAAGGAACATCACCTTCAATATCTCCAACCTGTAGCAATACAACCCAAAAACTTATGGAAGAAGGATCCCAAAAAACATTGAAACAATTGTTCTGAAATTCATAGAATCTAAAAATGAGTTGAAAACAAGAATAAAAAGGAATTTTTTTTCAATGTTTATCAGCATGTAATTTCCAAGACCGGTTTCAGAACAATAAAATTAACTATTTTGGCAATTTTAAGACGACAATATTAACTACATGATCCAAAAAAAGCAAATGCAGTTTAGAAGCTGCAAATCAGTAGAAATTTATCACTTTAACTACAGAGAAGTGGATGGCTTCCAATATGGTACCTCTTCTTTCAAACCTGATGATGTCATTGAAGATCCCAATCCATAAGTAAATTGCACAAGTAAACTGTCCCCCAAACGACTGCCCAGAAAAAATAATGAACTCCCAATTGTTGTAACATCCTATAGGAAGTTTAGCATATTGTTCCAGTAGAATATGGTTAAGCTTTACAACAGTGAAACCAGAAGAATGAATAACAGAGAAAAAGTAATACAAGAAAACATCTGAAAATATTAGCTAACCGAAGTAAGTACTGAAGCTTTGGATTTGGAAAGATCAAGCCTCTGTACGACCCTTCAAGTGAAAGGAAAATAACAGTCAATATATGAGTTATTTATGAGTTATCCACAATTAAAACTATCTGATTCCATGACTACACAAAGAAAATGAAATATTTATTAAATCACAAATTGAAGCAATGAACACCATATTAAAGAAGGAAAATCCTTTTTTTCAACTATTTTATTTTAATCTTCTTTTTTCCATTTGCAGAAGAGGGGTAGAGGGGAGTGGTTGAGGAGATTCAACTGTTTAGATGAATTATTGAAGAAAGTATTCATGCTGTCTTGAAATGTGTCATGTTCGTTAACTGTGTTAGAATAGACAATTGGACAAATCAGTGTGTCAATATTAAATTGGTCCTGACACTTACATTCTTCTCAATGAAAGAGTAAAAAGAATCATAGGTTGCAGTTTCTTTAAACTTGTAAAAGTTTGTCAAGCAAAGAATAATAATGACTTCTAAAGTTCCATCAGTTAAAACAACCTAACACAGTATCAATTATGAAAAAACTCAACTTCACAAAAGACTATCAAACATCAATGAAGCAGCATCTCTAGTAAAATTTTTTACGAAGCTAGATTTTCAAAACTGAGAACCCACTTATCAGAGTCACTTTTACAATATATGTATATCTGTTTAATTATTCCCATTCTATATTCACAAATAGATACCTGTACAACTGCAAAATAATAGTCAATCCGAGTTACCCAACACTAAGTCTTATCACCAGAGTTATACCAGGAATCAATTTCTCTGACCGCCACTACTTTCTAAAATCACAATGACATGTTCTGAAGTGAAACTTAGAGCATTTGTGAATCTGGTCATACCCTAGACTCAAAATGTATGTTGTGACCTTGAAGTCTATAAAGGATGTAACCATATAATTACATCATCCATTGATCTTTTAAAGGGGAAAAAGAAAAAAAAGAAGAGGAACAAACAAATCCTCTATTTGGTTCTAAAACTTGTCAAGTCAATCAAGCTTCACAACAATGTTCAGTAGTGCCACAAATTACTAAAACCTACCAAAAATCAGTAACTCACTAGGTCTTACCTTCAGCTTAAAAGATAATAAGAACCTTTATAAGTTAAATCAAAAGGTGGCAGCAGTTACCTTCCATCATAAACAACAGTCAGTAACAAAAGTTCCCCATTTTTTGCTGACAGCAAGGCTACATCATTTGACAACCAAGTTGCCTTGGCAGCATCAAGCTCCACATTGAAACTTGCTCTTGGAAGCTCTTGACTGGGAAAAAAAAAATATGAATAAAATGCACAAAACAAAGCAACCTAATTATAAAACAAATCTGAAACTTCAGAAATCGGTCAATTTAAGTGAAACCTATACATGAACAACTCAATTTTCTAGAAGGTCCATTGTTTCACATGTCAATGCTAGCTGTCTCATGATAGGATAACATCTGTTCCATGGCTATTTTTGTAAGAGAAGATTGCTCCTCTCTTAGGAGTTCACCCAAACAGGTATCCATGGATGGTGTTGGAGATCGATTCATCAAACTAGAGCAAATAATTTCAAAATCCGGACAAAGTTTCATCAGAAATTGGTCTCTTTTGCTAGTTTCATGAACTGCTTGGACAGCAGATAATGATTCTGCCGGGACAGTAGCATAGACAATACCAGTGTATTCAGCCCACAGGTTGACAAAACCAGAATAACATTCTTGAACAGACATGCTTTCTTGAGAGTAGTTGGCAATATCAAGTTCCAATTGAAATCTTCTAGCATCATTATCCTGGTTGTACACACATTTCAAATAATCCCACATTTCTTTGGATGTCTTCTATGGTCTAAGATTCAAAAGAATATGAGGTTCTACAGTACACAAGATCCAACTCATTATACATGCATCCTTTAACTCCCACTCAGCCCCCTTGGTAGCATCTTGAGGTCTAGGATTAGATCCATCAAGATGTCCCCATAGCTCTTTCCCTTTGACATATGTTTGGAACTGAAATTCCAAAGCAAAATAATTCTTCCCCGTAAACCAAATGCAAAATGACTCAAGTTTTTCAAAAGACATGGTTGCTATAACAAGTAATTCCACTGAACCAAGAAATGACAAATCCCAACAGCCCACAGCAACCCAAATAACCAGCGCTAAAACAATTCTAATGACAGAAAACTGAACCAGATCAACCCAGAATTCTTAACCTGGAAGTCTCAAGACTAAATGTTTAACTTACAAGACAGAGCAATGTGTTTTCATGGCTCTGATACCATGACAAACTGATTTATTTGGAAAAGATATATACCTCTGTATTCATTCCCCATTATATATAATTCAAGTCTTAATTACAAGAATCAAAGCTCCTCAATCTAAGTATATACCAAAAATAGATCTAGCCTAAGAAAGGAATAGACCATACGGTTAAAGCATATTTACAGCATATAAAGAGCTAAATCAGATCCCTAATTTTCAGCGTATAGAACAGATGTTATCCTATCATGAGACAGCTAGCATTGACATCACAAAATAATTATGCAATTAGATGATAAAGCATATGCATAAATTCATTTGCTCCAAGGGGAGGGTGGGGGAGGGTGGGGTGTCCACATGAGAGAGAGATGAACCTGCTATCAGTGGAAACAGCATTGCTGTTCAGGGCCAATGCAGAAGTAGCTGACTGCACAAACAAGATATTAATATATTATTATGCATATAACAGACAAAAGCTGCTGTCACAAATTAAAGTGCCAAATGCAATGAAAGAAGTCTACCTCACTGTGATAATGGATAGTGTTTGCACAAATCACAAGAACGCCACCGATTGGCGATGGCACAGCAAGAAGCTTATAAGCATCATGCGGAAGATTCTGACCAAAGAAACAAACACAAACTTGACATAAGAACAATTTTGCAAACAACACGAAATCTAAAGATTAATATTATCAGCTAATGCGAGATAGCTTATTACTTTATACAATGTCCAGTATCTAATTAGAAAATGAAAGATTTTAGCCATTTAACAATTACCCTGTAGTTGAAAGCCAGGATATTTTTACCAAAGATCACAAGGATTCATGACAATTACAATATCAAATTTGATGCTTTGGTATTTAGTATTAATTAATAGCAGCATACTACCTAACAATAACCAATTTACCCTAACTTCCTGGCCACATTATAGGAATTAAGATCCTCTCAAAAATTGAAATATTTCATCATTCTTCTGGATTCCCTTTAGTTAACAACATACCACAAATGACCATATGAGGGTGGGCTGCTTCAAAGTTGTGCTGATACTAAGAGCAGAAATCATGCAAGTATGATGCTTCCATGAGATGCGACCAGCCCAAGTAGGCTCCCGCTCGTGAAGGATAACCACCACAGGCTCAATATAATCTATATATGATACAACAGTTCAGACTTATGGTATCAAGATCACAAAAGCAACCAAAAAAAAGTGTAAAATCTATTAGAATTCTTAAATGAACAAATTTTGCATGCTGCTTGGATAACATTATCAGGTCCATTGCAAGAGATGCCACATGAAAACAATATCTACCAAAAGATTACTAAGAAATACACAGTGAATTCTGCTGCCTTAGGGTTAAAAGGTAGACTAGCATACTTCAGATTCACAGTTAAAATCATGAAATCTAAATTAAATTAAACACAAACAGAAATACACATATGCATATATATAGTGGGCACTAGACAGTCAAAAACCGTCTAAAAGCATTGACCCAAATTCCATTCTGTTTCTGCAGGCACCAATTCTCATTCCAGTCTGCAAATATCAAATACCCAAGCAAACAAAACAAATTGTGAGAAACCTCAAATCCAACCCAAAAGCTTAAGCTGTTAAGTGGTGAGACCCAAACATTATATTAAGCCTTGATATTTTTTATTATTTTTCAATGTGGGATCTTTTTAACTCTTAACACCCCCTCTTGACACTTGCTAAGTTCTTAACTAGCACGTAACACAACAAATTAAGGACCGAACAGAATCAGATTAACAAATGCACATGTGTTAGGCCCTACTGACACACGGCTGCAGCTGTGAGGGAAGAGCACAGATTAGAGTGTAGAACTGGCTCTGATACCATGTGAAAAACCTCAAATCCAATCCAAAAACTTAAGCTATTAGGTGGTGAGACCCAAACATTATATTAAGCTTTGATATCCTTTATTATTTTTCAATGTGGGATCTCTTTAACTCTAACACAAATCACCATAAAAGAAAAGGGATAAACCTTTCATTTTTTAAGGCTATCATTCGCTTTTCCAATTCTTTTAGTAAGACAAACTTGAAATAATGATCTATCCCCACCACATCCAATCCTTTACCACCCGATCCAGCTTCCAAGGGCTCAAAACTACATTTATATCCACATTTTTTACCAGTATTTTCACATTATCATTAAAGGTCATCGCATAATTTTGGTCCTGCCAAAGTAGAGTCCTAAGAATGAGAATTTTAAATTAATATTTCTACTCCTTAACATATATGCAGACTTCACTCTGTAATTGGAAGTCTGAAAACACTTACCACTACACAGTGAAACAGTCCCTAATGTTCATGTCATCATGCATATGTGAAACTATTTATAAGTTCACAAGCCAAATATAATTACTCACAAACTACTTATACTTTTGAATTGTTATCTACAATCAAAAACTCATATGTTAATCGGACATACCATGTACAAATATAAAATCTTTGACATGCTTTATGCCCAAGTCTCGTAGATTGATAATACAAGATGATTGGATACGGGCAGAGATAGCACCTCCAGAACCAAGGGCATCATCATCTCCAACCAACCCAGAGATGGCCTAAAACCAAAAATTCATGTGAAAACTTACATGAGAGGGGGGGAAAAGGACAAATACAAAAAGGAAATCCTCGAATCTCTAAAATAAGTAAAATTGTTAAGAAAACATAAGAACACCTATTTTCTAGAAAAACAAGTGATGTTCTCTCCCAGGAAATATAAGAGGGTGGCAGTTAATCTAATGCATCAACCCTTTACTGCTGTCTTCTGGTTTGGCAAAATGATTGATCATGCGTCATTAGATTTACAGGAAATGCTACTCGTGACATTTTTAGTCTCCTATAATCCAGTTATTTTACTGCTTTTGAAGAGCATTTCAAAAATTTTCATGAGAAGGAATGCAACTTGTGATAATGGCACAAAATACTAATAGCAATTAAAAAGTTGCTCACCTTTTGAAATTCTTTGACCTTAGGATTTAAATAAAAATGAAAACCAGGATGCCTGTGCATAAAAACAATTGAAAACTTAAAGCTTCAATAACTTTTTGACTAGTGCGTGAAGGCAACATCCAATTACAACTTTTTGATATTCGCATACATACAATCCAAGATCAGTTTATTCATCTAAAAGAAATATTTAAAACTTAATTGAACAAGGCCAATATGCAATGCAATCAACGTGATTAATTTATATTCTCTGTTTAGAAACATAATCCATCTCAAAAGAAAGTTTTATCGGCTTACTCTTTTCTCTAAAATGCAATTAAATAACTTAGAGATAATGTTTAAATAGATTAAGAGGCAAAAAATTGACCTGAGCAGCCTTAAGTATTATCATCTGCAGATCATAAACAAGAACACCACCACATCTGCCTTGAGGGTCAACCTTTACTAATGGGCCTCTGGCAAAAGATTCTCTACCTCTTTTCAAATGAAGCCACTCTGGACCTTCAAAACAGTGCATAGAGCTGAAAAAGGAATTTAAATCTTAAAATAAGCACATAAAATTTCTCAATAATATTGAGAAGCAAAACATGTAGTCCATGGATGACAAAAAAGCATCCATTCATATTAAATAATTTAACCCAGGCATAAAAAAATTCAATCAAGAGTTACATATTTAAGGATGGTTGACCTTTACTTTACCTTGTGCGGAGTCCATGTATTGAATCATCAAACTCCAGAACTGATATCTTTGAATATTTGAATGCTAAGATAATAGAATCTCTTCTTCTGGAACCATCACCACCTTCTATAGGCAAAACCGCCATTGACTCCACGTTACCATGCAACCTACAAAAGTAATTTAAAACAATCAATGAACTCGTCATTTATCAACTCTTATAAGTTAAACTAGCACTACGGAAATGGTATTAAACGTTAGAACTTAGAATAAAAGCACCTTTAATGCCAATGAATTTGAGAAAAACTATAGATAAAAACATCTATATGTAACTTAGAACAGACCTGTAGTGGCAAACGAGCTCAAGCGCAGCCCCGGAGACCCCGTCCATGACCCCTCCCCGTTTCGTTTCGCGGGAATTTCTGGACTCTCTGGTGCCCTCTTCTTGAACTCTAAGCACATAAACTTCCAGAACGTTACCAGCGGTGACAATGAGGTTAGGAACAGGACCAATTCCACGCTTCGCGGGCCATTCAGACTCGAGATCGTCGGTCTGGATAGTAGGAATTTGAGGGACAAAATCTGCGCGGCAATGCGTGATGAAGCCGGAGGCGCAGTTTTCGATGCCGGTAGGCCAGTGCATCATCTTGTAGGCAGCGAAACTCATTTTCGCGATTATTTGGGATTCTAGGGTTTGGAACTAGCGAGAGAGGAAGAAGGTACTGGAGAAAATGAAGTTGAAGAGAACTAGGAGATGATTACGGTGAAAGAAAGAAGAGAGTGTAGAGATAGAATTGAAGCCAAATCCTGAATTGTGTTTGGCGGGAGGGATTCAGTACGGCAGTGAAAATGATGGTCGTTAAATATTAACCGACGACGAGCCAGTTTCCTTTCTGGGGAGTTTGAATCAGAAACAGCAATTGGGCGGGCAGGTTTTCTTTCTTTGCGGAAGAGTCCATTTTCATCCTATTTTAAATTTTATAGGTTATTTAAAATTATATTTTATATTTTAATTTTGAAATTTATTTATAAAAAAAAACTTATATTTTTACACATATTATAATTTTTAAAATTATTTTTAAAAAAAAGTTCAAATTTCTTTTTTTTTTTTTTTCCTAAAGTGAATTTTTAGTGAGAAGATTTGTAATTAAATAGTATGAATGTTGACGCCTTAGTAAGAACAATAGGAATCTCCACTCGTAACACCAATCATGGAACGAATTGAGGGCTTTGTACGTGCAAAATCCAGGTTTATATGAATCAAAACCTAGACGTTGCTGCACAGATGTACAATTTAGTTGGGCCTCTAAAGCTATTACCTCTTTTACATACAGTGTTGAAAGCTGTTGACAGAACAAAGTTTAAAAGCAAAATTGGTAAATCAATGCCATAGCACCATATCTCTCCATGCTCTCAAATAAAACCATGGCATTTCGGTTACACTCGCTGGCAGTTATTAATCTACAACAAGCATACCCTTTTTTTTTTTTTCCTTTCCTTTGGCTGGTAAGTCGTTTTTTGGAGGAGAATGAAATTGTAGAAACGTATTGTTCAAAATATGATGAGGCAGTTCATAGCTTCAAGGCTTTTGATTTTCAAAGAAGCTCAGTTGTCCACTTATACCATTAGCAAAACCAACAACAGGAATATGCCGAATGACCTAGTTAAAACAAAAGTAACAAATCCGAGTGAATAAAAGAGCCAGATAATGGATTCCACAAAATTCCTTGTACAGAAAAATGTAAATTTCAACATCTCCAGCCGCCAACGCAAATCCGTTTAAGCCTAACCCCAAAAATAGAACCTCCTTAACAACAAACTTGCTCCACCAAGATGGAACTATCTATCCTCTGAAACCTGTGGAGGAGAAGGTATTTGGGTTGACAAGCCAGACGCATTCCAGAAAAGCTATTGACCTCCCTACTTTGAGCTCAAGACAACATCTTCATTCATCTGCATGCATGGAGAACCAGGTAAATAGAAATACTGTATAGACTATGCCTAAAACATTAAGCAAGCGTTCAAGCTTACAGATTTTGATAGCTCTTTGGCCTTTTCATCATTGAAACCTAGAGTTGCCAAAATTTTGTGACCTGCAGATTCTACTTCTGACCAAATCCCTAGAAGTATATGAGTTGTGGTTATTTCTCCATCATCGCCTGTAATTCACATAACAATCAAGTGAGACACCAACGATGCAAACAATAAGAATATGTGTGCACGTGTAAAATCATCACATGCTGATTTTAATGACAATAACACAATATTTGACGCATATCATATTTGAATCACCATAAGTAAACCCATGTTGACTCTTCAAAATAAAAAAGCCAACAAAGAAAAACAGCAGGGGAACTGAAAACATCAGAAATGTCATTCAAAATAACATACCAAAAACTCACAACACACACCTTACACAATTGTATAAATAGAACACCCAGTAAAAGATTCTAGATGAAACAAGTCTGGAGAAATTGTTGGATAATAATCACAAGAAGGAAACTCCAAAGACTCTTGACTCTTAATATGCAGCCAGAAATTAACTGGAGTGACATGAGCCAAGCAGAAGTACAAAAGCAAGTACAGAATTCAAGGGAAACTCCATCTTCCCTTTTCATAATTTCACAACTGATATTTGTATTTACATCCAACATGAGTCTTCCAAGCTCGACTATGTTCTCCAAAAATAATGTGATCATAGATTGAAATATTAACCACAACCGAATGAAGGCAACCTCTGAAAGATCTAATTGTACATATCAACTGCTTCAAGTGCATGACTGAAGCAGCATATGTTCCTAAAGATTCAAGATAACTTTCTAGTAAAAATATATTAATCTAGTATCATGAAACCACTGTTGCCTAGATAAAACTAGATTACAAAGATCATGATCCACATACACAACCAATTCCATGCATAAACACATTCCTTTCACCAAGTTAACTTCTCAATACACGCTCAACATCAACATAATAAGATATATTGAGAACCACAACTTGCACCATGAAGACATTTAAAAATACCTGATTTTAGTTTCTCATCAACAGCCCAATCAAGGGCTCTTTGAGCCTGTTCAGTCAACGGGGGATGCTCAGGGCTGAAAAAATACAAGTCAGATTTCCCAAGTAAGTTTACAGTTTCCTCACGGACCTTGAAAAAGGTGATCTCATTAGCCCTTAGGAACTTTGCAGCCGGACTTGTTCCTGCAAATGAACATAAAAATAAAAAAAAAAAATCAATAAAACAAAAAATGCATATTACAATGTCATAATAATAGCATATCCAGTTATCTTAATGATTGACGTATCAAGCACTTGAGAGATATAGGGAATTATAACAACTACATGATTAGTCCTTAGTTATAAATATTGCCCTCCTCTCACCAAGCAACATGTTTACAACCTTTCAGAATAGGAGCAGTACTTCTTGGTTTAAAAGTGGTCATGTATAATGTCAAAAGACATTACTGGCATTAAAAATGTCGCGAAGAAAAACATACAAACATAAAGGAGAGTCGTTTAATTTTTTTCCCAAGCATAGTTTATCTGGGCAATGACCTTTTTTCCCATTTAATTGTAAGCTCAAAACCGTATCCTTGCTCATCGAGATTATCTGAGTTTAATATAATGAAAATTGCCTATTAATCATTTTCACTTAATCCATCACTCAAAAATGAAATGAGTTTGCACTATCGTCATCTGCGCAATCCATCAGGAACAACGTGATACATGTTTAGCTGGGAGAACGACTTATTATTTTCAAATTCTACTCTATGCTACCCACATGTATAACACATGAAGGGCTACTTAAAAAAAAAATAGTTATTGATGACTAACCTTCAATCAAAATCCCCATTAGAAGTGCTTCAGTTCCAGTGTTTGGGTACTTGAGCTTCCTCGCCTCCAATTCCCCCAAACCAAACGATCTTATCGCCCTTGCAGACCATCTAATCACTCACAAAGGTTTCTTTAAATAAGTACACTAATCAATGCCTCAAATTACATATATATAATCAACTCAATAACCAGTACGCACTTTGGGATCTTCTCTGAAAGGTGTTTCCTGCAAAAACCACCCAAATTAAACTAATTAGACACCCAGTCCTCAAAATCAAACTAAACAAACATAAAACAGAACTCTAGACTTGCTTAGTCGGGAGACTCGACAACACTGTGGCAACCGTCGAGCCATGGCATTTGAGAACGAAATTGCTCAAATTGGATTGCCTAATCCATAGTTTGTTACCGTAAAACGAACTTAATGGAAGTAGCAGAGAAGAGTACTGGGGTTTTTCGGCAGAAATTTGGGAGGCGGAGAATGAAATTGGGAGAAATGAGAAAGTATAGATGGCCATTAATAAATACCCTCAAAAGGTTTTGAAGCGAGGTGAACAATGGTTGATTTAAAAAGGGATATGGATTGTTAAGGAAAGGGCTTTTTGGGTGGGTTTGGTGTTCGGTGCCTCTGCTTTCATGGAGTGTGTCGCTCTCCTCTTTGCTCTTGCGTTGAAGCTCAAGCCACAGTAACGTTCAAAGCCGAGGATAGACGTGGGATCAAAGGAAGATACGCTCTCTATTTCATTTTTTTTCATTGATAAATGACTTGATTTAATATTTCATTTTAAAATAAATAAAAATAACAACTTATGAGTCTTTATAGAGAATGAGAGTACAGAAAAATGGATGAAAAAATTTTCGTGAAGTTTGTGCAAATTTTAAGAAAAAATTTTTACCTATTTTTTTTCTCTCATTTTCCTCCTTTTTTTCAGACATAGTCTAAGTGATGTCATCAATATAAGGTGTATCATTTTTATATTCACCTTAATGCACTATATAATCTTTCACTAAACCAAACAATCTTTGGCAAAAAGAAAAAAAAAATCTATATATATATATATATATAATGAGACATAAAAAAAATTTTAACATTTGTAGTTTTTTTTGACAAACTAATTTTTTTACCTAGATACTTATTTTTGATATATAGATCGTTACTACGATGATATGAAATTTTATTTTTTAATTAATATTTTTATTTGACTTAATTAATACGTTATTTTTCTAATTAGATAATGATTCTAATCCTAAAAAATAACATCTAATAAGTTATTTTTTTAATTAAATAATGATTCTTAATTTTTAAAAAATATTAATTATATTTTTAATATTATTTTATATAAATATGATTAATATATTAATTAATAAATTAATAAAACTTTTTAATTTTATACGCCATATTGTTAATTATAAGGCAAATTATAACATGAATTCAAAACTATGTAGCATCGTGGCCACAAAATATATATTAAATATTATATATGTAGTAACAAAATTAAAATGATAGATTGGTAGAATTAGTTAAAACACTTTCTTTCAACTCCTATGTTCTAGTTTTGAGACACATGAATTGAAAACTCTTTTTTTTATTATTATTATTCTTTGTTTTTTTCTCTATTTTTTTTTTTAGTTTTTTGACTTTTTTATTTGTTTATAATATTTGCAATTAAAATTATATTTATTTTATTTTATTTCTTTGAGAAAAATTATATTAATGATTTAATATTTATTTAATTGTTCTAATTAAATTTTTATTAATTTTTATAAGAAAAAATTATATTAATGGTTGAATTTTTTTATTTAATTCTTATAATGATGATTAATTTTAATATCATTAATTTTTCAACATAATTTTTATTTATAAATTTTAATATTTTTATGGGTAATTTTTTTAAATGGTTTTTAAGGATAATTTTACACTTTTATAAAATAGCATATTTATCTTTTTTTGTGACAATGATTTTTTAAAAATTAAATCTTTTTTAAAATATTATTATTATTATTATTATTATTATTATTAAGCCCTTAAAAAATTATTAACTTGATTATATGATTAATTTTCAACAATATTATTTTTTTTAATTTATAATTTTTGATTTTGTATATGTAAATGTTAAATTAAATTATCCATAGTGTGGTGTAAATTCATTAAAAATTTACTATCAAGTATAATTTATATAATAATCATATTCACAATTTATAAGAAATAAGTTTACTAAGTATTACTTATAAATTTATTAAATATATGAAATAAATTTATAATTTGTAATCTATAAATTCATCAATAATAGAGTGTATGTTCATTCAAAATTAACCATTAAATATAGTTTGTATGATAATCATATTCACCACTTATAAATAATATGTTCATTTATAGATTCATCAAATATATGGTATAAATTTATTATTTGTAAATTATAAATTCATCAATTATATTAGTAAAATAATAAAATATATTATTTACAAGTGATGAATTTGTATTTTATAACTAATGAACGTATCATTTATGATTTATAGACTTTGATGTATTAGTTTTTAACCATACATTTTTTTTTTTTACTTAGATATTCATCAAATATATGGTGTAGATTTATCATTTATAAGCTATAAAGTCATCATTAGTAAAGTGTAAGTTCATTGAAAATTATTCGCCAAATATAATTTATATAATAATCATATTCACTACTTATAACCAATGGGTTCATTAAGTATTACTTATAAATTTATCAAATATATTATATAAGTTTATCATTTGTAAACTATAAATCAATCAGTTATACTAATAAGAAAATAAAATATATTATTTACAAATTGTTAACTTATGCTTTATATCTTATGGCCCCACACTTTATGATTGATAAACTTATCCTATATAATTTATAAACCTTGGTAGATTAATTTATAATCATAAAAAATTTTCTACTAATAGATTCATCAAATATATAATATACATTCATCATTTATAATATGTAGATTCATTAGCAGTACTGAAACACTCGAAATTTTCATTTATTTTATAAAATTATATTTTCGTACGGAAACGTATTATTTTATTATTTTTCTTATTAAAGTAATAATTAGAATTATATTTTACTAAATTATAAATATTCATACTATCTGAATATGTATTATTAATGGTAATTTTATTTAAGTATTGTATATGTATATTATTATGAAAATGTTATTGTGGATTTTGGAGAAATTGTATTTTGATATTTGAGTATTAATAAAGGTATTAATTAATATTATAAGTTTAATTATAGTATTTTTATCGGATGTTTGGATTTTCGTTATAATTATTATTATTACAAATAAATTTTATTAATTGAACTATTATTAGCGACTATAGTATTATTGTTATATATATATAAGTTTATGTTGTAAATTATTATAATTAATATGTATATTATAAATTATTCTTACTATTATTATTATTATTATTATTATATATAACTATGAGTTAATATTGTTATTATTATTATTATTATTATTATTATTAATGTTATTAATATTATTTGTTATTATTACTATAATTATACGGTTTAGTATATATATATATATATATATATATATATATATATAACTGTGTTTTAAGTGTATTAAGTAAGTTAAAAGGAGAAGATAAAGGAAAGGAGGTGATTGGCCAATGTGACAAAGGAAACGGGACCGTTTTGGAGAAGCAGGAACGGGGAAAAAACAGCAGAGAAGGAGGAGAGAGAAAATGAGAGGCCGAGAGAGAGAGAGAGAGGACTGCTAGGTGGCTTCTGGCTGGCCGTGGCATGCACCACCACCACCGCTGGGTAGAGGGTTGTCCGACGACCTCGAGGGAGGTGGCAGCACTCTGATCGAACGGCACACGGCGGCGTATGCGAGGAGAGAAGGACCGTCGGCCACCGAGACTTCAATTATAGATTCTGGCCGACTCCGACAGCCAAATCAAGCAAGGTCGGTCTCGTTCAACTCCTGAGGATGAGCACTTCATTTTGGTACCTATCTTGCCCCCTGAGGATCACCGGAAGAGGAGATCGAAAAACACAACCCGAACTTTTGGAGGCGTTTTCTGGCGGCTGGAGGGTGAGTGACGGCAAGTGGTGACCATTTTCGTGATCCTAGAGTTGAGGTGAATCTGCTGGTATGGAGGTCCCTATATCCGCCACCAGCAACAACGGCCCGTGGCGGCGGCGTGTGGAGCAGTCCAGCAGTTTTGTTTCGACGTTCCGGCGCGATTCTCGACATTCGTATGATCAAAATTCGTGAAGATTAACCCGAAACTCTTGTATTTCAATTGTTAAATAAGTTATTCTATGTTAACAGTCTTTAGAGTAATTGTTAAGTTGTCGAGTCTGTCATTAGCTTTAGTATAGTTCTATCGACCTCAATCAGAATATCAGTAATCTTTAAGTCGTGTCTAGTAAGTGTGATTCTTATTCTAATAATGTCCGTTGTTGCGAGGTGTCAGCATCTGGAGTCTTCCTGGTTCCAAGGCTACACTTCCGAGGGAAGCCAGTCAGAAGCGTCGTCAGTTAAGTGAGCGATACTCACTAATATATTATCCTATTTTCATTTACATCTGCATTTCTGTGTGTATATACATGTATATTATGCACTACTACTGCATATGTAAGCATGTAACATTTGACTGTGAATGATAACTCAATATGCTATATGCTGTGTTGTATTGTATTGTGATTAATATGGAGGTCGGGAGGATACAGTACCACCTAGGATTATGGATTGGTTATGATTGGGATTATGATAGATTGAGAATATCAGCTATGACTGGTGTATGCTGACCGGGCCTGCTCATCGCCAGGGCCGCTATCAGTCAGGTCAGGGCCGCCTGGTACAGATCAGTGCTGGCCATGCCCATTGGACATAAGAGATGGATTATTGGATTTAGAGAGCCAGTACGAGGGGATCGGCTCCCTTTATTGAGTATTAGTGTGGTACTGTGTACCATATCTCATCATTACTTGATTGTATGACTTATCTATTTCTATGACATGGTACATAGCATGTGCATTAGAGTCTATTTGTAGGATACCAGTTTAATATATTAGCTGGTATCATTCACTGAATAGAACGCTTATTCCTGTTAATATTGTTATTTTCAAGTCAGGAAATGAGCTTGCGAAGGAAATTGTACTTAAGTAAACTGTCAATTTCCCTTCGAGAGTAGTTTGTATTATTGGGAATTAAGAATATATATAATAGATATATATTTATAATTATAACTCTAGAACTCCGCAATGTTACACTTTGTAATTGTACATTGTTTATTATGCAGTTATGTACCTGAAGAGTTATAATTTATTGTTATGCAAAACCTTTTTGTAATTTACTGCATCTATGAGATAAGCAAGTTATTGGGCCAATTTGATTTTGTTTTAAATTGAAATTCTTTTGGATCTGCTTACTTCATTTGGGCCTATAGCCGTTTAAGTTTTGAGCTTTCTGTTATGTGTTTTGGGTTAGGCTTACTACGAGCACTGGTAGCCACGTGCATTCTCGTGTTATAGTGCCGGTCACGTGCCCTCGGATTTGGGGCGTGACAAATATAGTATAAGTTTATTGAAAATTAACCATCAAATATAATTTGTATAATAATCATATTTACTATTTATAAATAATATGTTCATTAAATATTATTTATAGATTTATCAAATATATAGTGTAGATTTATCATTTGTAAACTGTAGATCAATTAATTATACTAGTAAGATAATAAAATATATTTTTTAAAAGTGAAAAACTTATGTTTTATATTTTATGAATCTATATTTTATAATTAATGAACTTATACTTTATAATTTATAAATTTTGATAGTTTATTTTATATCCATAAAAAATTTTAGATATTATTTTAGCAATATAAATATTACAACAAAATTTTAATATCATAAAAAATTAAAAATATTATTTTATAATAAATTTAAATAGATAATAATATATATATTATTAAATTTATATAAATTTATTTTATTTGATACATTAAATAATTTACCTAAATAAATATAAAATAATATTTAATAACTCTATTAGTTTTATCAAATTCAATATACATAAAAAATCAAACTGATAATTTCATATAAATAAATATTTATAAAAAAATTAAACCATTAATATAATTTTTTCTTATATAAATTAATATAAATTTAATTAAAATAATTAAACAAATAAAAAATTTAACAATTGATATAATTTTAATTGCAAATATTAAAATTAAAAAAAAAAACAAAGAATAGCTGAGAAAAGGAGAAAAAACAAAGAATTACTAGAAAAAGAAAAAAAAAAGATTTTTATTGGGATTTGAATCGAGCACCTCAAGAAAGTAAATTGATTATATTAGAACTTATTGTCTCATAATGCGAATCCATTAAACTTGATTAATCATTGTGAACCCTTAATTTTATACCTTTAACATCCAACCGTAGTTTTAGCACTTGCTGAGTTTAATGCGTTGCGCGGAGCTATTACGATGGTCCCGCTAGCCGGTTAGCGGGCAAGGGTTTGGGGACAACACCCCCTAAAGAAAATTTTTTTAAACTTCAATTACATTGCCACTAGACATTCAAATCTTCTAAACTCCATACTAACAACCAATTTCTAAAAAAAAAAAAAATATCAAAAAACATGTCAACGCCACGTGGCTACGGCAAAACAAGAGTGCGGCGCCGCGTCAAATTTGTGCGGCGCTGCACGCCTTGTTTGCGGAGTGTCGCAAATATCTGATGCAGCGCTGCACAGGCCTGGTGCGGCGCTGTGGGCTCCATCTGCACAGAAAATGATAATTTTACCATTTTCAGTCTAATTTTCGGCCATTCTAACCCTACCCCTTATGGTCTTTTCACATTTTCATTATCTAGACTGTCCTCACTCCCTTTTCTTATAAATGCCCCCCTTCACTTCTCATTCCAACACACCTCATAAATTAGTATTGATGGTTATCTACTAATTTCTCTCTTTTTCTCCCTCCAACCACTTTTTAATTAATTAATTAATCTTTTTAATTAATTAACTTTCTCACCCTAACTAAGTTAATTAATCTTTTTAATTAACTAAAAATCCTGTTTTAAAATCAAAATTAATTACTCAGTTAATTAATTAATTAATCTTTTTAATTAATTAATTAATCATTTTTTCTTTAAAATCAAATTAATCTTTTTTTAATCCACCTCTCATCCAAATTAATTAATTAATCTTTTTAATTAATTAATCCATCTACCCATCCATCTATTTTATCACATTAATTAGTTAATTAATTATTTTAATTAATTAATTAATCTCTCAAATCCATCCAATCACCCGGTTCTGATAAAACGGAATTTCAGTCCGGTAAAATTCTCCGTCCACCAAAAGCAAAAGTATCAGCCTTTTTTACTCATTTTCAACACACAAAAACTAAAATCAATATGATCAACTGCTAAACCCCTCCACTTAACCGTGAAACGAACTACGTGAGTCTTGATCCCCATTCAATGAGGTACGTAAGCATGTTTGGAATATAAATCCAAACCTCAAATCCAAATCTTTATCAATCTTGTTTTTCTTTTTTTTAATTAATTTGTGAATGTTTTATTTTCACCATACATTCATGTTTTGCCATATTCATGCATTTTCTTTAATACCATCTTATAAATATCATTCATAAAATCTAATTTTTAAGTCAAATTAAATTTAAGAGCCAAATTTAGATTATTTAAAATAAAAAATCTAGTCTTTGAACTTAACCTTATTTGAAAGCTAGTGATTTTTTATCCTTTGGCAAACTAATTAAGAAATTAATGAATTGGAATCAATTCAAGTTTTTTCCTTAATATTTTCCCAACTAAAATAAAATTAAGGTGGCGACTTCTAAAAATTATTTTCAAAATTAATCAAATCCGAACCCAAGGGTTATATTGTGAGTCTAAACCTGAGTGAGCATCCCGATTCCCTTTAGAGGACCGGGCCAGTGCTCAAACGAGGCCTCGCAACCATTAACGTACTCTCTTTGAAAAAAACCTCTGTTAACACCCATTCTTTTATAAATAATAAGAGAAACCAACTACACCAGCTAGTATTTTTAATTTTGTTATTACGTATATTATAATTAACATTTAAGATTTTAAATTCATAATGCAATATGAACTGTGATCAATGATATAACAATCTGTATTTATAAAGGCTTAAACCAAATAATCAAATATTCATAAAATGTAGAATTCAAAATCACACATAAAAATTTACTTTTGAGATCTCTTTTCATTTGAATTTGTAAAATCGAATCAAATTTAGAATAATGAATAGTTATTTAAAAAAATTAAATGTGAGAAAAGCAAATAAATGAATATATATATATATATATATATATATATATATATATATATATATATATATATATATATATATATATATATATATATATATATATATATTGATTGTCTGGACTACAATTATGTTTGGGCTTTCAATTGGCGGCCCTTATCATGGACAATTGCCCAACTAGCAGGCCCCCAGAAAGTATTGGGGCTTGGGGCTTCGGCCCATCGTTCACAATAAAATCAAAATCGGCGACCTAGCACATGTGCAGTTGGTAGGGTAGCTGCCGCGTGGGTCCCGCTCTTACAGCCACGCCGCACACTTCCAGAGAGGCAAGTGAAAGCTGCACGATTCACGGAGCCGAACTGCCGCGATGTGTTTTTATTTTATTTATTTCGTTTATTACTAACTTGGAAATCCAGGTTCCTTTATGTCCATTTCACTGCCAAATTCATTTCTTTAACCCCTTTGCGGCGAAGTGTGATTATCTTGGCGTTCAAAAAATTTAAAAAATAAAAATAATAAAATGAGAAATAACGAAAAGAAGGATAATGACAATTTGACAGCAATGTTTGAAAATATAGAAAATTACTCATAGTTTCGCGCGGCGTGCATTATTTATTTCTTTTTTGAATTAATATCATAATATATTTTATTAATATTATTTTATTAAAAATAATAAAAATATCACCATTTTATGCGAATTAAATGAATGTTTTGACATAAATAATACTTTATCTTTTGCATTCCAAAATATTTATCATTTAAAAAAATATTTTAATTTATTTATTATTTTAAAATTTTAGTAATGTATTTATTATTATTTTTAATTTTATCTTTTATTTATTTATCTATTAAATATTTATATTAATTACTTTTATTTTTTAAAATGAATAAATAATATTTTAATCTTTTTACTATTAAATTATGATAATTTAATAACTTTTTTAATATATGTGTTAAAATTTTAAATGACAAAATATTTTGAAATGGATAGAGTACATGAGTTTTTATATATAACATTATCACTATTTATATTTATTTGTTATAATTTTTGTACTTATATATATATAATTTTTTATGAATATATATAATTAATATAGAAAATAACTTATAATCTAATTAATAATAATATAACAAATTTATGATAAGTTTAATATAGAATATTAAATTTATATTTAATGCTTTTGGATTTAATTTTAAGATTTTAAATTATGGTAAAAAAATTATGTAGAATTCAATGATGAAATAAAATGATGCGATTAAAACTATATTTTCTCCTAATTTTGGGATTTTATATATATGTATGAAAATTTTTATTTAAATCAAGTGCATTGATTTATTTCATTTGCATATATTTATCTTATTAGCTAATTTGATTATTTTATCTATTTTTGCTTAATGTATTATTATTTTATTGTATTAGTATATATACCTAATATAGACAATATTTAATCATATATACAAAGATAAAAATGATAATGAAAAAAAAAAAGAGGATAAAAGAATATGTGTTTATTTGGAAACTATGATAAAAATAAAGATAGTAATAATTAAAAAAGAAAGTAAATTAAGATTTTCCTTCCATCCAAATAACAAAGGAAAATAATTAAATAAATCATTTTCCTTATCTATTATAATGTTAAAAATTGTGAATCACACCACTTATGTTTTCTATGTATCTTTCTCAATTTATAACTTTCGTTACATTTTCTCGACTATTATTATTATTTTCTGAAAATAATAGAAAAAATTAAGGATTTTTTTTAGCACTTGAGATATACAGTGAAATTTAAAAAAAAATAAAGAAAGATTAATGAATGTCTGTTTCATGGATAAAATTGATTTGTTGGACGAAATTCATAACACTTGACTGTAAATTAAAAAATAATTAAATTTCGCATTAAAAAAAAAAAAGAAGAAGAAGAAGAAGATTGAGATATTAATTGTATAATTATCCATTTGAGATGTATATCATCTCAAACAAAGAAGATTGAGATAATGGAAAATTCAAACATTGATTATATAATTATCCATTTATCTTATAATTATCTATCTCTCTCTATATATTTCTTTTATAGGAAATAAAGCTCTATCTACATTAATGAAGCCTGTTAATGGAAAAAAAAATCAAAAAATAAATATTTTACACTCATGTACGTGGGTAGACAGTTTAAAACTGCAATTTTAAATTCAATAAACCCACCGTTTTAATTACATTTACGGCGCATTTGAGATTGCATTTTCTTAAAATGCTTTTCAAAAAAAGTTTTTATATTTTTTTAAAATTAATTTTTAAAACTGTTTTTAAATATAAATTTTCATATGTAAGTTTAAAAAAATAGTTTATAAAAAAAATAAAAATTAATTAATTAAATTAAAAAAATTTAAATTTTTTTTTTAAATTTTTAACAGTAATTTTAAACATACCCTCGTAAATACTAGTTTTAACTGTATACGGGAGCAGCAATTTCCACTCCCTTAAAATCTAATCACATCATTAATGTTTTCTAACGAAATGGTTGGCTAAAGGAATGGCTTATTAACATGATGCCCATACTATTCTTATCATGCAATAACGGATCACGTGATTTTTTAAGGGAGTGCGAATAGCTACTCCATGCATATATATATATATATTTGGAAAAAAAAAAAAAACAGATTAAAATAAAAAGAAAATCTTTTGTTTTGAAACTAAAAATGAAAAAAGGGATAAGGTTCAATTATGCACCTATGGTTTAGCTAATAGAGCACATTATCACTCATTCTTTTCGCGATCTCAATTGAACGCTTCAATTATTCAAATCCAACAAATTAAACCCATTTTAATGCCTGACTTAACATATACCTACCAGACGTTTAGGGGAGCTTAATTTTTTTTTATTTCTCTCTCCTACTTGGACATAAACAAATTAATTAACTTAGCAGAGAGAGGGATAGCGCGCCAAATTAAGCACGCTCTGAACAAACCCATTGATTGCTATCTTTACACTTTCTCTCTGTGGTGTAAGCATTCTCACTCCAAATACTATTTCCTTCATTGCTTCTCTATCTCTGTCCATTTCTGTTTCGAATGATTCGCAAAAGCTAGCTTGTGTAATTGAAAAAGCCAATATCAACTAAAAAGCACTGGTTAAAGATACGTGGTTAACAAAGGCACATTTGATTTTGTTAGTGCATGTGGGGTTTGTTTATGTGGATGCATGTGGGGTATGAGAGTTAAATTTGATATTGTATTCTCTTCTTTTTTGTTTGATTATTTCGAGTTTGTGGTCCACAATGTAGGGTACATTGATGATAGAAAGATACTGAATTTTCTTGACTACATTAAACAATTAAAGAATTTGTTATCGGCTGTATAACTGTTAATTAAACAATTAGGGATTTTGAATTTCAATTAGGGTTTTATTGGGTAGTGAAAAATTAGGGATTTCGCTGTTGAAATTAAGGGTTTTATGGGTAAAGAAAAATTAGGGCTTTTTAAATATAAAATTAGGGGTTATGTGGGTAATTGAGAAATTAGTGAATTTTAGAAATTGAATTTAGGGGTTAACTGGATAATGACAAATTAGGGTTTTCTAATATTAAAATTGTGGTTTTAATGGGCAATGAGAATTTAGGGCTTTTGTAATCGGAATTCAGGGTTTATTAGGTAATGAGAAATTAGGGATTTATGAAATGAAATTATTAGTTCACTGGATAATGATAAATTAAGGCTGTTGTTTATAAAATTTGGTCATTATGTATTTAATTTGTAATTGTTTGTAATTAATTTTAGTTAATTTAATAATTGTGATTGTTTGTTTCCAATTACCATTCTGAATTATCCTTTTGTTTTTTGAATTAAGGTGCAATGGATGATACAGTGGATATAAATTTCCACTTTGGGGGTGAGTGGGTGTATGATCCTGACTTAAAATACATTAATGGAGATGTGGATACATTGTGCAATTTTGATATTGATTATATGTGTGTTGATGATCTCAAGGTTAGATATAAAACAGTATTAGGTTTTCATAATATGTCTGATATTTGTGTGCTTAAACCAGGAAAGAATTTGCATGATGGCCTTATATTGATTACTGATGACATATCAATTAGGAGAGTGTTAGATAAAATTAGAGCTAATAGTTGGATAAGGGAGATAGATGTGTATGCAGCTCATGAGGTAGATGTTCCTGTGTTTTTAAATAAGCCCATGTTAGCATTAGAACCTCCACCAGTAGTTGACCCAGTAGATGTACCTATTGCTTGTTGCATACCTACACAGTGTAGTCAATTTAGTGAGGATGAAGCTGGAGGTCAATGTTCAATAGGAGTTACAACAACTAATGAGGGTGTGGGGCAAGATTCAGTACATTATGACTTTAGTACATGGGTAGATGTAAATATAGATGTTGATGGTATTGAAGGTACAAATGCAGTGACTAGCAGTAGTGATGAGGATAGTGAGGAGAGTGAGTCTGATGATAATAGTGAGGATGATAGTGAGGAAAGTGAAGGTGATGAGGGTAGTGATGATTCTGCTACATATGGGGCAGGGAATGAGGTTCCTAGGGAGAGGGTAATGTATAATGAGAATGATGGGTTGCCTTATTTTATACTTGGCATGTCATTTACTAATAATAAAGAGGTAAGAGAAACTATTGCAAGATATGCAATGGCTAGACAGGTTAAATTAAGATTAAAACCTAATGAGCCACATAGGATTAGGGCTAAATGTGTAACTGATCCTAACTGCCCTTTTGTTATGTTAGTGTCTAAAAATGGTGATCATCCAGGTTTGATTGTCAAAACCTTAAACCCTGAACATAATTGCTATAAGACATTTAGAAACCCTCTTTGTACAGCCAATTTTATAGCTAGGCATATCAAGGCTAGGGTATACAGAAATCCCAAAAAAAAGAATAAAGAGCTTAAATTTGAATGTGAGAATGAATTAAAAGTGAAGGTGAATATGTCAATGATTAAGAGAGCTAAAAGGATAGTAGTTGAAGAACTGAATGGGAGCTACAAGGTTGAATTTGGATTCCTTGAGGCTTATGCTGCAGCCTTGAAGAGTAGTAATCCAGGGACTTTGGCAGAAATTGATTTGTGCAAAGAAAATTTAGAACAAGGGAAGAGGGTTTTTAGAAGGATATTTATTTGTTTCAATGCATTGAAACAAGGGTGGATGAAAGGGTGTAGACCAATTATAGGATTAGATGGGTGTTTTCTAAAAGGGATTTGTAAGGGTCAACTTTTAACTGCAGTGGGTAAGGATGCAGATGATCAGATGTACCCCATTACTTGGGGTGTGGTTAATAAGGAAAATTTTAAGAACTGGAAGTGGTTTCTTCAGTGGCTTGTTAAAGCATTAAATATAGATGGAAGAACATTAACAGTAATTTCAAACATGCAAAAGGTATGCAATGTGATCTTAGTTTATTTTTTATTTTTTGTTATTTCTTAGATAATATATACTAATTTTATATGTGTTATTGTCATGTGTTTGATTTATGTAGGGGTTAATCAAAGCTATGGAACAGGTTCTCCCCCAAGCTGAGCATAGATGGTGTGCAAGGCACATCTATGCCAATTGGTCCAAAAAATGGAGGGGAGAAGCCTTAAAGAAGCTGTTTTGGATATGTGCTTGGAGCACATTTGATGAAGAATTCAAGGACAATTTGAAAGAGCTTGGGGATGTGAATAAGACAGCAGCTTCATATCTAATCAAGTATGCTCCATATAATTGGTGTAGAGCATATTTTAGTACCAGAAGCAAGTGCAATATGGTGGATAACAATATAGCTAAATGCTTTAACTCTTGGATTGGAGATGCAAGACACAAGGCAATAGTGAGCATGCTTGAAGATATTAGGTTACAGTGCATGAATAGGATAAGGGATAATATGAAGATGGTAGATAAATGGAGATATGACTTCAGTCCTAATTGTATGAAGTTATATCAAGACAACAAGCACAGAGCTGCTAGATGTGAAGTAGTTTTTGATAATGATGTGGGCTTTGAGATACAAGAAAGTGAAGACAAGCACACTGTCTTTATAGACAGAAAGTTATACACTTGTAGGTCATGGGATCTCACAGGGATCCCATGTGCACATGCAATTTGTGCACTATATCACAAGAAGAAAGAACCAATGAATAAGATTTCTCAATGGTATAGCAAGCAAACATATTTGGCTTCATATGAAGAGGTATTACAACCTGTACCTGGGAAGAGATTCATGAGAATTGAGGAGTATGAAAGCATAGAACCTCCACCAATTGAGAAGATGCCTGGTAGACCAAGGAAGAAGAGGATGAAGGGAAGTAATGAGCCCAACAACAATAATAATCCAACCAAACTTAGCAGAAAAGGTCAACAATAAAAATGTGGCATATGTCAACAGGAGGGGCACAACAGAAGGATATGTCCTCAGCAAAACAGAGTCAGTATCCATATTTTTAGTTGTTTTTCCTTAGATTTTTTTGTAGTCAATGATAAGATTGTTTATACTTATAGTTTTTTTAATTTTTTAACAGGCACCAAGAGAGGGGACAAATGATTCTAATAAGCATTCTTCACTACTCAGTCAACCATCAGTCAGAACACAGCAGCATTCAAACACTATTCAGTCACAAAGAAGTGAGCCACCAAGAATAAGACATAAGCAAGGGTTAAGTAGTCAGTCACCAAGGGTCAGACAACAACAAAGAATAAGACAAACTCCTATCATGTCTACCCCTGATGGATCTTCACAAGGTACGAGGCCCATTCCTAGGGGTTTTGGTGTTATGGTTGATGAAAATACTGGTCAAACAGCATTCGATGTAAGTATGCTTGCATTTTCAACTTAAATTGACTGTCTTAGTGAATGAGGGCTGCTGATTGGTTGGTTTAATTTTTTTCTTTTTTCATTTTGTGTATACAGCCTGGTATGTCTACTCAAAGGGTGATTATCACTAGAATTCAACCTTCAATTGAGGACACAGATCCTACAATAAGATTTCCTATACCTAATGAGAGAGAGATTAACAAGACAAGGAATAGGAAATCAACAAGCAGCAACTCAAGGAATATCAACTTCATTGGTGATGGATCACAGGTCACTTATGCAACTGACTTACCATTTAGGCCATCAGGACTAGAATGGCAAGCAGCCCCAAGCATTACTATAAGACAATTGGAGATTGAGAGAGAGGACCTGATTGGAATAAATCATTACAAAAAGAAGAATGCATCATAATGAATGAAGTTTATTTAATTTTTGTTTTTTTGGACATGTTAATTATTTTGTTGATGGATGTTATGAAGTTGAAGTTGAAATTAGGGCAAATTGATGCACTAATTTGTAGAAGTTCCAATAGGAATTGGACCTTTATACATTATAATGTTTTTGTGGGTGATTATTATGATTATTATTATGTTCTTTTTTTGTAAAAAACAGTGACTACAACAATCTGTAGTGACCTTAATTTTATAGGCACACACCAATTAATTTTGATATGCTATTCGTTACAAGTTTCATAATCTTTTCAAGTGTCTTAAAGAAGTTTTGTTTTTATTTATCATTTTCTCAGCCAAAGCATTACAATTGTAAAACAAAAATAAGCCACACACTACACCATTGTATCAACATTGAATCAACATCAACTGTAACAAACAAATTTAATCAATAATATACTAAACCATTAAATCATAATATATTACATAATTAAGTCATAACAATTTACAGTCATTACATTGGATAACTTTTTGCAGCAATTATCAAAAAAATTATCAAAACCTAACATGCAAAATATATTCCCATTCATTTTTGTTTCAATACAAAATAAAGCAATATTATCCAAGATACAATGGCTATAACAAAAGCTTTTGTTCTTCTCCTTTTGGCCTTCATAATTTCTTCATCCCTTTTTTTATGAGCTTTCTTTAGTTTCTTTAGTTCTGCCCATAAATCACCCACTTCATCATTAATGCTACCCTTTCCTTTATTCTCCATTTCTGTCATTTTATGCCTTAGCATCTCATTCTCCATCTTCAAATTATTTAACAACTGCTTTACTCTCATAGTCATTGGCTCATCGTACCATTCAAAAAAACCACATGAATGGTTCTTCAATGGATTAGGCTATCATTCAACATATAAACAAAAAAAATTATGCTCCCTAATAAGAAAAAAATTACACAATAGATTTCAAATTAAAACTTACATTCCAAAATCTGCATGCAAAGTATCTCCTTCCTGGGTTATCTTCGCTCCATGACGTCTTCCTAGGAGCTTTAAGTCTTCTTCCATATCTTCTACATTTGCAATATCTCCATGGCCCTTCATAATCATATTCAACAACAGTTTGCGCAAAATCTGTGTTTACACTTGCGGACGAAGAAGAAGAAGCTATTCACGACAAAGAAGAAGATGATGATAAAGAAGAAGATGATAATGAAGAAGAAGAAGAATAACCCTTCTGATTTGAATTTCACCAACAATTTTAGGATTTTTGATTTGGGGAAAATAGTTTTAAGGGAGAGAGACAAACATTTGTTTCTTAACGGTAATATTTTGATATGATTTTATGGAAGAAGAGAGAAGACTTTATGTCCAGGTAGGAGAGAGAAATAAAAAAAAATTAAGCCCCTTAAATATCTGGTAAGTAAAAATTAAGTCAGACGTTAAAATGGATTTAATTTGTTAAATTTAAATAGTTAGAGCGTTCAATTGAGATCGCGAAAAGAATGAGTGCTAATGTGCTCTATTAACTAAATCATAGGGACATAATTGAACTTTATCCTATGAAAAAAGGTCTTTCATGATGGAGGGAGATAAATTCGACCTTTAATGGCTCTTACACTGCTCCGCCATTATACGGGGCATTTCAGTAATTATATAACGACACTACGCTAAATTTTAAGTCTCTCTCTCTTAACTGGGGGAAAAAGGCAAGTGAAAAGGCAAGAAGCAGGAAGAAGAAGAAGAAGAGAGATGTGTAAGAACAAGAACAAGATTGAAACTTGATAGAATTGCCGCATTCACGGCACAATTTTTCTCAGAATTCAAAGTCTTTCAATTTATTAAAAATCCTTTCTTCTCCCGATCCAAGATTCTCTTCCTTTTTTCTTCATCTCTACTCAAACTCATTGAAATATTACCAACGCTGCACCAAATCCGGAAATTTTCTGAGTTGCAGCACCGTTTCGAATTCCAAATCCTCTTTTTCCTTCCGGATTTCAAATCCATCTACTTGAAATTTCAAACATCATCATTATCGAGTTTTACTGTTGAAAGGTCTTTCTCTCGAAGCCTAAGGATCTAGAAATGGCCGATGATGGTGTATTATATTGTAATTTTGACTTGGTTTTCGATAATTGAAGAATTTAGCAGCAGAATGTTAAGGTTAATTATGGATTTCTTGTTTGTGTTAAGGATTTGATGAGTCGCATCAGATTCTATTTTTGAAAGGTGTATGGTGATTTTCTTTTTCTTTTTATTTATCAAATGTGATCTTGAATTTTGTTATTGTTCATTAAATGCCGTGTTATTTTTGTTTCTCAGGTTAGCGAAGGCGATTGTTGAACGAAGGATTAAAAGCTGAGGGGAGTTTGATTTGCAGCCGTTAGTTTAAATTTAGAAGCGAGATTCAATTTTTCAGAAGTGGGTTTTAATTTTCAACTACGGTTAATTTTTTTTCTCCACATGTTTCAAAATTCTTCATAGAGCCTACCTGATTTGGAAAGCCATGACTTTGGATTCACCAAAGGGCATTCCTGGATTGCTCGCGTTACCGCGGTCCCTTTCTTCCATGGCAGTCTCAGTAGGAGGTCTTGCCATTTTCTTGGTTCTTGCTTCTTTGCTTCTGGTTTCTTACCCCATAGGTTCTACAGTCCATGGGTATTTTTACGGTGTTGATAACTCAAATAAATTGGTTTTGCCCGTCATTCCAGAGGACGAAACCAACGTTGATCGTAGCCTTGATAGCAATGCAGATGTGATTAGTAGGAATTCCCAAGGATCTAGTTTAGAAGCACCCATTAGTTCTAGTGGTGTTAATGGTAGTGTAAATGTTACTGATAAGAATTCTTCGCCATCGGAGCCTAATCTACAATTTCCCACTGCTGATGCGAGACAAAAAGAAGGGGCCAAAGAGAGAGGCAGTTCAGTTGCATCTAATGATAAAGGAAATGCCCTGTCTGATAATTCTGGTACGTTAGATAAAGAATTGGATGAAAATAGCTTTGTTACTTCTTCAGAATCCAAATTAGAGGCTAAGTCAGTTATATCTGCTGCCAGCAATATGACCCAGATTAATTCAGATAACTCAGGTTCGATCTTTTATTTTAGATAAAATCGATTGCTTATCTTAATAGTAATATTTAAATTGCTTTTTGTTTTAATTTTTTATTGAAATTTATATACTGATTGATTATATTTCCATACATGTAGGATTCTCTGTATAATGATTTGCTGATATGATTTATTTCTCTTAACTGCCATTTAATGACTTTCCAGCTACTAATACATTTATCGTCCAATTATTAACTAATTGGGCCAATAGATTGTTAAAATGGTTTGTTTCCATTATTTCTCTTTTTCACTTCTAAGTGCAATATGCCTTTTCTTTTGAGGGGAAGTAAGTGCAATATGTTCTTTCAGCTGAGGGGACGAATCTTTTTTCCTTTTTCCTCTAGCACACGACTAGAAGATCTATGGTTAATCATCATTTTTTTTTTTAATTAAGAATGAGATCCTACATTTTTTTCTAAAAATTTTAGTTCTTGTTTAGGTAGGTTGGTGGCAGCATTAAAAGACTTGATCTTTCAATAGCAAATAGAGTTGACATCCCTGCAAAATACAAGGAGAATTCCTGAGCCTTGGTTTTGAAACCAGGCCAGGTGTGGGAAAAGTGGAGAGCATGAAAAGAGTAGTAAAGTTATCACTATCATGTAGCGTCAATAATAGATTCAGAAAGCAGACTATCTATAGTTTTGGTGATAAAAAGAGGGCTTGCTTTCTAGGTACTATCTTCCTTGGTGGACCATATGCATTCTTCTTTTCTATTTACATGCCTTTCCGCTGGAGTCTGCTAAAATTTTGGCGAACTGTGAGTTAGAGCTGTTTTGTTAAATGTCAATCCTTTAATTGTCTACTTCATAAGGCAGCAATGCCCGAAGAACAAAACAATGTATTCTGTGCTTGTTTTACTTTCTATGGCTTTAAAGCCTGCATATCACAAAGGTTTTGATGCTTAAACATTGGGATTATGGAATTGGATTGGGAAAATATTTTGGGCCGTGTATGTAAAGGCATGTTCAAAAAATCAAATGAAATTGTTTGTGTATAAAATATTGACTTTATGCGGGTTCTGTTTCCTCCTATTTCTTTATCTTTTGAGATTTTAATTTGCTCTTTCTTTTGTTAACTGGTAGATTGTGATCTGTACCGTGGAAGTTGGTTCTTTGACTCACTGGGACCACTATATACAAACAACACATGCCCTATCCTGACACAGATGCAGAACTGCCAGGGGAATGGGAGGCCTGACAAGGAGTACGAGAATTGGCGTTGGAAACCCTCCCAGTGTGAACTTCCACGATTTGATGCCAAGAAGTTTTTGGAATTGATGAGAGGGAAGACCCTAGCATTTATTGGTGACTCTGTTGCTCGAAACCAGATGGAATCCATGTTGTGCCTTCTCTGGCAGGCAAGTATAAATGTTTCTTGTGATGTTGTTGCTCCATTAGCAATGTTTTGTCCCATATTGGAGTGTGGGTACTCCTTGATTTACAGATTGTATGATTATGGGAGCTTTTTACATTTATCAATTTGGCTGACAAAATAATTCTCTTAGTTCTCTTGACAAGAGTGTGGTGAAAGGTGGTTATCGGAACAATTTTGCTGCATACTATTTGATTTATAAAATTCTTGTGTTTTTCCCATTGTCAATACTATTTAATTTATAAATTTCTTGTGGTTTTCCCATTGTTAAACTTGATGCTCTTTTCATATCAAAATTTTTAGGTAAACTTGATTAATCACCATTCCTATGAAATGAAATGCTTCTCACGTGTTATGAGATGTTGTAATTCATGAAGTTCGCATTATTGTTCAGTCTTACCATGCTTCGATATGTTACTTATAGAAGATTTCTGACATATATTCAGGTTGAGGTTCCAAAAAACCGTGGGAACAGAAGAATGCAACGTTATTTCTTCAGGTCTACATCAACTATGATTGTGCGAATATGGTCCTCTTGGCTTGTTCACAAAACATCAGAAGCTTTTGACTTTGCTCCTAAAGGTGTTGTGAAGCTTCACCTGGATGCTCCAGATGAAGATTTCATGGAATACATCCCGGGTTTCGATGTGATTGTTCTTTCTTCGGGCCATTGGTTTGCCAAGCAATCTGTTTACATCTTGAACAATGAAATTGTGGGAGGACAGCTTTGGTGGCCTGACAAGTCTCGTAAAATGAAGATTAACAATATTGAAGCATTTGGAATATCTACAGAGACAATTCTCACATCCATTGTTACCCATCCGAATTTCACTGGGCTGGCCATTGTGCGCTCCTATTCACCTGATCATTATGAAGGTGGGGCCTGGAATACTGGGGGTTCATGCACTGGAAAGGTAAAACCTCTTGCGCCAGGCGAATTGGTGGAAAATGGCTTCACAGAAATAATGCACAAAAAACAAGTAACAGGTTTTGATCGTGCGGTTAAGAAGGCGACAAATAAATCAAAGTTGAGGTTGATGGATATCACTGAAGCATTTGGTTATCGCCATGATGGGCATCCAGGTCCATATAGAAGTCCAGATCCAAACAAAATTACAAAACGTGGGCCAGATGGAAGGCCTCCACCGCAGGATTGCTTACACTGGTGCATGCCAGGTCCTGTTGATAACTGGAACGAACTTGTGCTTGAAATAATAAGGAGAGAATCCGAGGATAACCAAAGCTCTTCGTCTTAAGACTGTTGCTTTTCTGTTGCAAAATAGCCTGCATACTTGTTCTTCTGTAACTGGAAAGATAATAAGTTCAGTGGGATATAATTTATTATAGGATCATGGGTAGCCTAATCATACATGTGTTCAAATTCTTTTATGAGGAGGGGAACTGTCACTTGTAATGGATTGGGGATTGGTCAGGATGTGATGTTGGATTATAAGGCGTCCCTCTTGTTCAGGATATAAAAATCAAATACTCACTTGTAGAGAAAATTAAGAGATGTTGTTGAATGGTGTTGTTACATGATGCAAAATAAACTAAAAGCTTTCTTGAATTTTGGGTTTACCCATTAATTTGCTTGTACAAAGCTTTGTGGTTAAATCATCAGTTGTGCTAACCGGACGTTACCTATTAGAGAATGATTAGCAAATGTGGATTCTGGACATAAGTAGGTGGCATCAGGCCATCAGGGCTAATTTTCACTGACAATTTTCAAATTATTGATCGAGTAACATTATGATTTTTGAACTGTAATTTGTAACAATAAATTCACTAAACTTTAATTTTAGCAATATAATAGTTATTGAACTTCAATTTGTAATAGTAAATCCTATGAACTTTAATTTCAGTAATAAAAAACCTCTTTACTTCATCTCTCATTAAACACTTTAACAGAATACTAATATTGTATACCATGTGTAAAATAAAATTTAAAAAAAAAAAAAAAAGCTAGGACATTATTTGACTAGCTGCAGGATTTAAGAGAGTTTTGAAAAATGATTTAACTTGTCATAAAAGTTTAATTCGATGAAGAAGATAAAAAGAGAAAGAGAAGAGTTAACATCGCAACGAAAATTTATTTTATTGTTAAAAATTAATTACTAAGATTTGTTGACATGGCGCCACACGTGTATATTTAATAAACTAGCTTTTTTCCTTTTTTTTTTTTTCGCTTTTTCTAGGTGGCATCGCACTTCAGCATTTCATTTGGGTGTTTAATGAAAAATGATATAAGAAGATTTTTTATTACTAAACTTAAAATTCAGAGACCATAGTTTTATTGAAATTAAAGTTCAAGGGATTTAATATTACAAATTAAAGTTGAGAGAGCATGGTGTTACTAAAATTGAAATTCAGGGGATTTACTATTATAAATTGAAATTCAAAAACTATAATATAATTCAATCATTAATTCAAGAAACATCAGTAAAAATTAACCGGCCATTAGCTATCAAGAAGGTAATTTTTATTGCAAATTGAATGTCCCAGTTTCCACTTCCTTTTTGTAGCCCATTGTCTCTGGGAGGAAAGACACAATTCTTACAAAGAACTTATGCTGCAAATTGAAGAGAGTGCGGGTACAAAGGTAATGCTAATTCCATTGTAGTATGTAGGTATTTATTTCCAAATGTTTCCAGTAGCATTTCATTTACACTGATTTCCTGCATATCAATGTTGTGATCTTCATATTGCTTTAAAATTCAGTCACCTGTGCCTACTGTCTACTGCCTATAGTACTAGTTGCAATAGCTTTATTTCATAAGTGGATTTTGATCATAATCTGCATCCATATTTGGAAACCCTAATACAATTAACTTGTTCTCAGATAAAAAAAATTAATAATATTTGGGCAATTTTTGGCATGAAATTGGTTTGTTATTTGTTTTATGTAAATGATACAAGGGAATGTGCTTTATGTGACTTGTCAACTTGTTTTGGGAAACATTAAGGCAGGCAGTTGAAATAAAGAGATTTGTTATCTATATTTTTCTTTTTACCTTTTCTTATTATTTTTTTTCTATTTTGATATCGGCTAGCACATTTTCATTATATTAATTACTAAATATTTTTTCTCTAAAAAGGAGAATAAAAGAGTTACACAAATTATAAATTTAAGTATAAATTATTTTATTCATATTAATAATCAAAATATCAAAAAATAATATTTGACACAATAATTTATTATGTATTAAATCATTTTACCAAATTAGTTGAAAAATTCCTCTTTTTTTTTTTTTTTTTTTTAATTCCATAGATGAGTGAACTATATGAATAGTCATGGTATGACTTCATGGGTTATAAATATATATTTTTTTATAAGTGAATTTTTTTTGGTATGATCAATAAATATGGAATGTTTGGATGTTAAGCAAGCAAAAAAAATCTGATATTTTTCCAATTAAAGTGTTGATACCATAATTTAAAAAATAAAAATAAAAAACAATTAGAATCCATTTTTTATTTTTTTTGCCAAATCAAATAGAATCCAATCGTTACCTAGTAATAATATTTGTTAATTAAATTCTACAAAAACGTCATTATCACATGATATTATTACTTCCAAATCAACCTACCACCCAATATAAATAATTACTAATACTTTTCTTTTAACAAAAGAGCAAAAGAATATATATATAACTTTAAAAAGTCAAAAAGAAGACTCCAGAAACTTACAACCTTATAAAAAAAATATCATTTTTATGAGATTAATTTGAAAAACGAACAAAAAATGCAATGCAAATTACTTAATAAAAATTTTCACCATTTAACTATTAAAATTTAAATTAAATAAAATTTCTAAAATAACATAATTTAATTCAAAAACAAATATTTAAATTATTGTACAATATTATAAATAAAATATTATTACTTCTCATATATAAATTTAGTTTTTTAATGTAAATATTGTAAATAAATCGATTCTATATGTTTTATAACCAAATAGAATATTAAATGATTCAAAATTTTAAAAAATAAAAAACAGTTAAAATTTTAAATTTTAGTTTTTTTTTTTTCCAAAGGAAGTAATATTTGTTAAAGAGTCACAAAACTCAAACATTACAATAAAGCAGTACAATTTTCATAGAGGTTCAACTAAAGAATACAATTTTGGACCTAGAGTTTGTAATATATTTACCCATCCAAAGGATTTTGACAATATGCTTGAAGCTCATGGAGCAAATGACCCGTAGGCCTATAAAAATTGACAAATTTTCATTTACTCTCTGCTTCATATTTCTCTTATACAGAATCCTCGTTTGGCTTGACCTACAAGTGAGTGACAGAAAGAGAAAACTACTCATAAGCACAAGGAAGCAATTTAACCACATCGTCAGATTTTGCATTGTTGGAGTCTAATCCAAGCCCATCTTAGATCTACTAAATTAAAAACAACACAAGATTTGCAAGGATATATAAAGATCGGATTTGCTGCCATAGCCATAAAGGAATGAGACTCCAGCCTATGGCAGAGGAGCTTGGCATGAAAATAAAGCTATAAATGCATGAAGCTTTGGTTTCGATTGGAGCAATCTTCGGCCATAAAAAATAAAAGTCAAGTGACAACCGAACAAAGTAAGGTTTCCCATGGCAGTGGAGCAGCAACTAAAATAAATTAGAGACAAAAAAGCAAAAAGGAGAGGCCTTATAGATTAGAGAGACAAAAAGGATTTCAAAACCTTAACCAAATCATTAGAAAAATTAAACACAGAAAAATAAAGAGCATAAATGAAAAAGGAAAATTCTTTTCGATGGCTCCAAATTGTACCTTAGATGAACACCTAAGCAAGAGAAACAAAAAGTTTATAGAGAAGTTATGTGTTATTTGGATCGAGAGAATATGAAATAAAAAAAATATCCAAAATGCGAGGGATATGAAATGCAAAGAACGTGAAATGCAGAAAATGTTTAAAACATCTTATTTGGTATAATTTAAAATATATGGATTTTAAGTTGGAAAGTATAATAGTTATATTTTTATTGAATGATAGAATTTAAGAAATTAATAATAAAAAATAAAATTTTAATAATATATATATTAATAATTGAAATGGTTATTAAATTATATTTTTCAATTTCTAAAAATAAAGATAATTATAAAATAATTATTAATTTCAATCAATTTTTTTTATTAAATTTATTTGAATATTGGCAAAATGGAAAACGTTGGCAAATTTTTAGTAAGTACTAATGAAATAAAAAAAAATTTAAATAAAAAATTGAAGCAAATAATCAAAATAAAATGTTAGATAAAGGTTAATTGGCAAAAGGCACATTCCATCATTTAAGAAAAAAAATGAATGGTGGTTTAAATATATTTTTTTATAAGGTATTTTAAATCAGCAGATTTTAATAAAACGAAGTATATTAATAATTTATGAATTGTTCAATCAAAAAGAAAAAATCAAATAAGAAAATTTAGCACAATTTAAAAATTGTGTATATTTTCTCGTTCACAGTCTTTCAATTCAAACACCATCTTAGAGAAAAGTTTTTTTTTTTTTTTCCAAATACCTTAGAGAAAAGTTTGTAGATAGAGAAGTTTTAAACTTTAACTTTCTTTATTACAAGGTACATACATACTTAATCATTGGCTTATAAAAGAAAAGCATAGATGTTCTTATAAGTAGACGACGTAGGAGTATAGAATATTAGAAGCTGAATGGCAGAATAGTGTAAACTTTTTTGAAATCCAGAGCTAGTGTCTTTGCTGTTTCAGGTTAGGTTTTAGTTTTCTGGTTTTGGGCAAGCATGGAGGAGCTAATCCAAAACTCTAAAAGCAAGCTGTTTTAGTGTTTACCATGGCATTAACAGTAGATTCTACAAAATGAGGGGGTAATTAATTTTAGATTTTGTATGGTCAACTTTAATTGAACTGAAAAGACAAAGAAGATGTCAGTGGTTGGGAAAATTGGCATGGCTACAATGTTAGCTTTACAGCTTTATAATTAGTAGTAGTATTTTTTTTTAAGCTTTAATTAATTAAATAATTAAAAGGGAAATTTTAAAATATGAATTAAGCCTTTTTCTTTACACAAATTTCATTACTTTTTTTTTAAATATATATATATATTTCAAAATTTTATTAGCTCTGCCATTAATTATTATTATTATTATTACCTCTTATTAAATTTCCAAGACGGACTTGAACCATTTTCTTAACTAAAATTTATACTTTGAATATTGCAATTAAAATATTGATTATTAATTAAATTCACAATATTATATCATATATACCTTTTTTTTTATTTTTTTATTTTAATTTTCCATAATTTTCCTACTTTATTTATTTCTCCTCTTTTTCCTGCAAAACCCTAAATTCTTTTTCCTTGAAGAAATTTTGCAATCACTCATTTTTTTTTTTTACATTTTTTCACTGTATTTTTTTTTATTTTGTAACTTCATGAAAATTTTCAGTTTCAGAATAAAGTCGCCATTGAAGCTCTGTGCATTTTCTGCAATGGCGCAGATTTAAGGCATAGAACTCACCCAACTGTTGTTATCTGTACTAGTTTGTTTCTGATCTTTGAAGTTACAAAGCAAAGTCTTGCTTTTTTGTTTTTTGGGAACTCAACTAGTAGGTTTGAGCTCATTCTCAACTTAAAGTTCGATTTTTTAGAGAATTTTGTGTTTGGGTGTTGTAATTCTTACACTTGGGCATCGAAACGTTTTAATTTTTGATGTCTGTTAGGTCCTAGGTTTTTAGGGTTTAAGGGGTTTTAAGTGATCTATGTGTAATGGAGGCAAAGGAGGGAATAAGTTCAGGGGTAACGGTGAAGGGAGATGAAGCTCCAGAAAGTTACAGAGTGGCCCCCAGAAATGAAAATTCTATCCCTAACCCAAACCCAAACCCAAACCCAAACACCAATCCTATTCCTAATCATAATCCTAATCCTAATCCTAATCCGAACCCTAACCCTAACACTAGCTCTAATCCTAACCCTAGCCAGTTTGGTGGGCCCGCAGTGACTGCCTCGCCGGCGACCGCAGGCACGGAGGGCAAGAAGAAAAGAGGGAGGCCAAGGAAGTATGGACCTGACGGCTCCTTAGCTACGGCATTGTCTCCGATGCCGATATCGTCGTCTATTCCACTCACGGGAGAGTTCTCCACATGGAAACGGGGTAGAGGGCGGCCTTTAGAATCGGTCAAGAAGCAACATAAATATGAATATGAGAGCACGGGTAAATACTTTTTTATCCTGATTTTAGCTATTAGATTATAAGTTTTGAATTTTTGAATTTAGTTACTGTTGGTCATGTTTTCCATGTTTTACTGTTCCATTTGGAATCATGAGTTGAATATCTGGTGCTTCTTCAATGAGCTGGTTCTGGCTGATTATGTGTTTTACCTTTAATCTACTGTTAAATCTTCTTTAGTTATGTTAAACCTGAAGTGGGTCTAGATTGATCTTTTGGTTTTGGTTTTGGTCTTGATTTGGGTTTTGGCAGTGGATATTGGAGTATATTTGTTGGGTTTGATGTGAGAGTGAGAGTGGGACCATTAGTTCTGATTTTTTTGTTCCCCATATCTGGAATTAATGGTAGAGGTGAATAAGAAGAGTCTTTGGTGATGACACTATGATCTAAAGGAATCTTTTTCTTCTAGATAGAATACTGTACTTTCTTGCCTTTTGTGAGGGAGAAATAGAACACGTCTGTAAGAAAATCAGAGAGAATATTTTTGAAGTCGCCAGTTTGTTTGATAAGCAAAATAAGCTATTAGTTGTGGTGACTGGATCTGGATCTGTCTTAAGCTAGTAATTTATATTAAATGCCTGTTAACCCTGTTGCTTTAGGTTAAATGACAACTTCAATTTGGAATGAATATTCATAAATTTAGAATAATTCTCCAGTGTGGCAGTAAAAAGTACAGAAAAGGAAGCCAGCTGAAGACGCCCTAGGTGGGCTGGGATCAAGGTAGATTGCTACAATTGTTCTGCCAAAAGAGCTGCAGGGTGTATTTGTTTGTGTGTCACTTCATTGTACAAAAGGTTTAAAGGCTTTGAAAGATTTTGTGCAACATTTATTTGATAGGTTTTACTGTCTGTTTTATTATATAACGTATTGACCAATACCTTCTATTTGCGTAATTAATGGTCACCTAGTTTGTGCTTAATATTACGATGCAAAACTGTTGCACTTCCCATCAAAGGGGTGTATGTCACATGTGATGCCCAATTATACCTTGACTTGGGGAGGTGGGGTTGGTGAAATATTATATATTCCTGGATGATCCAAATAACTGATTGTTTTTTGTTTGATTTACTTCGTAGCTTTGTTGTTGAATCATTAGCCTTATAAGTTTTGAGCTAAATATGACTGAACTAAGAAAAACAATCCTTGTGATGAATCCAAACTAGTCTAGAGTAGCAGCTTAGTTGAGTTGAGTCTTGTGTCATTTGTATGCTTCTCAAGTATGGTCATCCAACTGCTAAACTTTGAAGTTCCATCATGTACTTGTACTGATTTCTTAAAATTTTTGCAGGGGAGAGAATTGCATACTTTGTTGGTGCAAATTTCACGCCCCATGTGATCACAGTTAATGCTGGTGAGGTATGCCCTTAAATGATACTGGATGATTTGATATGTGCACACTATAAGGTTGCATTTGATATCAATTTAGTTAAAATTATCATTGTTTATTTAACTAAAAACTTCCAAACATGCACCAGGCCCAGGCTAGATAAAAATGCATGATTTACATATAATGAAACCAGGGAGTTGCCTTCACTTGTTCATTTTACATCTTGTAAAATGAACTGATCTATTGAATCATCTACCTATAACCTGTGAGGCATGGGTTGAATTTTCCATGCCTCTACCATCTATTTCATACTTGGAATGGGGCCATTACCCCCTATTGATGATAAGTTAAAGAAGTATGGTACAATGCACTGTCTCAATGTTTTCTGATTTTTCTTTTTCTGGCTGGTGTTTCTAATGTTTCCATTTTGTCATAGGATGTTACCATGAAGGTCATGTCATTTTCTCAGCAAGGAGCTCGTGCTATCTGCATTCTTTCTGCTAATGGTACAATCTCAAATGTTACACTTCGTCAGCCTACTTCTTCTGGTGGTACTCTAACATATGAGGTGTGGCTCTGAATCCATTTTCAATATAACTTTATAAAGCCGAGTTGCAAACCAATTTTAAAGATAAATGGATTTGCTGTAGAGCAATTGTTGAAGATGCATGTCTTTTAGGCACTATGATTGGTGTACACAGCAATAGTAGTCTTTACCCTTCCCGTTCTTTTTAATCTTTTGTTTTTTCCCCCTCCTGCTTCGGTAGACAATATGCATGAAGGGAAGACCTATGAAAAATATTGGCAAACAAAACATGTTATTGTTATCCACTCCTAAGTGGTATAATAGCATAGTTGTTGATTAGAACCTTAAAATTAGAGGCCACTGTAATTCATGAAGATGAGTGTCTGGGAATTTTGTATTGTTCTTCGTACTTGTTTCTTGGATTGGGTGTGGAATTTTGACTTATATCTTTTATTACATTCACTACCCGATTGATGCGGATTAGATAAGACAGACTAGCACTGTGCTGCTATCTAAAAGAAATGTGTGTGTGTGTCTGGACTTTTTCTGATATATTGCTTAAGCAACTTTTTATTTCTCTTCTACTATCCTCCTTGCATTTGATGCCATCTGATATTGAGGTATTCCCTTCTTCTTAGGGTCGTTTTGAGATACTTTCCTTATCTGGTTCATTTATGCCAACTGATAGTGGAGGAACAAAGAGCAGATCCGGTGGGATGAGTGTCTCTTTGGCAGGTCCAGATGGTCGTGTTGTGGGTGGTGGACTTGCTGGTCTGTTGGTAGCTGCTGGGCCGGTACAGGTATACCATTTTGTTATAACTTCTAGGAGAAAAAAGAAAAGTACAAAAAGGTTTAAGCTTGTTAGGTGGTATTCATTATGATAAAACTTCTAGAACTGAAGCCTTAAATGAAAATTCTTACCTTTCCCCTTCTCACTTTAATGCAAACACTGATTTAGTACAATGCCAAACTTTGGATTGTTTTTAGGCATTTGCCAATGAGTTATCGTGCTTTGACTGCATTCTTTATAAATTCTTTTGAATGCATTAGGTTGTCGTGGGTAGTTTTCTACCAGGTCACCAGCAGGAGCAGAAACACAAGAAGCAGAAAACTGAAATCGCACCAGCTGTTGCTCCTGTAAATGTTCTCTCTGCTGAGGAGACGAAAGGAGCATATGGTGGAGTGAAGCCAGTTCTCATACCATCTTCAGCTTTCCATGGAGACAATGCGGCTTCTCTTAACCCTATGCAGGCCTTTAGGAACTCCACTTCTGACAATAAATCTTCATCACCTGAAGATGAATCTAAAGGTCTTGACCTATCCAACTGTGAGGTTTCCAGCTGATAACGTTATATATTTGCTGGTTGTATCTTAATTGTTTTACGGCAGACACAACAGCATTTAGGCATATATTCGACCTTGTTAGAGACGAATATAAAGAAACTAAAAACAGGTTAGGGCTTAACATCATATGGATTTTAACCCAGAAGTGTACGTTTTGTTTGTTAGATTTAGGTAGGACTCACAGTTGTTAGGATCATTCTGTGGCTGTTGTCATCATGTATTTGTAGTGTTTGTGTTATTGTTGTAGTAGATGTATGAAACCTCGTGTGTCAAATCTTCTGGTCAACTGCTTTGTAGCTGAACAAATTCAAGTGGCATGATATTTTTGTTATGAATCACTTGTATTTCTTACAATTTAAGAAACTGAGTTTTTTTTTTCTTCTTTTTTTCCTCTAGTAATGGTATGTATCATAAAATGATTTTTGGTATGGAGATGCCTTCCGATATCCAATATGTTGTGTTGTGCTTAATTACGATTTGAATAAAGTTTTAAATTATGAAGACAACAGCCCTCACAAAATTCATCAAAATATTGTGGAACTGAAGAGATTATCAATGTAATATTTATCTAAAATTATTTAGAAAATAAATTAAATTCAATAACAGATCAATTTTCCTATCTATTTTAAATATATAAATGAATTGGCCTTTCTGATTTAGGTCTAATAATAATTATTTTTTGGCCAAATAGGTCTAATAATAATTTTGTCTCCATTATGAGATCATTTTTGTATGAGTCATCAATGAGTTTTGCTTTTTACACTTTTCTACTCCACGCCGAAGAATAATCCCATGATGAGGCTTTCGCTGCTTTACACACGCTGTGCTGTGGTCTGCTACAGATAAATAAATTGCATTTATTATAATAATCTTTGAAATCTGTCCAAACCTTTACAATAATTTACAATATCTAGAAATGAATTTTTAGGCTAACATTTTGTTTCCATTGAGTGAATGCTTATTAGCAGCCACTACTGTTTCTTGTTTCCCATTTGTGTATGGGATGTTGACTTTTGATAGAGAAATTTGACTTTCTTGATGCCAATTCGAACTCCATTTTGATCCTATTAGGATCATGACAATAATCAAATTGCAGAAGCAGCAGATGAGGAGAGAGTCGGAAGCAGCCCGAGTTATCAATTCCAATGTAAAATCAAACATATTTGTGAAAATAAATATAAGTCAATAACGAAAAATAAAAAAAGAGAGATAGAGATAAAAACTGTAACTGTTATATCGGCAGAGGGATATAGAGATTTTAAAAGCCTTCTATATAGGTGGAAAAACAGCACAAAGCTAGAAATTTTTTTTTAAGGGGGTCAAAGTTTTTATATTATAATTTATATCAAGATGTTGTAAATCAATTTCTATACATTTAAGGAAAATTTTCTCATAAAATAAAAGCGGCCAAGTACAATATATATGTAGCCAACTTTTTAAAAATTTACACTAAAAAGAATTTAAATTTTGGAGGTTAGGGGGGACATGGCTCCCCCTAGTTCCCTCTTCCTACGTCAATGTGGGAAAAGATTGAACATGAAGCTTTTGGAGCACCAGTTTAGAACTAGAATATTAATTTAATGAGACTTAGTATGAAAGCTAATGAGAAAGAACATATTATATATTTGAACAATATAAAGTATTAATTTAATGAGGTTTAGTGTGAAAGCTAATAAAAACGTACGTATTATATATTTTCACCGTCACATAAATTTAAAAAAAAAAATTGACGCAAATCAAGATAATTTAAACACACTACATAGTAAAAAATAAACAATAATTATACTTTATATTATAAATTGTGTTAAAATATTATATAATTATTCTTATTTTATAAGATATAATTGCGTCATATAATTTTTTTTTAAATGATGAATGACATTGATGCCCTTGGTATCCTAACCTCCAAAATTTAAATTTTTTTTTTTGTGTAAAATTATAAAAAAATTAGCTATATATTACATTTAGCTCTATTTATTTTATGTGGGAATTTTCTTTATATGTATAAAAATTGATTTACTTATATATAACACATTAAAATAAATTATAAAATAAAAAATTTAGCTCCTTAAAAATTTTTTTTGACTTCGTCATTGATGAATGATTAATGCACTCAATACATTTATGCATCGAATGCATTTTTTTTTTTTTTGGAGTGGGTTGAAAGGTTATTGCCAACTGGGATGTGGGACTTCTCTTCATTAATTGTTAATTAAATAGTCCATTTTACTATTAAAAAAAAAGGAAAAAAAACTCACATCGAAGCACCTCAATTTTGCACTAAACAAGAAGCCTCTGAATATGTGTGTGTTTTTTCCCTTTAAAATTGCTCTTCTTTTTTGTTGAAGAAGACATGGTGAATTCTAACTATACAGAAAGTCTTTGTTTAGTTTGGTTATAAATGATACGTAGACCAATATGCAAGGAAATTAATAAGCCTAATCCTTAATTAAAAATAATTAATCATTGAAATCAGATGACCTGGGATTCCTCATTCATATTTATGGTTGACTTTTACATCACTGATTATCTTGTTAATAATGGGATATTGAATTAAAAACTCAGATAGCTCATCATGACCAACTAAAAAAGTAGTTATGAATTTTATGGCAAAGGCCAACAGAACACTCGATTTGTGGCTAGACCACTTGATATATACACTAGTTTGACATTGATTGGATAACTGAGGACATGGCAAACAGTTTCTTCTTTTCTTTTTTTTGAAAAAAGAGAAAAAAATTGAGGAAACGAGTCACGGTTGAATATAATACTACTTATTTAAGGGAAAAGAAACTGAAATAAGACTTCAGATACATAGGAAACACACTAATGTCAAACAACAACAAACGTGTTACTTCAAAACCAAATTGCAAAGGCCAATAGAACAGGATGTCATGACCTTGCAAAGATGAGCTCAATGCTATTATAAGCAAAGCCCTTCCAAAGAAGCAAATTGTAAATAAATATTACAGTGTAACTTCAAGACATGGTTGAAACAGAATTAATTCATTCTAGTATTGCATAAAACAAAACCAATGGCCAACATATCACTTCTTACTTTCTTAGTTCCTGGCACAACACCTGTGTTGAAGCCTCTCAAAATGTCAGGTATCAGCTGTTTTCTGCTTCTTCAAATATTTTTCCTCCCTCCAAATCAAAATTTGGAGTCCCCTGCTTCCGTTTTTATTTGTTTCTTTGCTAGTCTGTCTTAGCTTCCCCGTTTCCAATCTTGTTTGGCTTTTTCTCCAAATCGATCTCCGAGAGGGTCTCTTCTTGTTTGGCCTTTGAAAAGATTTTCTCTTGTTTAGCCTTTCAAAAGACTTTCCATCCTCAGAACCCCAGTGGACACATTCATTTCACCATCTTTATCACCCCCATGAAAACCCACCTTGCTGCTTCTGCTTCCTCCACCTCCTTAACTGCCTCTATCTCTAATTTTTTCTGCATAGCTGAACCTAGAAAGTCTCTTGGCTTCTCTAGTCTTCATTCTTTCCTCAGGCTCCTTAATGTTTCTCTTCTCAGCCAAAAGCCAACCCTTCACTTTCTTCATATGAGCACTTGATTTCACCATCTTGGCATGATAAAGCACCATCTCCTCATTTCACCATCAGGAGGCCAGAGAAAAGGGGAGCATGGACTTGAGCTTCTTGAAAACCTGCTTGGCTACAATGCTTATACGCAGAAAGCTAGCTCTCCTGTCAGGTCATCATTCACATCCACCTCTTGCCTGTCTTGATCAATTTCAATGGAAAGCTCATGTATCCACCTCTCTTTCTCAGTGCAGCTAATGCTTTCAGCTTATCATTGAGACCATCTCTATTATATACAGAGTT